>JANJGN010000404.1:0-540477 GCA_026770705.1 Isurus oxyrinchus
CCCTCTCAGCCCCACCCACCAAATCCGCCCCTTCTCTCTCAGGCCCAACCACCCACCCCACCCCTTCTCTCTCAGGCCCAACCACCCACCCCACACCCTTCCCTCTCAGGCCCACCCACCCACACTGCCCCTTCCCTCTCAGGCCCACCAACCCACCCCTCCCCTTCCGTCTCAGGGCCACCCACCCACCCCTCCCCTACCCTGTCAGCCCCACACACAGACCACGCCCCTTCCCACTCTGCCCCATCCCCCCACCCCGCCTCTTCTCTCTCATCAACACCCACCCACCCCGCACCTTCCCTCTCAGCCCCACCCACCCTCCCCCACCCCTTCACTCTCAGCCCACCCACCCTCCCCACCCCTTCGCTCTCAGCCCCACCCACCCTCCCCACCCCTTCGCTCTCAGCCCCACCCACCCTCCCCACCCCTTCGCTCTCAGCCCACCCAGCGTCCCCGTTCCTTCCATCTCAGCCCCACCCACCCACCCTGCACCTGCCCAATCAGTCCCCTCCACCCACCCACCCCACCCCTTCCCTCTCAGCCCCACCACCCTCCCCGCCCTTCCTCTCAGCCCCACCCACCCTCCCCGCCCCTTCCCTCTCAGCCCCACCCACCCTCCCCGCCCCTTCCCTCTCAGCCCCACCCACCCACCCCACCCCTTCCCTCTCAGCCCCACCCATCCTCCCCGCCCCTTCCCTCTCAGCACCACCCACCCACCCCACGGCTTCCCTCTCAGCGCAACCCACCACACCGCCCTTCTCCCTCAGCCCCACCCACCCACACAGCACCTTCCTTCTCAGCCCCACCCACACTCCCACCCCCTTCCCTCTCAGCCCCCACCCACCCTCCCCGCCCCTTCCCTCTCAGCCCCACCCACCCTCCCCGCCCCTTCCCTCTCAGCCCCACCCACCCACCCCACCCCTTCACTCTCAGCCCCACCCATCCTCCCCGCCCCTTCCCTCTCAGCACCACCCACCCACCCCACGGCTTCCCTCTCAGCGCAACCCAACCACACCGCCCTTTCCCTCAGCCCCACCCACCCACCCAGACCCTTCCCTCCTCAGCCCCACCCACCACCCAGACCCTTCCCTCTCAGCCCAACCCACCCACCCTTCCCTTCCTCACAGCCCACCCTCCACCCAGCAGCTTCCATCTCAGCCCCAACCAACCTAACCTGGACCTTCCCTCCCAGCCCCACTCAAGCACAACCCCATTCCCTCTCAGACCCCCACCCAACCCGCACCTTCCATCTCAGCCCCACCCACACATCCCGCCTTTCCCTCTCAAACCCACCCACCAACCCCGCCCCTACCCTCTCAGCCCCACCCCCCCACCCAATCCAGACCCTTCCCTCTCAGCCCCACCCACCAAATCCGCCCCTACCCTCTCAGCCCCAGCCACACACCCAACCCACCCCTTCCTCTCAACCCCACCCAGCCACACAGATCCTTCCCTCTCAGCCCTACCCACCCTGCTCCTACCCTCTCAGCCCCACCCACCCTCCCTGCCCCTTCCCTCTCAGCACCACCCACCCACCACCCCGCATCCTCCCTCTCAGCCCCATCCACCCACCCCGCTCCTTCCCTCTCAGCCCCACCCAACTACCCCACCCCTTCCCCCTCAGTCCCCACACACCCACCCCGCCCTTTCCCTCTCAGGGCACCAACCCACGCCGCCCCTTCCCCCTCAGCCCCATCCACCCACCCCGCTCCTTCCCTGTCAGCCCCACCCAACTACCCCACCCCCTTCCCTCTCAGTCCCACCCTCCCACCCCGCCCCTTCCCTCTCAGCCCCACCCACCCACGCCGCCCCTTCACTCTCAGCCCCAGCCACTCCGCTCCTTCCCTCTCAGCCCCACCCACGCACCCCACTTTTTCCCTGTGAGCCCCACCCACCAACCCCGCCCCTTCCCTCTCAGCCCCACCCACACACCCCGCCCCTTCCCTCTCAGCCGCAGCCAACAAATCCGCCCCTACCCTCTCAGCCCCAGACACACACCCCAACCAACCCCTTCCCTTTCTACCCCACCCACCCACACAGATGCTTGCCTGTCAGCCCCACCCATCCTCCCAACCCACCACTTCCCTCTCAACCCCACCAAACCACCCCTCCCCTTCCATCTCAGCCCAACCACCCACCCCTCCCCATTCCCTCTCAGCCCCACCCACCCACCCAGCTCCTTCCCTCTCAGCCCCACCAACCCACCCACCCAACCCAGCCCTTCCCCTCTGAGCCCCACCCCACACACCACCCGACGCTTCGTTCCTAACCACACCCACCCAGCCCCTTCCCTATTAGACCCTCCACTCTCAGCCCCACCCTGCACCCCCGCCCCTTCCTCTCAGCCCAACCCACCCACCCCGCGCCTTCCCTCTCTGCCCCAAACACACACCCCACCCCTTCCCTCTTAGCCCCACCCACCCACCACGCCCCTTCCCTCTCAGCCCCACACATCCCGCCCCTTCCCTCTTAACCCCACCCACCCACACCGCCCTTTCCCTCTCAGCCCCACTCACCCACCCCACCCCCGTCCCTCTCAGCCCCACCAACCCACCCTGCCCCTTCCCACTCAGCCCCACCCACCCATCCCGCCCCTTCCCTCTCAACCCCATCCTGCCACCCCGCCCCTTCCCTCTCAGCCCCACCCACCCACCCAACCCCTTCCTTCTCAGCCTCACCCACCCACTCCACCCCTTCCCTCTCAGCCCCCCACCCACCCACCCGCCCCATCTCTCTCAGACCCACTCACCCACCCCGCCCCTTCTGTCTCAGCCCCACCCACCCACCCCGCCCCTTCCCTCTCAGCCCCTCCCAGCCACCCAGCTCCTTCCTTCTCAGCCCCACCCACACCGCTGCATCACTGTCAGCCCCACCCACACAAAACGCCCCTTCCCTCTCTGAACCAACCACCCACACCACCCCTTCCATCTTAGCCCCACCCACCCACCCCGCCCCTTCCCTCTCAGCCCCTCCCAGCCACCCAGCTCCTTCCTTCTCAGCCCCACCCACACCGCTGCATCACTGTCAGCCCCACCCACACAAAACGCCCCTTCCCTCTCTGAACCAACCACCACACCAACCCTTCCCTCTTAGCCCCCACCCACCCACCGCGCCCATTCCCTCTCAGCCCCACCCATCCACCCTGCCTGTTCCCTCTCAGCCCCACCCACCCACCCCACCCCTTTCCTCTCAGCACCACCCACCCAAACCGCAGCTTCCCTCTTCAGCTCACCCACCCTCCCCGCCGCTTCCCTCTCAGCCCCACCCACGCACCCTGCCCCTTCCCTCTCAGCCCCAAACCGCCCGCCCAACCCCTTCCCTCTCAGTTCCCACCCACCCACCCTGCCCCTTCCATCTCAGTCCCACCCACCCACCCAGCCCTTTCCCTCTCAGCCCCACCCACCCACCCCACACCTTCCCTCTCAGCCCACCCACCCACCCCGCCCCTTTCCTCTCAGCCCCACCCACCCACCCACCCCCTCCCATCACACCCACCACTCACCCACCCCACCCCTTCCCCCTCAGGCCCACCCAACCACTCGTTCCTTCCCTCTCAGCTCCCACCCACCCACCCCGCCCTCCCTCTCAGCCCCACCCTCCTACCCCGCCTCTTCCCTTTCGGCCCCACCCAGTGACCCTTCCCTTCCCACTCAGCCCCACCCACCCACCCCGCCCCTTCCCTCTCAGCCCCACCCACCCAGCCCGCACATTCCCTCTCAGCTCCACCCACCCAGCCGGCCCCTTCCCTCTCAGCCCCACCCACCCCGCCCCTTCCCTCTCAGCCCCACCCACCCACCTGCCCTTCCTCTCAGCCCCACCCACCCACCCCCGCCCCTTCCCTCTCAGCCCCACCCACACACCCACACCAAACCTTACCTGTTAGTTCCACCCAACCACCCAGCCCCTTCCCTCTCAGCCCCACCCACCCACCTGCCCCTTCCTTCTCAGCCCTACCCATCCTGCCGGCCTCATCCCTCTCAGCCCCACCCACCCATCCCGCCCTTCCATCTAAGCCCCACCCACCCTCCCGAAGATTCCTTCTCAGCCCCACCCACCCACCCACCTCTTCCCTCTCAGCCCCACCCATCCAACCCACCCCTTCGCTCTCAGCACTCCCACCCACCCACCAAGACACTACCCTCTCAGCACCACCCACCCACCCAGCACCTTCCCACTCAGCCCCACCCACCCAGCACCCAGTCCTTCCTTCCCAGCCCCACCAACACACTCAGCCACTTCCATCTCAGCCCCGCCCACCCACCCAGCCCCTCCCCTGTCAGCCCCACCCACCCACCCAGCCCCTACCCTCTCAGCCCCGCCCACCCACCCAGCCCCTCCCCTGTCAGCCCCACCCACCCACCCAGCCCCTTCCCTGTCAGCCCCACCCACCCACCCAGCCCTACCCTCTCAGGCCCACCCACCCACCCAGCCCCTACCCTCTCAGCCCCACCCACCCAGCCAGACTCTTCCATCTCAGCCCCACCCACCCACCCAGCACGTTCCCTCTCAGCCCCACCCACCAACCCCGCCCCTTCCCTCTCAGCCCCACCCACCACACCGCCTCTTCCCTCTCAGCCCCAACCACCAACCCCGCCCCTACCCTCTCAGATCCACCCACCCACCCAGAACCTTCCCTCTCAGCCCCACCCACCAAATCCGCCCCTTCCCTCTCAGCCCCCACCCTCCAACCCCGTCCTTTCCCTCAGCCCCACCCACACACCCCACCCCTTCTCTCTCAGGCCCAACCACCCACCCCACACCTTCCCTCTCAGGCTCAGCCACCTACCCCACCCCTTCCCTCTCAGGCCCACCCACCCACACTGCCCCTTCCCTCTCAGGCCCACCAACCCACCCCTCCCCTTCCGTCTCAGGGCCACCCACCCACCCCTCCCCACACACAGACCACGCCCCTTCCCACTCTGCCCCATCCCCCACCCCGCCTCTTCTCTCTCATCGACACCCACCCACCCCGTACCTTCCCTCTCATGCCCCACCCACCCTCCCCACCCCCTTCGCTCTCAGCCCCACCCACCCACAACACCCCTTCGCTCTCAGCCCCCACCCAGCGTCCCCGTTCCTTCCCTCTCAGCCCCACCCACCCTCCCCGCCCCTTCCCTCTCAGTCCCACCCACCAAGCCCCTTCCCTTTCAGCCCCACCCACCCTGCTCCTTCCATCTCAGCCCCACCCACCCACACCGCCCCTTCCCTCTCAGCCCCACCCACCCACACCGCCCCTTCCCTCTCAGCCCCACCCACCGATCCCGCCCCTTCCCTCTCAACCCCATCCTGCCACCCCTCCCCTTCCCTCTCAGCCCCAACCCGCCCGCCCAACCCCTTCCCTCTCAGTCCCACCCAGCCACCCCGCCCCTTCCATCTCAGCCCCACCCACGCTCCCCGCCCCTTCCCTCTCAGCCCCACCCACCCACCCTTCCCTTCCCTCACAGCCCCACCCACCTACCTGGCACCTTCCTTCTCAGCCCTTCCCACCCACCCCACCCCTTCCCTCTCATCCCAACGCACCCCACCCAGCCGCTTCCCTATCAGCCCCACCACTCTCAGACCCACCCTCCACCCAACAGCTTCCATCTCCGCCCCCCCACCCAACCCGGACCTTCTCTCTCATCCCCACCTCACTCCCAGCCCCTTCCTTCACAGCCCCACCCACCCACCCCACCCCTTCCCTCTCATCCCAACCCACCCACCCAGCACCTTCCTCTCAGCCCCACCCACCCAGCCAACACATTCTCTCTCAGCTCCACCCACACAGCCGGCCCTTCCCTCTCAGACCCACCCACTCACCCCGCCCCATCTGTCTCAGCCCCACCCACACACCCCGCCCCTTCCCTCTCAGCCCATCCCAGCCACCCAGCCCCTTCCCTATCAGCCCCACCCACACCACTGCATCACTGTCAGCCCCACCCACACAAAACGCACCTTCACTCTCTGAACCAACCACCCACACCACCCCTTCCATCTTAGCCCCACCCACCCACCCCGCCCATTCCCTCTCAGCCCCACCTACCCACCCCGCCCCTTCCCTCTCAGCCCCACCAATCCACCCCGCCCCTTCCGTCTCGACCCTCACTCCCCCCCGTCCCTTCCCTCTCAGCCCCACCCACACTCCCACCCCCTTCTCTCTTAGCCCCACCCACCCACAACGCAGGCACTTCTGTCTCAGCCCCACCCACCAACCACCCAGCCCATTTGCTATCAGCCCCACCACTCTCAGCCCCACCCACCCACCCAGAACCCTTCCCTCTCAGCCCCACCCTCCACCCAGCAGCTTCCATCTCAGCCCCACCCACCCAACCCACCCCTTCCCTCTTAACCCCACCCACCCTCCCGCCCCTTCCCTCTCAGCCCCACCCACCCACCTGCCCCTTCCTTCTCAGCCCTACCCATCCTGCCGGCCTCATCCCTCTCAGCCCCAACCCACCCATCCCGCCCTTCCATCTAAGCCCACCCACCCTCCCGAAGATTCCTTCTCAGCCCCACCCACCCACCCACCTCTTCCCTCTCAGCCCCACCCATCCAACCCACCCCTTCGCTCTCAGCCACTCCCACCCACCCACCAAGACACTACCCTCTCAGCCCCACCCACCCACCCAGAAGTTTTGCTCTCATCCCCTCCACGCACCCCGCCCCTTCACTCTCAATGCCACGCCCCACCCGCCCCTTCCCTCTCAGCACCACTCACCCACCCAGCCCCTTCCCACTCAGCCCCACCCACCCAGCACCCAGGTCCTTCCTTCCCAGCCCCACCAACACACTCAGCCACTTCCATCTCAGCCCCGCCCACCCACCCAGCCCCTTCCCTGTCAGCCCCACCCACCCACCCAGCCCCTACCCTCTCAGCCCCGCCCACCCACCCAGGCCCCTTCCCTGTCAGCCCCACCCACCCACCCAGCCCCTACCCTCTCAGCCCCGCCCACCCACCCAGCCCTTCCCTCTCAGCCCCACCCACTCACCCCGCACCTTTCCTCTCAGCCCCACCCACCCACCCAGCACGTTCCCTCTCAGCCCCACCCACCAACCCCGCCCCTTCCCTCTCAGCCCCAACCACCAACCCCGCCCCTACCCTCTCAGATCCACCCACCCACCCAGAACCTTCCCTCTCAGCCCCACCCACCAAATCCGCCCCTTCCTCTCAGCCCCACCCACACACCCCACCCCTTCTCTCTCAGGCCCAACCACCCACCCCACACCTTCCCTCTCAGGCCCACCCACCCACACTGCCCCTTCCCTCTCAGGCCCACCAACCCACCCCCTCCCCTTCCGTCTCAGGGCCACCCACCCACCCCTCCCCTACCCTGTCAGCCCACACACAGACCACGCCCCTTCCCCACTCTGCCCATCCCCCACCCCGCCTCTTCTCTCTCATCAACACCCACCCACCCCGCACCTTCCCTCTCAGCCCCACCCACCCTCCCCACCCCTTCACTCTCAGCCCCACCCACCCTCCCCACCCCTTCGCTCTCAGCCCCACCCACCCTCCCCACCCCTTCGCTCTCAGCCCCACCCAGCGTCCCCGTTCCTTCCATCTCAGCCCCACCCACCCACCCTGCACCTGCCCAATCAGTCCCCTCCACCCACTCACCCCACCCCTTCCCTCTCAGCCCCACCCACCCTCCCCGCCCCTTCCCTCTCAGCCCCACCCACCCTCCCCGCCCCTTCCCTCTCAGCCCCACCCACCCTCCCCGCCCCTTCCCTCTCAGCCCCACCCACCCACCCACCCCTTCCCTCTCAGCCCCACCCATCCTCCCCGACCCTTCCCTCTCAGCACCACCCACCCACCCCACGGCTTCCCTCTCAGCGCAACCCAACCACCCCACGGCTTCCCTCTCAGCGCAACCCATCCTCCCCGCCCCTTCCCTCTCAGCACCACCCACCCACCCCACGGCTTCCCTCTCAGCGCAACCCAAACACACCGCCCTTTCCCTCAGCCCACCCACCCACACAGCACCTTCCTTCTCAAGCCCCACCCACACTCCCACCCCCTTCTCTCTTAGCCCCACCCACCCACCACGCAGGCACTTCTGTCTCAGCCCCACCCACCAACCACCCAGCCCATTCGCTATCAGCCCCACCACTCTCAGCCCCACCCACCCACCCAGACCCTTCCCTCTCAGCCCCACCCACCCACCCAGACCCTTCCCTCTCAGCCCAACCTACCCACCCTTCCTTCCCTCACAGCCCCACCCTCCACCCAGCAGCTTCCATCTCAGCCCCACCCAACCTACCTGGACCTTCCCTCCCAGCCCCACTCAAGCACAACCCCATTCCCTCTCAGACCCCCACCCAACCCGCACCTTCCATCTCAGCCCCACCCACACATCCCGCCCTTTCCCTCTCAAACCCACCCACCAACCCCGCCCCTACCCTCTCAGCCCCACCCCCCCACCCAATCCAGACCCTTCCCTCTCAGCCCCCACCACCAAATCCGCCCCTACCCTCTCAGCCCCAGCCACACACCCAACCCACCCCCTTCCTCTCAACCCCACCCAGCCACACAGATCCTTCCCTCTCAGCCCCACCCACCCACCCACCCTCTTCCCTCTCAGCCCCACCCAACCATCAAGCCCCTTCCCTCTCAGCCCCACCCACCCACCCCGCCCCTTCTGTCTCAGCCCTACCCACCCACGCCGCCCCTTCACTCTCAGCCCCACCACCCTGCTCCTACCCTCTCAGCCCCACCCACCCTCCCTGCCCCTTCCCTCTCAGCACCACCCACCCACCCCGCATCCTCCCTCTCAGCCCCATCCACCCACCCCGCTCCTTCCCTCTCAGCCCCACCCAACTACCCCACCCCTTCCCCCTCAGTCCCACACACCCACCCCGCCCTTTCCCTCTCAGGGCCACCAACCCACGCCGCCCCTTCCCCCTCAGCCCCATCCACCCACCCCGCTCCTTCCCTGTCAGCCCCACCCAACTACCCACCCCTTCCCTCTCAGTCCCACCCTCCCACCCCGCCCCTTCCCTCTCAGCCCCACCCACCCACGCCGCCCCTTCACTCTCAGCCCCAGCCACTCCGCTCCTTCCCTCTCAGCCCCACCCACGCACCCCACTTTTTCCCTGTGAGCCCCACCCACCAACCCCGCCCCTTCCCTCTCAGCCCCACCCACACACCCCGCCCCTTCCCTCTCAGCCGCAGCCAACAAATCCGCCCCTACCCTCTCAGCCCCAGACACACACCCAACCAACCCCTTCCCTTTCTACCCCACCCACCCACACAGATGCTTGCCTGTCAGCCCCACCCATCCTCCAAACCCACCACTTCCCTCTCAACCCCACCAACACCCCTCCCCTTCCATCTCAGCCCCAACCAGCTCCTTCCCTCTCAGCCCCCACCCACCCACCCACCCAACCCAGCCCTTCCCTCTGAGCCCCACCCACCCACACCGACGCTTCGTTCCTAACCACACCCACCCAGCCCCTTCCCTATTAGACCCTCCACTCTCAGCCCCACCCTGCACCCCGCCCCTTCCCTCTCAGCCCAACCCACCCACCCCGCGCCTTCCCTCTCTGCCCCAAACACACACCCCACCCTTCCCTCTTAGCCCCACCCACCCACCACGCCCCTTCCCTCTCAGCCCCACACATCCCGCCCCCTTCCCTCTTAACCCCACCCACCCACACCGCCCCTTTCCCTCTCAGCCCCACTCACCCACCCCACCCCGTCCCCTCTTAACCCCACCAACCCACCCTGCCCCTTCCCACTCAGCCCCCACCCACCCATCCCGCCCCCTTCCCTCTCAACCCCATCCTGCCACCCCGCCCCTTCTCTCTCAGCCCCACCACCCACCCCCTTCCTGCCCCTCTCCCTTTCATCCCCCAACCCATCCCCACCCTGCCCCCTTCCCTCTCAGCCCCACCCACCCACCCAACCCCTTCCTTCTCAGCCTCACCCACCCACTCTCCACCCCTTCCCTCTCAGCCCCACCCACCCACCCGGCCCCATCTCTCTCAGACCCACTCACCCACCCCGCCCCTTCTGTCTCAGCCCCACCCACCCACCCCACCCCTTTCCTCTCAGCACCACCCACCCAAACCGCAGCTTCCCTCTTCAGCTCCACCCACCCTCCCCGCCGCTTCCCTCTTAGCCCCACCCACCCACCCCGCCCCTTCCCTCTCAGCCCCACCCACCCACCCCACCCCTTTCCTCTCAGCACCACCCACCCAAACCGCAGCTTCCCTCTTCAGCCCCACCCACCCGCCCAACCCCTTCCCTCTCAGTCCCACCCACCCACCCTGCCCCTTCCATCTCAGCCCCACCCACCCACCCCACACCTTCCCTCTCAGCCCACCCACCCACCCCGCCCCTTTCCTCTCAGCCCCACCCACCCACCCACCCCCTCCCATCACACCCACACTCACCCACCCCACCCCTTCCCCCTCAGGCCCACCCAACCACTCCGTTCCTTCCCTCTCAGCTCCACCCACCCACCCCGCCCTCCCTCTCAGCCCCACCCTCCTACCCCGCCTCTTCCCGCTCAGCCCCACCCACCCCACTCCTTCCCTCTCAGGCCTACCCACTCACCCCACCCCTTCCCTCTCAGCACCACCATCTCACCCCACCCCTTCCCTTTCGGCCCCACCCAGTGACCCTTCCCTTCCCTCTCAGCCCCACCCACCCACCCCGCCCCTTCCCTCTCAGTCCCACCCATCCATCCCGCCCCTTCCCTCTCAGCCCCACCCTCCCACCCCCCCTTCCCTCTCAGCCCCACCCACCCACCCCGCCCCTTCACTCTCAGCCCCACCCACCCACCCAGAGCCTTCCCTATCAGCTCCACCCACCCAGCCCTTTCCCTCTCAGCCCCACCCACCCACCCCACACCTTCCCTCTCAGCCCACCCACCCACCCCGCCCCTTTCCTCTCAGCCCCACCCACCCACCCACCCCCTCCCATCACACCCACACTCACCCACCCCACCCCTTCCCCCTCAGGCCCACCCAACCACTCCGTTCCTTCCCTCTCAGCTCCACCCACCCACCCCGCCCGCCCTCTCAGCCCCACCCTCCTACCCCGCCTCTTCCCGATCAGCCCCACCCACCCCACTCCTTCCCTCTCAGGCCTACCCACTCACCCCACCCCTTCCCTCTCAGCACCACCATCACACCCCACCCCTTCCCTTTCGGCCCCACCCAGTGACCCTTTCCTTCCCTCTCAGCCCCACCCACCCACCCCGCCCCTTCACTCAGCCCCACCCACTCACCCAGAGCCTTCCCTATCAGCCCCACCCACCCTCCCGCCCCTTCCCTCTCAGCCCCACCCACCCACCTGCCCCTTCCTTCTCAGCCCTACCCATCCTGCCGGCCTCATCCCTCTCAGCCCCACCCACCCATCCCGCCCTTCCATCTAAGCCCCACCCACCCTCCCGAAGATTCCTTCTCAGCCCCACCCACCCACCCACCTCTTCCCTCTCAGCCCCACCCATCCAACCCACCCCTTCGCTCTCAGCCACTCCCACCCACCCACCAAGACACTACCCTCTCAGCCCCACCCACCCACCCAGAAGTTTTGCTCTCATCCCCTCCCACGCACCACGCCCCTTCACTCTCAATGCCACGCCCCACCCGCCCCTTCCCTCTCAGCACCACTCACCCACCCAGCCCCTTCCCACTCAGCCCCACCCACCCAGCACCCAGGTCCTTCCTTCCCAGCCCCACCAACACACTCAGCCACTTCCATCTCAGCCCCGCCCACCCACCCAGCCCCTTCCCTGTCAGCCCCACCCACCCACCCAGCCCCTACCCTCTCAGCCCCACCCACCCACCCAGACCCTTCCATCTCAGCCCCACCCACCCACCCAGCACGTTCCCTCTCAGGCCCACCCACCCACCCAGCCCCTTACCTGTCAGCCCCACCCACCCTCCCCGCCCCTTCCCTCTCAGCCCCACCCACCCTCCCCGCCCCTTCCCTCTCAGCCCCACCCACCCTCCCCGCCCCTTCCCTCTCAGCCCCACCCACCCACCCCACCCCTTCCCTCTCAGCCCCACCCATCCTCCCCGCCCCTTCCCTCTCAGCACCACCCACCCACCCCACGGCTTCCCTCTCAGCGCAACCCAACCACACCGCCCTTTCCCTCAGCCCCACCCACCCACACAGCACCTTCCTTCTCAGCCCCACCCACACTCCCACCCCCTTCTCTCTTAGCCCCACCCACCCACCACGCAGGCACTTCTGTCTCAGCCCCACCCACCAACCACCCAGCCCATTCGCTATCAGCCCCACCACTCTCAGCCCCACCCACCCACCCAGACCCTTCCCTCACAGCCCCACCCTCCACCCAGCAGCTTCCATCTCAGCTCCACCCCACCCAACCCGGACCTTCCATCTCAGCCCCACCCACACATCCCGCCCTTTCCCTCTCAAACCCACCCAGCCACACAGATCCTTCCCTCTCAGCCCCACCCACCCACCCACCCTCTTCCCTCTCAGCCCCACCCCACCCACCCACCCTCTTCCCTCTCAGCCCCACCCAACCATCAAGCCCCTTCCCTCTCAACCCCACCCACCCACCCCTCCCATTCCCTCTCAGCCCCACACACCCACCCAGCTCCTTCCCTCTCAGCCTCACCCATCCAACCTGCACCATCCCTTTCAGCCCCAGCCACCCACCCCGACGCTTCGTTCCTAGCCCCACCCACCTACCCAGCCCCTTCCCTATAAGCCCCTCCACTCTCAGGCCCACCCTCCACACCGCACCTTCCCTCTCAGCCCAACCCACTCACCCCGCCCCTTCCCTCTCAGTCCCACCCACCAAGCCCCTTCCCTTTCAGCCCCACCCACCCTGCTCCTTCCATCTCAGCCCCACCCACCCACACCGCCCCCTTCCCTCTCAGCCCCACCCACCGATCCCGCCCCTTCCCTCTCAACCCCATCCTGCCACCCCTCCCCTTCCCTCTCAGCCCCCAACCGCCCGCCCAACCCCTTCCCTCTCAGCCCCACCAACACTCCCCGCCACTTCCCTCTCAACCCCACCCACCCAACCCAACCCTTCCCTGTCAGCCCCACCCACCCACCAAGCCGCTTCCCTCTCAACCCCACCAAACCACCCCTCCCCTTCCCTCTCAGCCTCACCCATCCACTCCTCCCCTTCCCTCTCATCCCAACCCACCCACCCAGCCCGCACATTCCCTCTCAACTCCACCCACCCAGCCGGCCCCTTCCCACTCAGACCCACCCACCCCGCCCCATCTGTCTCAGCCCCACCCACCCACCCCGCCCCTTCCCTCTCAGCCCATCCCAGCCACCCAGCCCCTTCCTTATCAGCCCCACCCACACCGCTGCATCACTGTCAGCCCCACCCACACAAAACGCACCTTCACTCTCTGAACCAACCACCCACACCACCCCTTCCATCTTAGCCCCACCCACCCCGCCCATTCCCTCTCAGCTCCACCCACCCATCCTGCCCTTTCCTCTCAGCCCCACCCACCCACCCAGTCCCTTCCCACTCAGTCCCCTCCACCCAACCACACCGCCCCTTCCCTCTCAGCCCCACCCACCCACCCCGCCCCTTCTGTCTCAGCCCCACCCTCCCACCCCGTCCCTTCCCTCTCAGCTCTACCCACCCACCCTGCTCCTACCCTCTCAGCCCCACCCACCCTCCCTGCCCCTTCCCTCTCAGCACCACCCACCCACCCCGCTCCTTCCCTCTCAGCCCCACCCAACTACCCCACCCCTTCCCCCTCAGTCCCACACACCCACCCCGCCCTTTCCCTCTCAGGGCCACCAACCCACGCCGCCCCTTCCCTCTCAGCCCAACCCACTCACCCCCGCCCCTTCCCTCTCAGTCCCACCCACCAAGCCCCTTCCCTTTCAGCCCCACCCACCCTGCTCCTTCCATCTCAGCCCCACCCACCCACACCGCCCCCTTCCCTCTCAGCCCCACCCACCGATCCCGCCCCTTCCCTCTCAACCCCATCCTGCCACCCCTCCCCTTCCCTCTCAGCCCCAACCGCCCGCCCAACCCCTTCCCTCTCAGCCCCACCAACACTCCCCGCCACTTCCCTCTCAACCCCACCCACCCAACCCAACCCTTCCCTGTCAGCCCCACCCACCCACCAAGCCGCTTCCCTCTCAACCCCACCAAACCACCCCTCCCCTTCCCTCTCAAACCAACCAAACCACCCCTCCCCTTCCCTCTCAAACCAACCAAACCACCCCTCCCCTTCCCTCTCATCCCAACCCACCCACCCAGCCCGCACATTCCCTCTCAACTCCACCCACCCAGCCGGCCCCTTCCCACTCAGACCCACCCACCCACCCCGCCCCATCTGTCTCAGCCCCACCCACCCACCCCGCCCCTTCCCTCTCAGCCCATCCCAGCCACCCAGCCCCTTCCTTATCAGCCCCACCCACACCGCTGCATCACTGTCAGCCCCACCCACACAAAACGCACCTTCACTCTCTGAACCAACCACCCACACCACCCCTTCCATCTTAGCCCCACCCACCCCGCCCATTCCCTCTCAGCCCCACCCACCCATCCTGCCCTTTCCCTCTCAGCCCCACCCACCCACCCAGTCCCTTCCCACTCAGTCCCCTCCACCCACCCACCCCGCCCCTTCCCTCTCAGCCCCACCCACCCACCCCGCCCCTTCTGTCTCAGCCCCACCCTCCCACCCCGTCCCTTCCCTCTCAGCTCTACCCACCCACGCCGCCCCTTCACTCTCAGCCCCACCCACCCTGCTCCTACCCTCTCAGCCCCACCCACCCTCCCTGCCCCTTCCCTCTCAGCACCACCCACCCACCCCGCTCCTTCCCTCTCAGCCCCACCCAACTAACCCCACCCCTTCCCCCTCAGTCCCACACACCCACCCCGCCCTTTCCCTCTCAGGGCCACCAACCCACGCCGCCCCTTCCCCCTCAGCCCCATCCACCCACCCCGCTCCTTCCCTGTCAGCCCCACCCAACTACCCCACCCCTTCCCTCTCAGTCCCACCCTCCCACCCCGCCCCTTCCCTCTCAGCCCCATCCACCCACGCCGCCCCTTCACTCTCAGCCCCAGCCACTCCGCTCCTTCCCTCTCAGCCCCACCCACGCACCCCACTTTTTCCCTGTGAGCCCCACCCACCTACACCGCCCCTTCCCTCTCAGCCCCACCCACACACCCCGCCCCTTCTGTCTCAGCCCCAGCCAACAAATCCGCCCCTACCCTCTCAGCCCCAGACACACACCCAACCAACCCCTTCCCTTTCTACCCCACCCACCCACACAGATGCTTGCCTGTCAGCCCCACCCATCCTCCCAACCCACCACTTCCCTCTCAACCCCACCAAACCACCCCTCCCCTTCCATCTCAGCCCCAACCACCCACCCCTCCCATTCCCTCTCAGCCCCACCCACCCACCCATCTGCTTCCCTCTCAGCCCCACCCACCCACCCACCCAACCCAGCCCTTCCCTCTGAGCCCCACCCACACACACCGACGCTTCGTTCCTAACCACACCCACCCAGCCCCTTCCCTATTAGACCCTCCACTCTCAGCCCCACCCTGCACCCCGCCCCTTCCCTCTCAGCCCAACCCACCCACCCCGCGCCTTCCCTCTCTGCCCCAAACACACACCCCACCCCTTCCCTCTTAGCCCCACCCACCCACCACGCCCCTTCCCTCTCAGCCCCACACATCCCGCCCCTTCCCTCTTAACCCCACCCACCCACACCGCCCTTTCCCTCTCAGCCCCACTCACCCACCCCACCCCGTCCCTCTCAGCCCCACCAACCCACCCTGCCCCTTCCCACTCAGCCCCACCCACCCATCCCGCCCCTTCCCTCTCAACCCCATCCTGCCACCCCGCCCCTTCTCTCTCAGCCCCACCCACCCTTCCTGCCCCTTCCCTTTCATCCCCACTCCCACCCTGCCCCTTCCCTCTCAGCCCCACCCACCCACCCAACCTCTTCCTTCTCAGCCTCACCCACCCACTCCACCCCTTCCCTCTCAGCCCCACCCACCCACCGCGCCCATTCCCTCTCAGCCCCACCCACCCACACCACCCCTTCCCTCTTAGCCCCACCCACCCACCGCGCCCTTTCCCTCTCAGCCCCACCCACCCACCGCGCCCATTCCCTCTTCAGCTCCACCCACCCTCCCCGCCCCTTCCCTCTCAGCCCCACCCACTGATCCTGCCCCTTCCCTCTCAACCCCATCCTGCCACCCCTCCCCTTCCCTCTCAGCCCAAACCGCCCGCCCAACCCCTTCCCTCTCAGTCCCACCCACCCACCCCGCCCCTTTCCTCTCAGCCCCACCCACCCACCCACCCCCTCCCATCACACCCACACTCACCCACCCCACCCCTTCCCCCTCAGGCCCACCCAACCACTCCGTTCCTTCCCTCTCAGCTCCACCCACCCACCCCGCCCTCCCTCTCAGCCCCACCCTCCTACCCCGCCTCTTCCCTTTCGGCCCCACCAGTGACCCTTCCCTTCCCACTCAGCCCCACCCACCCACCCCGCCCCTTCCCTCTCAGCCCCACCCATCCATCCCGCCCCTTCCCTCTCAGCCCCACCCTCCCACCCCCCCTTCACTCTCAGCCCCACCCTCCCACCCCCCTTCCCTCTCAGCCCCACCCACCCACCCAGAGCCTTCCCTATCAGCTCCACCCACCCACCCCGCCCCTTCGCTCACAGCCCCACCCTCCCACTTTGCCCCTTCCCTCTCAGGCCGACACATTCACACCACCCCGCCCTCTCAGGCCCTCCCACCCCACCCACCCCGCACCTTCCCTCTCAGCCCAACACTCCCATCCCGCCCTTCCATCTAAGCCCCACCCACCCACCCACCTCTTCCCTCTCAGCCCCACCCATCCAACCCACCCCTTCGCTCTCAGCCACTCCCACCCCACCCACCAAGACACTACCCTCTCAGCCCCACCCACCCACCCAGAAGTTTTGCTCTCATCCCCTCCCACGCACCCGCCCCTTCACTCTCAATGCCACGCCCCACCCACCCCTTCCCTCTCAGCACCACTCACCCACCCAGCACCTTACCTGTCAGCCCCACCCACCACTCCGCCTCTTCCCTCTCAGCCCCAACCCCCCCCCCCCCCCCCCTTCCCCCTCAGCCCCACCCACACACCCCACCCCTTCTCTCTCAGGCCCAACCACCCCACCCCACCCCTTCCCTCTCAGGCCCACCCACCACCACTGCCCCTTCCCTCTCAGGCCCACCAACCCACCCCTCCCCTTCCGTCTCAGGGCCACCCACCCACCCCTCCCCTACCCTGTCAGCCCCACACACAGACCACGCCCCTTCCCACTCTGCCCCATCCCCCACCCCGCCTCTTCTCTCTCATCAACACCCACCCACCCCGCACCTTCCCTCTCAAGCCCCACCCACCCTCCCCACCCCTTCGCTCTCAGCCCCAACCCACCCTCCCCACCCCCTTCGCTCTCAGCCCCACCCACCCTCCCCACCCCTTCGCTCTCAGCCCCCCACCCAAGCGTTCCCCGTTCCTTCCATCTCAGCCCCACCCACCCACCCTGCACCTGCCCAATCAGTCCCCCTCCACCCACCCACCCCACCCCTTCCCTCTCAGCCCCACCCACCCTCCCCGCCCCTCCCTCTCAGCCCCACCCACCCTCCCCGCCCCTTCCCTCTCAGCCCCACCCACCCTCCCCGCCCCTTCCCTCTCAGCCCCACCCACCCACCCCCCCCACCCCTTCCCTCTCAGCCCCACCCATCCTCCCCGCCCCTTCCCTCTCAGCACCACCCACCCACCCCACGGCTTCCCTCTCAGCGCAACCCAACCACACCGCCCTTTCCCTCAGCCCCACCCACCCACACAGCACCTTCCTTCTCAGCCCCACCCACACTCCACCCCCTTCTCTCTTAGCCCCACCCACCCACCACGCAGGCACTTCTGTCTCAGCCCCAGCCACCAACCACCCAGCCCATTCGCTATCAGCCCCCACCACTCTCAGCCCCACCCACCCACCCAGACCCTTCCCTCTCAGCCCAACCCACCCACCCTTCCCTTCCCTCACAGCCCCACCCTCCACCCAGCAGCTTCCATCTCAGCCCCATCCAACCAAAACCTGGACCTTCCATCTCAGCCCCACCCACACATCCCGCCCTTTCCCTCTCAAACCCACCCACCAACCCCGCCCCTACCCTCTCAGCCCCACCCCCCCACCCAATCCAGACCCTTCCCTCTCAGCCCCACCCACCAAATCCGCCCCTACCCTCTCAGCCCCAGCCACACACCCAACCCACCCCTTCCCTCTCAACCCCAACCCAGCCACACAGATCCTTCCCTCTCAGCCCCACCCAACCATCAAGCCCCTTCCCTCTCAGCCCCACCCACCCACCCCTCCCATTCCCTCTCAGCCCCACACACCCACCCAGCTCCTTCCATCTCAGCCTCACCCATCCAACCTGCACCATCCCTTTCAGCCCCAGCCACCCACCCCGACGCTTCGTTCCTAGCCCCACCCACCCACCCAGCCCCTTCCCTATAAGCCCCTCCACTCTCAGGCCCACCCTCCACCCCGCACCTTCCCTCTCAGCCCAACCCACTCACCCCGCCCCTTCCCTCTCAGCCCCACCCACCAAGCCCCTTCCCTTTCAGCCCCACCCACCCTGCCCCTTCCCTCTCAGCCCCACCCCACCGATCCCGCCCCTTCCCTCTCAACCCCATCCTGCCACCCCTCCCCTTCCCTCTCAGCCCCAACCGCCCGCCCAACCCCTTCCCTCTCAGCCCCACCAACACTCCCCGCCACTTCCCTCTCAACCCCACCCACCCAACCCAACCCTTCCCTGTCAGCCCCACCCACCCACCAAGCCGCTTCCCTCTCAACCCCACCAAACCACCCCTCCCCTTCCCTCTCAAACCAACCCACCCACCCAGCCCGCACATTCCCTCTCAACTCCACCCACCCCAGCCGGCCCCTTCCCACTCAGACCCCACCCACCCACCCCCGCCCCATCTGTCTCAGCCCCACCCACACACCCCGCCCCTTCCCTCTCAGCCCATCCCAGCCACCCAGCCCCTTCCTTATCAGCCCCACCCACACCGCTGCATCACTGTCAGCCCCACCCACACAAAACGCACCTTCACTCTCTGAACCAACCACCCACACCACCCCTTCCATCTTAGCCCCACCCACCCCGCCCATTCCCTCTCAGCTCCACCCACCCATCCTGCCCTTTCCCTCTCAGCCCCACCCACCCCACCCAGTCCCTTCCCACTCAGTCCCCTCCACCCAACCACACCGCCCCTTCCCTCTCAGCCCCACCCACCCACCCCGCCCCTTCTGTCTCAGCCCCACCCTCCCACCCCGTCCCTTCCCTCTCAGCCCTACCCACCCACGCCGCCCCTTCACTCTCAGCCCCACCCACCCTGCTCCTACCCTCTCAGCCCCACCCACCCTCCCTGCCCCTTCCCTCTCAGCACCACCCACCCTCCCTGCCCCTTCCCTCTCAGCCCCATCCACCCACCCCGCTCCTTCCCTCTCAGCCCCACCCAACTACCCCACCCCTTCCCCCTCAGTCCCACACACCCACCCCGCCCTTTCCCTCTCAGGGCCACCAACCCACGCCGCGCCTTCCCCCTCAGCCCCATCCACCCACCCCGCTCCTTCCCTGTCAGCCCCACCCAACTACCCCACCCCTTCCCTCTCAGTCCCACCCTCCCACCCCGCCCCTTCCCTCTCAGCCCCACCCACCCACGCCGCCCCTTCACTCTCAGCCCCAGCCACTCCGCTCCTTCCCTCTCAGCCCCACCCACGCACCCCACTTTTTCCCTGTGAGCCCCACCCACCAACCCCACCCCTTCCCTCTCAGCCCCACCCACACACCCCGCCCCTTCCCTCTCAGCCCCAGCCAACAAATCCGCCCCTACCCTCTCAGCCCCAGACACACACCCAACCAACCCCTTCCCTTTCTACCCCACCCACCCACACAGATGCTTCCCTGTCAGCCCCACCCATCCTCCCAACCCACCACTTCCCTCTCAACCCCACCAAACCACCCCTCCCCTTCCATCTCAGCCCCAACCACCCACCCCTCCCATTCCCTCTCAGCCCCACCCACCCACCCATCTGCTTCCCTCTCAGCCCCAACCACCCACCCCTCCCATTCCCTCTCAGCCCCACCCACCCACCCATCTGCTTCCCTCTCTGCCCCAAACACACACCCCACCCCTTCCCTCTTAACCCCACCCACCCACACCGCCCTTTCCCTCTCAGCCCCACTCACCCACCCCACCCCGTCCCTCTCAGCCCCACCAACCCACCCTGCCCCTTCCCACTCAGCCCCACCCACCCATCCCGCCCCTTCCCTCTCAACCCCATCCTGCCACCCCGCCCCTTCTCTCTCAGCCCCACCCACCCTTCCTGCCCCTTCCCTTTCATCCCCACTCCCACCCTGCCCCTTCCCTCTCAGCCCCACCCACCCACCCAACCCCTTCCTTCTCAGCCTCACCCACCCACTCCACCCCTTCCCTCTCAGCCCCACCCACCCACCCGGCCCCATCTCTCTCAGACCCACTCACCCACCCCGCCCCTTCTGTCTCAGCCCCACCCACCCACCCCGCCCCTTCCCTCTCCGCCCCACCCATCCATCCCGCCCCTTCCCTCTCAGCCCCACCCTTCCACCCCCCCTTCCCTCTCAGCCCCACCCACCCACCCCGCCCCTTCACTCTCAGCCCCACCCACCCACCCAGAGCCTTCCCTCTCAGCACCACCCACCCAGCCCATTCCCTCTCAGCCCCACCCTCCACCCAGCAGCTTCCATTTCAGCCCCACCCACCCTAACCCGGACCTTCCCTCTCAGCCCCACCCAATGACCCAGACCCTTCCCTGTCAGTCCCACCCACCCAACCCAGACCTTCCATCTCAGCCCCAGACACCCACACCCCCCTTCCCTCTCAGCCCCCCCACTCGACCCAGACCTTCCGTCTCAGCCCCACCCACCCACACCGCTCTTTCCCTCTCAGACCCACCCACCCACCCCGCCCCATCTGTCTCGGTCCAAGCCACACACCCCACCCCTTCCCTCTCATCCCTACCCACCAACCCCGCCCCTATCCTCTCAGCCCAAGCCACACACCCCGCCACTTCCCTCTCAGCCCCACCCACCCACCCAACCCACCCCTTCCCTCTCAGCCCCACCCACCCACCAAACCCCTTCCCTCTTAACCCCACCCACCCACCCCTCCCCTTCGCTCTCAGCCCCAACCTCCCACCCTGCCCCTTCCCTCACAGCCCCACCCTCCCACCTTGCCCCTTCCCTCTCAGGCCGACACATTCACACCACCCCGCCCTCTCAGGCCCTCCCACCCCACCCACCCCGCACCTTCCCTCTCAGCCCAACACTCCCACCCCGCCTGTTCCCTCTTAGCCCCTCCCACAGACACACCACGCCCCTTCTCGCACAGCCCCACCCACCCACACAGACCCTTCGTTTTCAGCCACACCCACCCACCCCGCCCCTTCCCTCTCAGCCCCATGGACCCACCCAACCCACCCCTTCCATCTAAGCTGCACCCACCCAACCCACCCTTCCACTGAGCCCCACCCACCCAGCCGACCCCTTCCCTCTTAGCCCCACCCAACCACCCAGCCCCTTTCCAATCAGACCCACCCACCCACCCCGCCCCTTCCCTCTCAGCCTCACCCACTCACCACGCCTTACATTCTCAGCCCCACCCAATCTCCCTTCCCTTCCCTCTCAGCGCCCCCACCCAAATTGCCTCTTGCCTTTCAGCCCCACCCACCCAACACGCCCCTCCCATCACAGCCGCACTCACCCACCCCGCCCCTTCCCTGTCAGGCCCACCCACCCACCACGCCCCTTACCTCTCAGCCCCACCCACATACCCCGCCCCTTCCCTCTCAGGCCCACCCACCCACCCCACCCCTTCCCTCTCAGCTCCACCCACCCACCCCACTCCTTCCCTCTCAGGCCTACCCACTCACCCCACCCCTTCCCTCTCAGGCCCACCCACCCACCCCACTCCTTCCCTCTCAGGCCTACCCACTCACCCCACCCCTTCCCTCTCAGCACCACCATCACACCCCACCCCTTCCCTTTCGGCCCCACCCAGTGACCCTTCCCTTCCCTCTCAGCCCCACCCACCCACCCCGCCCCTTCACTCAGCCCCACCCACCCACCCAGAGCCTTCCCTATCAGCTCCACCCACCCAGCCCTTTCCCTCTCAGCCCCACCCACCCACCCCGCCACTTCCCTCTCAGCCCCACCCATCCATCCCGCCCCTTCCCTCTCAGCCCCACCCTCCCACCCCCCCTTCCCTCTCAGCCGCACCCACCCACCCCGCCCCTTCAGTCTCAGCCCCACCCACCCACCCACCCAGAGCCTTCCCTCTCAGCACCACCCACCCAGCCCCTTCCTTCTCAGCCCCACCCACCCACGCCGCCTCTTCCCTCTCAGCCCCACCCACCCAAACAGCCTCTTGCCTTTCAGGCCCACCCACCCACCACGCCCTTTCCCTCTCAGCCCCACCCAAATACCCCGCCCCTTCCCTCTCAGGCCCACCCATCCACTCCGCCCCTTCCATCTCAGGCCCACACACCCACCCCACACCTTCCCTCTCAGGACCACCCACCCACTCCACCCCTTCCCTCTCAGCTCCACCCACCTACCCACCCCGCCCTCCCTCTCAGCCCCACCCTCCCACCCCGCCCTTTCCCTCTCAGCTCCTCCCACCTACCCCACCCCTTCCCTTTCAGGTCCACCCACTCACCGCACCCCTTCCCTCTCAGGCCCACCCACTCACCCGACCCCTTCCCTCTCAGCCCCACCCACCCAAACACCCCTCCCATCACAGCCGCACTCACCCACCCCGCCCCTTGCCTCTCAGGGCCACCCACCCACCACGCCCGTTCCATCTCAGCCCCACCCACCCACTCCGCCCCTTCCCTCTCACGCCCACCCACCCACCCCTCCCCTACCCTCTCAGCCCCATACACAGACCATGCCCCTTCCCACTCTGCACCACCCCACACCTCACCTCTTCCCTCTCATCAGCACCCACCCAACCCGCACCTTCCCTCTCAGCCCCACCCACCAACCAAGCCCCATCCCTCTCAGCACCACCCACCCACCCTGCCCCTTCCCTCTCAGCCCCACCCACCAACCCCACCCCTTGCCTCTCAGCCCCACCCGCCCCGCACCTTCCCTCTCAGCCCAACCCTCCCACCTCGTCCGTTCCCTCTCAGCCCCTCCCACACACAGACAGCGCCCCTTCTGTCTGAGCCCCACCCACCCACCTACCCCGCAACTTCCCTCTCAGCCTCAGCCACCAACCCCACCCCTTGCCTCTCAGCCCAACCCACCCCGCCCTTTCCCGCTCAGACCAACCCTCCCAACCCGCCCGTTCCCTCTCAGCACCGCCCACACACACACCGCGCCACTTCACTCTCAGCCCCACCTAGCCACCCAGCCTCTTCCCTCTCAGCCCCACCCATCCTCCCAAACCACCACTTCCCTCTCAACCCCAACAAACCACCCCTCCCCTTCCATCTCAGCCCCAACCACCCACCCCTCCCATTCCCTCTCAGCCCCACCCAGCCACCCAGCTCCTTCCCTCTCAGCCCCACCCACCCACCCACCCAAACCGCCCCTTCCCTCTGAGCCCCACCCACCCACACCGACGCTTCGTTCCTAACCACATCCACCCAGCCCCTTCCCTATTAGCCCCTCCACTCTCAGCCCCACCCTGCACCCCGCCCCTTCCCTCTCAGCCCAACCCACCCACCCCGCGCCTTCCCTCTCAGCCCCACCCACCACTTCCCTCTCAGCCCCACCCACCACTTCCCTCTCAGAACTACCCACCCAACCCACCCCTTCCCTCTCAGCCCAACCCACCCACCCCGCCCCTTCCCTCTCAGCCCCACCCACCACTTCCCTCTCAGAACCACCCATCCAACCCGCGCCTTCCCTCTCTGCCCCAAACACACACCCCACCCCTTCCCTCTTAGCCCCACCCACCCACCACGCCCATTCCCCTCAGCCCCACACATCCCGCCCCTTCCCTCTCAACCCCACCCACCCACATCGCCTTTTCCCTCTCAGCCCCACTCACCCATCCCGCCCCTTCCCTCTCAGCCCCACCCACCCACCCTGCTCCTTCCCACTCAGCCCCACCCACCCATCCCGCCCCATCCCTCTCAACCCAATACTGCCAGCCCGCCCCTTCCCTCTCAGCCCCAACCGTCCGCCCAGACCCTTCCCACTCAGCCCCACCCTCCCACGTGCCCTTCCCTCTCATCCCCACCCACCCACCCCACCCCTTCCCTCTCAGCTCCACCCACCCACCCAGATCCTTCCCTCTCATCCCAACCAACCCACCCAGCCGCTTCCCTATCAACCCCACCACTCTCAGCCCCACCCTCCACCCAGCAGCTTCCATCTCAGCCCCACCCACCCAACCCGGACCTTCCGTCTCTGCCCCACCCAACGACCCAGCCCCTACCCTCTCAGCCTCACCCACCCACGCTTCCCTTCCCTCTCATCCCCACCCTCACTCCCAGCCCCTTCCTTCCCAGCCCCACCCAACTACACGGCCCCTTCCTTCTCAGCCCCACCCACCCACCCACCCACCCAGCCGCTTCCCTCTCAGCCCCACCCACCCACCCACCCCGCCCCTTCTGTCTCAGCCCCACCCACCCACCCCGCCCCTTCCCTCTCAGCCCCTCCCAGCTACCCAGCTGCTTCCTTCTCAGCCCCACCCACACCGCCGCGTCCCTGTCAGCCCCACCCACACCGCTGCATCACTGTCAGCCCCACCCACACAAAACGCCTCTTCGCTCTCTGAACCAACCACCCACACCACCCCTTCCCTCTTAGCCCCACCCACCCACCCCGCCCATTCCCTCTTAGCCCCACCCACCCACCCCGCCCATTCCCTCTCAGCCCCACCCACCCACCCCACCCCTTTCCTCTCAGCACCATCCACCCAAACCGCAGCTTCCCTCTTCAGCCCCACCCACCCACCCCACCCCTTCCCTCTCAGCACCACCCACCCACCCAGCCCCTTCCCTTTAAGCACCCACCCTGCTCCTTCCATCTCAGCCCCACCCACATACCCCGCCCCTTCCCTCTCAGGCCCACCCACCCACCCCGCACCTTCCCTCTCAGGCCCACACACCGACCCCACCCCTTCTCTCTCAGGCCCACCCACCCACTCCACCCCTTCACTCTTAGCCACACCCACCCTTCCCGCCCCTTCCCTCTCAGCACCACCCACCCACCCAGCCCCTTCCCTTTAAGCACCCACCCTGCTCCTTCCATCTCAGCCCCACCCACATACCCCACCCCTTCCCTCTCAGGCCCACCCACCCACTCCACCCCTTCCCTCTTAGCTCCACCCACCCACCCCGCCCCTTCCCTCTCAGCCCCAACCTCCCACCCGCCCTTTCCCTCTCAGCTCCTCCCACCTACCCCACCCCTTCCCTCTCAGGTCCACCCACTCACCGCACCCCTTCCCTCTCAGGGCCACCCACGCACCCCGCCCCTTCCATCTCAGCCCCACCCACCCAAACACCCCTCCCATCACAGCCGCACTCACCCACCCCGCCCCTTGCCTCTCAGGCCCACCCACCCACCACGCCCGTTCCCTCTCAGCCCCACCCACCCACTCCGCCGCTTCCCTCTCACGCCCACCCACCCACCCCTCCCCTACCCTCTCAGCCCCATACACAGACCACGCCCCTTCCCACTCTGCACCACCCCACACCTCGCCTCTTCCCTCTCATCAGCACCCACCCAACCCGCCCCTTCCCTCTCAGCCCCACCCACCAACCAAGCCCCTTCCCTCTCAGCCCCACCCACCAACTCCACCCCTTGCCTCTCAGCCCCACCCACCCCGCCCCTTCCCTCTCAGCCCAACCCTCCCACCTCGTCTGTTCCCTCTCAGCCCCTCCCACACACAGACAGCGCCCCTTCCATCTGAGCCCCACCCACCCACCTACCCCGCCCCTTTCTTCTCAGCCCCACCCACCCACCAGGCCTCTTCCCTCTCAGCCCCATCCACCCATCCGGCCCCTTTCCTCTCTGCCTCGCCTACCCATCCCGCACCATCCCTCTCAGACCCACGAACACACCCCGCCCCTTCCCTCTCAGCCCCACCCACCGATCCCGCCCCTTCCCTCTCAACCCCATCCTGCCACCCCTCCCCTTCCCTCTCAGCCCCAACCGCCCGCCCAACCCCTTCCCTCTCAGTCCCACCCACCCACCCAGCCCTTTCCATCTCAGCCCCACCGACCCACCCCACCCCTTCCCTCTCAGGCCCACCCACCCACACCGCCCCTTCCCTCTGAGCCTCACCCACCCACCCAGCCCCTCCCATCACACCCGCACTCACCCACCCCACCCCTTCCCTCTCAGGCCCACCCAACCACTCCACTCCTTCCCTCTCAGATCCACCCACCCACCCCGCCCTCCCTCTCAGCCCCACCCACCCACCCCGCCCCTTCACTCTCAGCCCCACCCACAAACCCAGAGCCTTCCCTCTCAGCACCACCCACCCAGCCCCTTCCTACTCAGCCCCACCCACCCACCCAGCCCATTCCCTCTCAGCCCCACCCACCCACCCAGCAGCTTCCATTTCAGCCCCGCCCACCCTAACTCGGACCTTCCCTCTCAGCCCCACCCAATGACCCAACCCCTTCCCTGTCAGTCCCACCCACCCAACCCGGACCTTCCATCTCAGCCCCAGCCACCCACCGCCCCCTTCCCTCTCAGCCCCCCCACCCGACCCAGACCTTCCGTCTCAGCCCCACCCACCCACACCGCTCTTTCCCTCTCAGCCCCACCCACCAACACCGCCCCTACCCTCTCAGACCCACCCACCCACCCTGCACCTTCCCTCTCAGCCCAACACTCCCATGCCGCCTGTTCCCTCTCAGCCCCTCCCACATACACACCACGCCCCTTCTCGCACAGCCCCACCCACCCACCCCGCCCCTTCCCTCTCAGCCCCACCCACCCACCCCGCCCCTTCCCTCTCAGCCCCACCCGCCCACCCAGCCCCTTCCCTCTCAGCCCCATGGACCCACCCAACCCACCCCTTCCATCTAAGCTGCACCCACCCAACCCACCCTTCCACTGAGCCCCACCCACCCAGCCGACCCCTTCCCTCTTAGCCCCACCCAACCACCCAGCCCCTTTCCAATCAGACCCACCCACCCACCCCGCCCCTTCCCTCTCAGCCTCACCCACTCACCACGCCTTACATTCTCAGCCCCACCCAATCTCCCTTCCCTTCCCTCTCAGCGCCCCCACCCAAATTGCCTCTTGCCTTTCAGCCCCACCCACCCAACACGCCCCTCCCATCACAGCCGCACTCACCCACCCCGCCCCTTCCCTGTCAGGCCCACCCACCCACCACGCCCCTTACCTCTCAGCCCCACCCACATACCCCGCCCCTTCCCTCTCAGGCCCACCCACCCACCCCACCCCTTCCCTCTCAGCTCCACCCACCCACCCCACTCCTTCCCTCTCAGGCCTACCCACTCACCCCACCCCTTCCCTCTCAGCACCACCATCACACCCCACCCCTTCCCTCTTAGCCCCTCCCACAGACACACCACGCCCCTTCTCGCACAGCCCCACCCACCCACACAGACCCTTCGTTTTCAGCCACACCCACCCACCCCGCCCCTTCCCTCTCAGCCCCATGGACCCACCCAACCCACCCCTTCCATCTAAGCTGCACCCACCCAACCCACCCTTCCACTGAGCCCCACCCACCCAGCCGACCCCTTCCCTCTCAGCCTCACCCACTCACCACGCCTTACATTCTCAGCCCCACCCAATCTCCCTTCCCTTCCCTCTCAGCCCCATCCACCCACCCCACTCCTTCCCTCTCAGCCCCACCCACTCACGTACCCCGCCCCTTCCCTCTCAGCCGCACCCACCCAGCCCATTCTCTCTCATCGCCACCCTCACTCCTCGCCCCTTCCTTCACAGCCCCACCCACCTACCCGGCCCCTTCCCTCTCATCCCAACCCACCCACCCAGCCGCTTCCTTCTCAGCTCCACCCACCCACCCACCCAGATCCTTCCCTATCAGCCCCACCCACCCACCACCCCTTCCCTCTCAGCCCCACCCACCCTCCTATCCCGCGACTTCCCTCTCAACCTCACCAAACCACACAGCTCCTTCCCTCTCAGCCCCACCCACCAACCAAGCCCCTTTTCCCTCAGCTGCACCCACCCAACTCGCCCCTTCCGTCTCAGCCCCACCCACCCAAACACCCCTCCCATCGCAGCCGCACTCACCCACCCCGCCCGTTCCCTCTCAGCCCCACCCACCCACTCCGCCCCTTCCCTCTCACGCCCACCCACCCACCCCTCCCCTACCCTCTCAGCCCCATACACAGACCACGCCCCTTCCCACTCTGCACCACCCCACACCTCGCCTCTTCCCTCTCATCAGCACCCACCCAACCCGCACCTTCCCTCTCAGCCCCACCCACCAACCAAGCCCCTTCCCTCTCAGCCCCACCCACCCACCACGCCCGTTCCCTCTCAGCCCCACCCACCCACCACGCCCGTTCCCTCTCAGCCCCACCCACCCACCACGCCCCTTGCCTCTCAGCCCCACCCGCCCACCTCGTCCGTTCCCTCTCAGCCCCTCCCACACACAGACAGCGCCCCTTCTGTCTGAGCCCCACACACCCACCTACCCCGCCCCTTCCTTCTTAGCCCCACCCACCCACCCAGCCTCTTCCCTCTCAGCTCCATCCACTCACCCGGCCCCTTTCCTCTCTGCCTCGCCTACCCACCCCGCCCCATCCCTCTCAGACCCACCCACCCACCCCGCACCATCCCTCTCAGACCCACGAACACACCCCGCACCTTCCCTCTCAGCCCCACCCACCCCGCACCTTCCCTCTCAGACCCACCCACCAACCCCACCCCTTGCCTCTCAGCCCAACCCACCCCGCCCTTTCCCGCTCAGACCAACCCTCCCAACCCGCCCGTTCCCTCTCAGCACCACCCACACACACACCGCGCCACTTCACTCTCAGCCCCACCTAGCCACCAAGCCCCTTCCCTCTGAGCCCCACCCACCCACAACGACGCTTCGTTCCTAACCACACCCACCCAGCCCCTTCCCTATTAGCCCCTCCACTCTCAGCCCCACCCTGCACCCCGCCCCTTCCCTCTCAGCCCAACCCACCCACCCCGCCCCTTCCCTCTCAGCCCCACCCACCACTTCCCTCTCAGCCCCACCCACCCACCCTGCTCCTTCCCACTCAGCCCCACCCACCCATCGCGCCCCATCCCTCTCAGCCCCACCCACCCACCCCGCCCCTTCCCTCTCAGCTCCACCCACCCACCCTGCTCCTTCCCACTCAGCCCCACCCACCCATCGCGCCCCATCCCTCTCAGCCCCACCCTCCCACGTGCCCATCCCTCTCATCCCCACCCACCCACCCAGATCCTTCCCTCTCAGCCCCACCCACCCACCCCTCCCCTACCCTCTCCGCCCCACCCACCTACCTGGCACCTTCCTTCTCAGCCCCAACCCCCCACCCCACCCCTTCCCTCTCATCCCAACCAACCCACCCAGCCACTTCCCTATCAACCCCACCACTCTCAGCCCCACCCTCCACCCAGCAGCTTCCATCTCAGCCCCACCCACCCAACCCGGACCTTCCAACTCTGCCCCACCCTACGACCCAGCCCCTACCCTCTCAGCCTCACCCACCCACCCTTCCCTTCCCTCTCATCCCCACCCTCACACCCAGCCTCTTCCTTCACAGCCCCACCCACCCACCCCACCCCTTCCCTGTCATCCCAACCCACCCACCCAGCCGCTTCCCTCTCAGCCCCACCCATCCAGCCACCCAGTCCCTTCCCTATCAGCCCAACCACTCTCAGCCCCACCCACCCAAGCCGGACCATCCCTCTCAGCCCCACCCAACGACCCATCCCCTTCCCTCTCAGCCCCACCCAACGACCCATCCCCTTCCCTCTCAGCCCCACCCACCCACCCGGCCCCATCTCTCTCAGCCCCACCCACCCACCCCGCCCCTTCCCTCTCAGCCCCTCCCAGCCACCCAGCTGCTTCCTTCTCAGCCCCACCCACACCGCCGCGTCCCTGTCAGCCCCACCCACACCGCTGCATCACTATCAGCCCCACCCACACCGCTGCATCACTATCAGCCCCACCCACACAAAACGCCCCTTCACTCTCTGAACCAACCACCCACACCACCCCTTCCCTCTTAGCCCCACCCACCCACCGCGCCCATTCCCTCTCAGCCCCACCCACCCACCCCACCCCTTTCCTCTCAGCACCATCCACCCAAACCGCAGCTTCCCTCTTCAGCCCCACCCACCCACCCCACCCCTTCACTCTTAGCCACACCCACCCTTCCCGCCCCTTCCCACTCAGGCCCACCCACCCACCCCACCCCTTCCCTTTAAGCACCCACCCTGCTCCTTCCATCTCAGCCCCACCCACCCACTCCGCCCCTTCCATCTCAGGCCCACACACCGACCCCACCCCTTCTCTCTCAGGCCCAACCACCCACTTCACCCCTTCCCTCTCAGCTCCACCCACCCACCCCGCCATCCCTCTCAGCCCCACCCTCCCACCCCACCCCTTCCCTCTCAGGTCCACCCACTCACCCCACCCCTTCCCTCTCAGCCCCACCCACCCAAACACCCCTCCCATCACAGCCGCACTCACACACCCCGCCCCTTGCCTCTCAGGCCCACCCACCAACCAAGCCCCATCCCTCTCAGCCCCACCCACCCACCCCTCCCCTACCCTCTCAGCCCCATACACAGACCACACCCCTTCCCACTCTGCACCACCCCACACCTCGCCTCTTCCCTCTCATCAGCACCCACCCAACCCGCACTTTCCCTCTCAGCCCCACCCACCAACCCCGCCCCTTCCCTCTCAGCCCCACCCACCAACCCCGCCCCTTCCCTCTCAGCCCAATCCTCCCACCTCATCTGTTCCCTCTCAGCCCCTCCCACACACAGACAGTGCCCCTCCCGTCTGAGCCCCACCCACCCACCTACCCCGCCCCTTCCCTCTCAGCCCACCCACCCACCCCGCCCCTTCCTTCTGAGCCCCACCCACCCACCCAGCCCCTCCCATCACACCCGCACTCACCCACCCCACCCCTTCCCTCTCAGGCCCACCCAACCACTCCGCTCCTTCCCTCTCAGCTCCACCCACCCACCCCGCCCTCCCTCTCAGCCCCACCCACCCACCCCACCCCTTCCCTCTCAGGCCCACCCAACCACTCCGCTCCTTCACTCTCAGCCCCACCCACCCACCCAGAGCCTTCCCTCTCAGCTCCACCCACCCACCCCGCCCTCCCTCTCAGCCCCACCCACCCACCCCACCCCTTCCCTCTCAGGCCCACCCAACCACTCCGCTCCTTCACTCTCAGCCCCACCCACCCACCCAGAGCCTTCCCTCTCAGCACCACCCACCCAGCCCCTTCCTACTCAGCCCCACCCACCCACCCAGCCCATTCCCTCTCAGCCCCTCCCACCCACCCAGCAGCTTCCATTTCAGCCCCACCCACCCTAACTCGGACCTTCCCTCTCAGCCCCACCCAATGACCCAGACCCTTCCCTGTCAGTCCCACCCACCCAACCCGGACCTTCCATCTCAGCCCCAGCCACCCACCGCCCCCTTCCCTCTCAGCCCCCCCACCCGACCCAGACCTTCCGTCTCACCCCCACCCACCCACCCCGCACCTTCCCTCTCAGCCCAACACTCCCACCCCGCCTGTTCCCTCTCAGCCCCTCCCACATACACACCACGCCCCTTCTCGCACAGCCCCACCCACCCACACAGACCCTTCGTTCTCAGCCACACCCACCCACCCCGCCCCTTCCCTCTCAGCCCCACCCGCCCACCCAGCCCCTTCCCTCTCAGCCCCACCCGCCCACCCAGCCCCTTCCCTCTCAGCCCCACCCACCCACCCCGCCCCTTCCCTCTCAGCCCTACCCACCCACCCCGCCCCTTCCCTCTCAGCCGCACCCACCCACCCCACCCCTTCCCTCTCAGGCCCACCCACCCACCCCACCCCTTCCCTGTCATCCCAACCCATCCACCCAGCCGCTTCCCTCTCAGCCCCACCCACCCACCCAGCCGCTTCCCTCTCAGCCCCACCCACCCAGCCACCCAGTCCCTTCCCTATCAGCCCAACCACTCTCAGCCCCACCCACCCAAGCCGGACCTTCCCTCTCAGCCCCACCCACCCACTCAGCCTCTTCCCTCTCAGCCCCATCCACCCACCCGGCCCCTTTCCTCTCTGCCTCGCCTACCCACCCCGCCCCAACCCTCTCAGACCCACGAACACACCCCGCCCCTTCCCTCTCAGCCCCACCCACCCTCTCAACCCCATCCTGCCACCCCTCCCCTTCCCTCTCAGCCCCACCCACCCTCTCAACCCCATCCTGCCACCCCTCCCCTTCCCTCTCAGCCCCACCCACCCAACCCAACCCTTCCCTGTCAGCCCCACCCACCCACCCTCCCCGCCCCTTCCCTCTCAGTCCCACCCACCCACCCCACCCCTTCCCTCTCAGGCCCACCCACCCACCCCGCCCCTTCCCAATCAGCCCCACCCACCCACCCAGCCCCTCCCATCACACCCGCACTCACCCACCCCACCCCTTCCCTCTCAGGCCCACCCAACCACTCCGCTCCTTCCCTCTCAGCTCCACCCACCCACCCCGCCCTCCCGCTCAGCCCCACCCTCCTACCCCGCCCCTTCCCGCTCAGCCCCACCCACCCCGCTCCTTCCCTCTCAGCCCCACCCACCCACCCGCCCCTTCACTCTCAGCCTCACCCACCCACCCAGAGCCTTCCCTCTCAGCCCCACCCACCCCGCCCCTTCCCTCTCAGCCCCACCCACCCACCCCGCCCCTTCCCTCTCAGCCCCACCCACCCACCCCGATCCTTCCCTCTCAGCCCCACCCATCCACCCCGATCCTTCCCTCTCAGCCCCACCCACCCACCCCGCCCCTTCACTCTCAGCCCCACCCACCCACCCAGAGCCTTCCCTCTCAGCACCACCCACCCAGCCCCTTCCTACTCAGCCCCACCCACCCACCCAGCCCATTCCCTCTCAGCCCCACCCTCCACCCAGCAGCTTCCATTTCAGCCCCACCCACCCTAACCCGGACCTTCCCTCTCAGCCCCACCCAATGACCCAGACCCTTCCCTGTCAGTCCCACCCACCCAACCCAGACCTTCCATCTCAGCCCCAGACACCCACACCCCCCTTCCCTCTCAGCCCCCCCACCCGACCCAGACCTTCCGTCTCAGCCCCACCCACCCACACCGCTCTTTCCCTCTCAGCCCCACCCACCAACACCGCCCATACCATCTCAGCCCCACCCACCCACCCCGCCCCATCTGTCTTGGTCCCAGCCACACACCACACCCCTTCCCTCTCATCCCTACCCACCAACCCTGCCCCTACCCTCTCAGCCCCACCCAAAGACCACGCCCCGTCCCACTCTGCCCCATCCCCCACCCCGCCTCTTCCCTCTCATCAACACCCACCCAACCAGCACCTTCCCTCTCAGCCCCACCCACCAATCTAGCCCCATCCCTCTCAGCCCCACCCACCCACCCGGCCCCTTCCCAATCTGACGCACGAAACCACAAAGCACTTTCCCTCTCAGCCCCACCCACCCCGCACCTTCCCTCTCAGCCCAACACTCCCACGCCGCCTGTTCCCTCTCAGCTCCTCCCACATACACACCACGCCCCTTCTCGCACAGCCCCACCCACCCACACAGACCTTCGTTCTCAGCCCCACCCACCCACCCCGCCCCTTCCCTCTCAGCCCCACCCGCCCACCCAGCCCCTTCCCTCTCAGTCCCACCCACCCACCCCGCCCCTTCCATCTCAGCCCCACCCACGCTCCCCCCCTTCCCTCTCAGCCCCACCCACCCAACCCAACCCTTCCCTTTCAGCCCCACCCACCCACCCTCCCCGCCACTTCCCTCTCAGCCCCACCCGCCCACCCAGCCCCTTCCCTCTCAGTCCCACCCACCCACCCCGCCCCTTCCATCTCAGCCCCACCCACGCTCCCCCCCTTCCCTCTCAGCCCCACCCACCCAACCCAACCCTTCCCTTTCAGCCCCACCCACCCACCCTCCCCGCCACTTCCCTCTCAGGCCCACCCACCCACCCCACCCCTTCCCTCTCAGGCCCACCCACCCACCCCGCCCCTTCCCTCTCAGCCCCACCCTCCCACCCAGCCCCTCCCATCACACCCGCACTCACCCACCCTACCCCTTCCCTCTCAGGCCCACCCCACCACTCCGCTCCTTGCCTCTCGGCTCCACCCACCCACCCCGCCCTCCCTCTCAGCCCCACCCACCCACCCCGCCCCTTCACTCTCAGCCCCACCCACCCACCCAGAGCCTTCCCTCTCAGCACCACCCACCCAGCCCCTTCCTACTCAGCCCCACCCACCCACCCAGCCCATTCCCTCTCAGCCCCACCCTCCACCCAGCAGCTTCCATTTCAGCCCCACCCACCCTAACCCGGACCTTCCCTCTCAGCCCCACCCAATGACCCAGACCCTTCCCTGTCAGTCCCACCCACCCAACCCAGACCTTCCATCTCAGCCCCAGACACCCACACCCCCCTTCCCTCTCAGCCCCCCCACCCGACCCAGACCTTCCGTCTCAGCCCCACCCACCCACACCGCTCTTTCCCTCTCAGCCCCACCCACCAACACCGCCCATACCATCTCAGCCCCACCCACCCACCCCGCCCCATCTGTCTTGGTCCCAGCCACACACCACACCCCTTCCCTCTCATCCCTACCCACCAACCCTGCCCCTACCCTCTCAGCCCCACCCAAAGACCACGCCCCGTCCCACTCTGCCCCATCCCCCACCCCGCCTCTTCCCTCTCATCAACACCCACCCAACCAGCACCTTCCCTCTCAGCCCCACCCACCAATCTAGCCCCATCCCTCTCAGCCCCACCCACCCACCCGGCCCCTTCCCAATCTGACGCACGAAACCACAAAGCACTTTCCCTCTCAGCCCCACCCACCCCGCACCTTCCCTCTCAGCCCAACACTCCCACGCCGCCTGTTCCCTCTCAGCTCCTCCCACATACACACCACGCCCCTTCTCGCACAGCCCCACCCACCCACACAGACCTTCGTTCTCAGCCCCACCCACCCACCCCGCCCCTTCCCTCTCAGCCCCACCCGCCCACCCAGCCCCTTCCCTCTCAGTCCCACCCACCCACCCCGCCCCTTCCATCTCAGCCCCACCCACGCTCCCCCCCTTCCCTCTCAGCCCCACCCACCCAACCCAACCCTTCCCTTTCAGCCCCACCCACCCACCCTCCCCGCCACTTCCCTCTCAGCCCCACCCGCCCACCCAGCCCCTTCCCTCTCAGTCCCACCCACCCACCCCGCCCCTTCCATCTCAGCCCCACCCACGCTCCCCCCCTTCCCTCTCAGCCCCACCCACCCAACCCAACCCTTCCCTTTCAGCCCCACCCACCCACCCTCCCCGCCACTTCCCTCTCAGGCCCACCCACCCACCCCACCCCTTCCCTCTCAGGCCCACCCACCCACCCCGCCCCTTCCCTCTCAGCCCCACCCTCCCACCCAGCCCCTCCCATCACACCCGCACTCACCCACCCTACCCCTTCCCTCTCAGGCCCACCCCACCACTCCGCTCCTTGCCTCTCGGCTCCACCCACCCACCCCGCCCTCCCTCTCAGCCCCACCCACCCACCCCGCCCCTTCACTCTCAGCCCCACCCACCCACCCAGAGCCTTCCCTCTCAGCACCACCCACCCAGCCCCTTCCTACTCAGCCCCACCCGCCCACCCAGCCCATTCCCTCTCAGCCCCACCCACCCACCCAGCAGCTTCCATTTCAGCCCCACCCACCCTAACTCGGACCTTCCCTTTCAGCCCCACACAATGACCCAGCCCCTTCCCTGTCAGTCCCACCCACCCAACCCGGACCTTCCATCTCAGACCCAGCCACCCACCGCCCCCTTCCCTCTCAGCCCCCCCACCCGACCCAGACCTTCCGTCTCAGCCCCACCCACCCACACCGCTCTTTACGTCAGCCCCACCCACCAACACCGCCCCTACCCTCTCAGACCCACCCACCCACCCCGCCCCATCTGTCTCGGTCCCAGCCACACACCACACCCCTTCCCTCTCATCCCTACCCACCAACCCCGCCCCTACCCTCTCAGCCCAAGCCACACACCCCGCCACTTCCCTCTCAGCCCCACCCACCCACCCAACCCACCCCTTCCCTCTCAACCCCACCCACCCACCCAGATCCTTCCCTCTCAGCCCCACCCACCCACCCCTCCCCTTCGTTCTCAGCCCCAACCTCCCACCCTGCCCCTTCACTCACAGCCCCACCCTCCCACCTCGCCCCTTCCGTCTCAGGCCGACACATTCACCCCACCCCGCCCTCTCAGGCCCTCCCACCCACTCTGCCCCTTCCCTCTCAGGCCCACCCACCCATCCGTCCCCTACCCTCTCAGCCCCACCCAAAGACCACGCCCCTTCCCACTCTGCCCCATCCCCCACCCGGCCTCTTCCCTCTCATCAACACCCACCCAACATAGCCCCATCCCTCTCAGCCCCACCCACCCACCCGGCCCCTTCCCAATCAGACGCACGAAACCACAAAGCACCTTCCCTCTCAGCCCCACCCACCCCGCACCTTCCCTCTCAGACCCACGAACACACCCCGCACCTTCCCTCTCAGCCTCACCCACCAACCCCACCCCTTGCCTCTCAGCCCAACCCACCCCGCCCTTTCCCGCTCAGCCCAACCCTCCCAACCCGCCCGTTCCCTCTCAGCACCGCCCACACACACACCGCGCCTCTTCACTCTCAGCCCCACCTAGCCACCCAGCCTCTTCCCTCTCAGCCCCACCCATCCTCCCAACCAACCCCTTCCCTTTCTACCCCACCCACCCACACAGATGCTTGCCTGTCAGCCCCACCCATCCTCCCAACCCACCACTTCCTTCTCAACCCCACCAAACCACCCCTCCCCTTCCATCTCAGCCCCAACCACCCACCCCTCCCATTCCCTCTCAGCCCCACCCAGCCACCCACCCAAACCGCCCCTTCCCTCTGAGCCCCACCCACCCACACCGACGCTTCGTTCCTAACCACACCCACCCAGCCCCTTCCCTATTAGCCCCTCCACTCTCAGCCCCACCCTGCACCCCGCCCCTTCCCTCTCAGCCCAACCCACCCACCCCGCCCCTTCCCTCTCAGCCCCACCCACCACTTCCCTCTCAGAACCATCCATCCACCCCGCGCCTTCCCTCTCTGCCCCAAACACACACCCCACCCCTTCCCTCTTAGCCCCACCCACCCACCACGCCCATTCCCCCTCAGCCCCACACATCCCGCCCCTTCCCTCTCAACCCCACCCACCCACATCGCCTTTTCCCTCTCAGCCCCACTCACCCATCCCACCCCTTCCCTCTCAGCCCCACCCACCCACCCTGCTCCTTCCCACTCAGCCCCACCCACCCATCCCGCCCCATCCCTCTCAACCCCATCCTGCCAGCCCGCCCCTTCTCTCTCAGCCCCAACCGCCCGCCCAGACCCTTCCCACTCAGCCCCACCCTCCCACGTGCCCTTCCCTCTCAGCCCCACCCACCCTTCCCGCACCTTCCCACTCATCCCCACTCATACCCCGCCCCTTCCCTCTCAGCTCCACCCACCCACCCAGATCCTTCCCTCACAGCCCCACCCACCCACCCCACCCCTTCCCTCTCATCCCAACCAACCCACCCAGTCGCTTCCCTATCAACCCCACCACTCTCAGCCCCACCCTCCACCCAGCAGCTTCCATCTCAGTCCCACCCACCCAACCCGGACCTTCCGACTCTGCCCCACCCAAAAACCCAGCCCCTACCCTCTCAGCCTCACCCACCCACCCTTCCCTTCCCTCTCATCCCCACCCTCACACCCAGCCTCTTCCTTCACAGCCCCACCCACCTACACGGCCCCTTCCTTCTCAGCCCCACCCACCCACGCCACCCCTTCCCTGTCATCCCAACCCACCCACCCAGCCGCTTCCCTCTCAGCCCCACCCATCCAGCCACCCAGTCCCTTCCCTATCAGCCCAACCACTCTCAGCCCCACCCACCCAACCCGGACCATCCCTCTCAGCCCCACCCAACGACCCATCCCCTTCCCTCTCAGCCTCACCCACCCACCCGGCCCCATCTCTCTCAGCCCCACCCACCCACCCGGCCCCATCTCTCTCAGACCCACCCACCCACCCCGCCCCTTCTGTCTCAGCCCCACCCACCCACCCCGCCCCTTCCCTCTCAGCCCCTCCCAGCCACCCAGCTCCTTCCTTCTCAGCCCCACCCACACCGCTGCATCACTGTCAGCCCCACCCACACAAAACGCCCCTTCGCTCTCTGAACCAACCACCCACACCACCCCTTCCATCTTAGCCCCACCCACCCACCCCACCCCTTTCCTCTCAGCACCATCCACCCAAACCGCAGCTTCCCTCTTCAGCCCCACCCACCCACCCCACCCCTTCCCTCTCAGCACCACCCACCCACCCAGCCCCTTCCCTTTAAGCACCCACCCTGCTCCTTCCATCTCAGCCCCACCCACATACCCCGCCCCTTCCCTCTCAGGCCCACCCACCCACCCCGCACCTTCCCTCTCAGGCCCACACACCGACCCCACCCCTTCTCTCTCAGCCCCACCCACTCCACCCCTTCCCTCTCAGCTCCACCCACCCACCTCGCCCCTTCCCTCTCAGCCCCACCCTCCCACCCCGCCCTTTCCCTCTCAGCTCCTCCCACCTACCCCACCCCTTCCCTCTCAGGCCCACCCACTCACCCCACCCCTTCCCTCTCAGGGCCACCCACCCACCCCGCCCCTTCCATCTCAGCCCCACCCACCAACCCCACCCCTTGCCTCTCAGCCCCACCCACTCCGCCCCTTCCCTCTCAGCCCAACCCTCCCACCCCGTCCATTCCCTCTCAGCCCCTCCCACACACAGACAGCGCCCCTTCCGTCTGAGCCCCACCCACCCACCTACCCCGCCCCTTTCTTCTCAGCCCCACCCACCCACTCAGCCTCTTCCCTCTCAGCCCCACCCACCCACCCGGCCCCTTTCCTCTTAGCTCCAACCACCAACCACGCAGGCCCTTCCATCTCAGCCCCACCACTCTCAGCCCCACCCATCTACCCAGCCCCTTCACTCTCAGCCCCACCCACACTGCCCGCCCCTTCACTCTCAGCCGCACCCACCCACCCTGCCCCTTCCCTCTCAGGCACAACCACCCACCCCACCCCTTCCCTCTCAGCCCCACGGTCCCACCCCGCCCCTTCCCTCTCAGCCCCACCCTCCCATCCCGCCCCTTCCCTCTCATTCCCTCCCTCCCACCCCGCCCATTCCCTCAGCCCCACCAACCCACCACACCAACCCTTCACTCTCAGCCCCATCTACCCACCCAGCCCCTTTTCTCTCATCCCTAAACACCGACACCGCCCCTTCTCTCTCAGTCCCACTCACCGAACCACTTCCCACTTAGCCCCATCCACTCAGCCCACCCCTCCCATCCCAGCCCCACCCACCCACCAGGCCCTTTCCCTCTCAGCCCCACCCACCCACCCCACCTCTTCCCTCTCAGCCCCACCCACCCACCCCACCTCTTCCCTCAGCCCCACCCACCCACCCAGGATCTTCCCTCTGAGCCCCACCCACCCAACCCACACCTCCCATCACAGCCCCACTCACCCACCCCGCCCCTTCACTCTCAGCCCTAACCACCCACCCAGCATGTTCCCTCTCAGCCCCACCCACCAGCCCCACCCCTTCACTGTCAGCCCCACCCACCCATCCCAACCTTCCCTATCAGCCCCACCAACCCACCCCGCCCCTTCCCCCTCAGCCCCTTCCACCCACCTACCCCACCCCTTCCCTCTCAGCCCCACCCACCCACGCAACACCTTCCTTCTCATTCCAACCCACCCACCCCACCCCTTCCCTCTCAGCCCCACCCACCCACACACCCCTTCCCTCTCATCCCAACACAACCACCCTGCCCCTTCCCTCTTATCCCCACTCAACCACCCAGCCCCTTCATGCTCATCCCCATGCACTCACCCCGCCCCTTCCCTCCCAGCCCCACCAACCCACCCCGACCCTTCCCTCTTAGCCTCACCCTTCAACCCCCACCTTCCCTCTGAGCCCCACCCAAACCTTCAAGCTCCTTCCCTCTCTTCCCCTTCCACTCACCCCGCCCCTTAACTCTCAGCCCCACCCACTGACCCCACCCCTTCCCTCTCAGCCCCACCCACCCACCCACCCTGACCCTTCCCTCTCAGCCCCACCCACCCACCCAGCCCCTTCCCTCTCGGTCCCAACCACCCACCCACCCTGACCCATCCCTCCATGCCCCACCCACCTAACCCGCTCTTCCCTTTCAGCCCCACCCACACAACTTGCCTGTTCCCTCTGAGCCCCACCCACACAAGCCGCACCTCCCATCACAGCTCCACCCACCCACCCTGCCCCTTCCCTCTCAGCCCCACCCACCCACCCAGCCTCTTCCCTCTCAGCCTCATCCTTCATCCCCCACCTTCCCTCTCAGCCCCACCCACAGACCCCACCCCCTCCCTCTCAGCCCCACCGACCCACCCAGCCCCTTCCCTCTCAGCCCCACCGACCCACCCAGCCCCTTCCCTCTCAGCCCCACCCACCCACCCCACCCCATCCCTCCATGCCCCACCCACCCACCCCGCACTTCCCTCTCAGCCCTACCCACACAACCCGCCTGTTCCCTCTGAGCCCCACCCACTCAACCCGCACCTCCCATCACAGCACCACCGACCCACCCAGCCTCTTCCATCTTGGCCCCATCCACACATCCGGACACTTCCCTCTTTGCCCCATCCGCATACCCCGCCCCTTCCCTCTCAGCCCCACCCACCTACCCCACCCCTTCCCTCTAAGCCCCACCCATCCACCCACCCCGCCATTCCTTCTCAGCCCCTCCCACACCCCGTCTCTTCCCTCACAGACCCACCCACCTACCCCACCCCTTCCCTCTTATCCCCACCCAACCACCCCGCCCCTTCCCTCTCAGCCCCACCCACCCACCAAGCCCCTTCCCTCTCAGCCACACCCAACCACCCTGACCCTTCCCTCTCGGACCCACCCACCCCACCCCATCCCTCCATGCCCCACACACCCACCCCGCCCTTCCCTCTCAGCGACACCCACACAACCCGCCCCTTCCCTCTCAGCCCCTCCCTCCCACCCCGCCCCTTCACTCTCAATTCCACCCACCAACCCATTCTCTTCCCTCTCAGCCCCACCCACCCACCCAGCACCTTCTCTCTCAGCCCCACCCACAAACTCCACCCCTTCCCTCTCAGCCTCACCCACCCACACTGCCCCTTCCCTCACAGCTCCACCCACCCACCCACCCCACCCCTTCTGTCACAGCCCCACCCACCCACCCCGCCCCTTCCCTCTCAACCCCAACCACCCTCCCACCCCACTCCTTCCCTCATAGCTCCACCCACCCACCCACCCCGCCCCTTCCGTCACAGCCCCACCCACCTACCTCGCCCCTTCCCTCTCAGCCCCACCCACCCACTCCGCCCCTTCCCTCTCAGCCCCACCCACCCACTCCGCCCCTTCCCTCTCAGCCCCACCCACCTTCCCCACCCCTTCCCTCTCTGCCCCACCCATCCAACCTGCCCCTTCACTCTTAGCCCCACCCACCCACCCAGCTCCTTCACTCTCAGCCCCACCCTCCCTCCCACCCCCTTCCCTCTCACCCCCTTCCCTCTCAGCCCCACCCACACACCCACCCACTTCCCTCTCAGCCCCACCCACCCACCCACTTCCCTCTCAGCCCCACCCACACACCCACCCCATCCCCTCTCAGCCCCAACCACACACGCATCCCCTTCCCACTCAGACCCACCCATCCCCTTCCCTCTCAACCCCACCTTCTTCCCTTTCAGCCCCACACACCCCCTTCATTCTCAGCCCCACCCACCCACCCCCTTCACTCTCAGAACCACCCACCCACCGCCTTCACTCTCAGAACCACCCACCCACCCACTTCCCTCTCAGCCCCACCCACCCACCCGCTTCCCGCTCAGCCCCACCCACACACCCACCCCCTTCCCTCACAGACCCACCCACCCAGCCCCTTCCCTCTCAGCGCCACCCAACCACCCCGCCCCTTCCCTCTCAGCTCCATCCACCCACCCAGCCCCTTCCCTCTCAGCCCCACAAACACCCTTCCATGTTGCCAACACTGACTCACCCACTCTCCCCCTTCTATGTGGCCCCCAAACACCTAACCACACCTTTCCCTGTTGCCCGCACACACCCCCTTTCCTATTGCCCCCAGCCACCCACACCCTTGCCTGTTGCCCCAACACAACCCCTTCCTTGTTGCCCCCACCCCCTTCCCTGTAGCCTCCACCCACCCACCCACCCACCCCCTTCCCTATTGCCCCCACACAACCATTCCCTTCCCTGTTGCCCCCACACACCCACCATCCCACCCCCTTCCCTGTTGCCCACACCCACCCACCCACCCAAACGCTTCCCTGTTGCCCACACACACCCACTCACCCACCCACCCCATTCACTGATGATCCCACCCACCCCCTTCTCTGTTTCCGGCATGCACCCACCCACCCCCTTCCTTGTAGCCCCCACCCAGCCCATTTGCATTTGCCCCACCCAGCAAACCCTTCCCTGTTGTCCCCAACCACCCACTCAAACACCCACTTTCTTGTTACACCCACCCACCCTCCAACACCCTTCTCTGTTGCCCCCACACACATACACACCACCTTCCCTGTTGCCCCCACCCATCAACCCACCCAACCCATCCCTGTTGCCCCCACCTACCCGCCCACCTCCCTCCCTATTGCCCCCACAATCCTGCCCACCCCTTTCCCTCTTGCCACCTCCCTCCCTCCCACCCACTTGCTGTTGCCCCCAACCAGCCACATACTAGCTTCCCTGTTGCCCCCACTCACACACCCATCCCCTTCCCTGTTGACACACCCACCCACCCACCTCCTTCCCTGTTGTCCCCACTCACACACCCCCTACCTTTTTTCCCCCAACCACCCCGTTCCCTGTGGCCCGCACACACCCATCCACCCACTTGCTTCCCTGTTACCCCCACCCACACTGACCCATCCCATTTGCCCCACCCACCCACACAGCCCCTTCCCTGTTGCTCCCACCCACCAACCCCCTTCCCTGTTGCCCCCACCCACCCCCTTCCCTTTTGCTCCCACCCACCCACACCCTACCCTGTTGCCCCCACCTACCGAGCCCCTTCCCCTGTTGCCCACACACACGCACCCACCCACCCCCTTTCCTGTAACCCCCACCCACCCTTACCCATCCCAGTTGCTCCCACCCACCTATAAACCCCCTTCCCCATTCCTCCCACTGAGCCACCCACCCCTTATCCAGTGCCCACCACCCAACCATCCACCCATCCCCTTCCCAGTTACACCCACCCACCCCCTTCCCTGTTGCCTACACTGACCCACCCACATTCTTCCCTGTTGCCCCCACCCACCCACACACACACCCTTCCCTGTTGCCCACACCCACCCCCTAACCCACCCCCTTCCCTGTTGCCTACACTGACCCACCCACATTCTTCCCTGTTGCCCCCACCCACCCACACACACACCCTTCCCTGTTGCCCACACCCACCCCCTAACCCACCCCCTTCCCTGTTGCCCCGACAAACCCACCCACAGCCTTTCCATTTCCCCCACCCACCCACGCCCTTCCCTGCTGCCCCTAAACTCCCCCTTCCCTGTTGCTCCCAACCACCCACGCACTTCCCTGTTGCCTCCACCCTACCCCTTCCCTATTGCCCCCACCCCCATCCCTGAAGCCTCCACCCACACACCAACCCCCTTCCCTGTTGAACCCACCCAACTATCCCCTTCCCTGTTACCCACACACACCCACACAACTCCTTCCTTGTTGCCCACACACACCCACCAACCACTTCCCTGTTGCCCCCATCACCCTCACACCCACCCCCTTCCCTGTTGCCCCCACCCACATGCACACCACCTTCCCTGTTGCCCACACACATGAAGCCACCCCCTTCCCTGTTGCCCCCATGCACCAACACACCCCACCCTTCCCTGTTGCCCCCACCCACCCACCCACCCCCTTCCATTTTGCCCCCACCCACCCACTCCCTTTCCTTTAACCCGCACCCACCCACCCCCTTCTCTGTTGCCAACAACCACCCACCCACCCGCTTCTCTGTTGCCACCACTCACCCACCCAGCCCCTTACCTGATGCACCCACCCACCCACCCACCCGCTTCCCTGTTGCCCCCACAAACTCACGCACACCCTTACCATTTCACTGACCCAACATCACCCTTCCCTGTTGCGCCCACCCAACCCCTTCCCTGCAGATCACACCCACTTCCCAGAAGCCTCCACTCAACCACTCACCCACCCCCTTTCCTTTTGCCCCCACCCAACTACCCCCTTCCTTGATGCCCCCACACACCCACCGACCCAAACACATCGCTGTTCCCCCCACCCACCCTTACACACATACCCTTCCCTGTTGCACACACACACCCACCCACCCAACACTTTCCCTGTTCCCCCCATTCACCCTCACACCCACGCCCTTTCCTGTTGCCCCACCCACCCACACACACCATTCCCTGATGACCCCACCCTCCCCCTTCCCTGTTTCTTGCACACACCCACCCACACCATTCCCTGTAGCCACCACCCACCCTCTTTGCTGTTGCCCCCAGCCAGCAACCCCTTCCCTGTTGCCCCCAACCACCCACTCAAACACCCCCTACCTTGTTACACCCACCCACCTTCCAACACCCTTCCCTGTTGCCCCATCCCACATATACGCCCCCTTCCCTGTTGCCACCACCCAAAAACCCACACACTTCCCTATTGCCACCGTCCATTTCCCTGCTGCCGCCACCCACTGACTCACCCCATTCCCTGTTGCCACCACCCACACACCCGCCCCCTTCCTTGTTGCCCCCAACCACCACCTTCCCTGTTGCCGCCATGCACCCACCACCTTCCCTGTTGTCCTCACTCCCCAACCCGCCCCCTTCCCTGTTGCACCCACCCACCCACAACCCCTTCCCTGTTGCACATGCACACGAACCTAAACCCTTCCCTGTTGCCCCCACCCATGAACTCACATCCTTCCCGGATGCCCCCTCATACCCACCCCCTTCCCATTGCCCCCACACACCCTCCACCCTCCCCTTCCTTGTTGCCCCCACCCAGCCACCCACACATTCCCTGTTGACCTACCCACACAACCACACTGCTACCATTTGCCCCTAACCAACCCCTTCCCTGTTTCTCCCACCCACCCACGCCCTTCCCTGTTGCCCCCAACAAACCCCTTCCCTGTTGCCCCCACCGAACTACCCCCTTCCCTGCTGCCCTCAAACACCCACCGACCCACCCCCTTCCCTTTTGCCCCTACCCACCCTCACACACACCCCCTTCCCTGTAGCCCCCACCCACATTCTTCCCTGTTTCCCGCACCCACCAACCCACCCCCTTCCCTGTAGCCCCTACCCACCCCCTTTGCTGTTGCCACCACCCAGCAACCCCTTCCCTGCTGCACCCAACCACTCACTCAATCACCCCCTTCCTTGTCACACCCACCCCCCCTCCAACAAGCTTCCCTTTTGCCCCCACCCACCCACCCACAACCTTCCCTATTGTCCCCACCCTCCCAACCACCCCTTTCCCAGTTGCCTCCACCCCGCCCACCCACACCCTTCCCTTTTACGCCCACCCACCCAAAACCTTCCCTGTTGCCTCCACCCACCAACACACCCCATTCCCTGTTTCCGCTACCACACACCCTCTTCACTGTTGCCCCCACCCACCCACACACCCACCCCTTCCCTGTTGACCCCAGCCACACACCCTACCCTGTTGCCCCGACACACCCACCCACCCCGTATCCAGTGCCCACCACCCACCCATCGACACATCCACTTCCCAGTTGCACCCACCCACCCACCTACATACACCCTTCCCTGTTTCCCACACCCACCAACTCACCCACCCCCTTCCCTGTTGCCCCCACCACTGACACACATCGTTTCCTGTTGCCCACACCCACCCACTCACCGACACCATTCCCTGTTGCCCCCACAAACCCACCCACACCCTTACCATTTCCCCAACCCAACAACACCCTTCCCTGTTGACCCCACCCAACCCATTACCAGTAGCACCCACACCCTTTCTAGAAGCCTCCACCCACCCACCCACCCACCCCCTTTCCTGTTGCCACAACCAAAAACGCCCTTCCCTGTTGCCTCCACACACCCACCTACCAACCCTCTTTGCAGTTCCCCCCACCCGCCCTCACACCCACACCCTTCCCTGTTGCCCCCACTCACCCACTCACCCACCCACACCATTCCCTGATGACCCCACCCACCCATTCCCTGTTTCTCGCACAGACGCACCCACACCATTCCCTGTAGCCCCCACCCACCCTCTTTGCTGTTGCCCCCACCCAGCAACCCCTTACCTGTTGCCCCCAACCACCCACTCAAACACCTGCTTCTTTGTTACACCCACCCACCCTCCAACACCCTTCCCTGTTGCCTCCACCAACCTAGACACTCCCTTCCCTGTTGCCGCCAAACATGAACCCACACCCTTGCCTGTTGCCCCCAGCCACCCACCCACCACCTTCCTTGTTGCCCCAACCCACCACCTTCCCTGTTGCTGCCACGCACCCACCCACCACATTCCCTGTGGTCACCACTCCCCAACCAGCCCACTTCCCTGTTGCTCCCCTCCCACCCAACCCCCTTCACTGTTGCCCCACCCACCCTCCAACCCACACCTTCCCTGTTGCCAAAGCACACGCAGCCACCCACCCCTTCTCTGTTCCGAACACCCAACCACACACCCCTTCCCTGTTGCCCCCACCCACACACCCCCTACCCTGGCGCCCCACCCACCCAACGCCTTTATTGTTGCCCCCACCCACACCCTGCCCTGTTGCCCCCACACACTTCCCTGATGCCTCCACCCACCCACCCCCTTCCAGTTTGCCCCCACCCAACCACAACTTCCCTGTTGCATCCATCCACCAACACAACCCATCCCTGTTGCCACCACCCACCCATACACCCAAACATTTCCCTGTTGCCCCCATCCACCCACTCACCCACCCACCCCCTTCCCTGTAACCCCCACCCACCCCCTTTGCTGTTGCCACCACCCAGCAACCACTTCCCTGCTGCACCCAAACACACACTCAATCAGCCCCTTCCTTGTCACACCCACCAACACTCCAACAAGCTTCCCTTTTGCCCCCACCCACCCACCCCTTTTCCTGTTGCCCCCACCCACCCACCCACCCCTTTCCCAGTTGCCTCCACCCACCCACGCACCCCCTTCCCTTTTACGCCCACCCACCCAACCCTTTCTCTGTTGCCTCCACCCACCAACCCACCCCATTCCCTGTTGCCCCTACCACACACCCTCTTCACTGTTGCCCCCACCCATCCACACACCCACCCCTTCCCTGTTGACCCCACCCACCCCCTTGCCTGTTGCCCCCACCCACCCACCCTCTTCCCTGTTGCCCCCACACACCCACCCTCCCCGTATCCAGTGCCCACCAACCACCCATCGACCCATCCACTTCCCAGTTGCACCCACATACACCCTTCCCTGTTGCCCACACCCACCCACTCACCCACCCACTTCCCTGTTGCCCCGACAAACCCACCCACACCCCTTACCATTTACCCCACCCACCCACCCCTTTCCCTGTTGCCCCCAACACATCCCTGAAGCCTCCACCCACCCACCCACCACCTTCCCTGTTGCCCCCACCCAACTACCCCTTCCCTGTTGCCCCCAAAAACCCACCCACCCCTTTCACTTTTGCCCCCACCCACACAACCACCCCCTTCCCTGTTGCCCCCAATCACCCTCACACCCACCCCCTTCCCTGTTGCCCCCATCCACATACACACCACCTTCCCTGTTGCCCACACACATGAAGCCACCCCCTTCCCTGTTGCACCCACGAACCAGCCCACCCAACCTTTCCCTGTTGCCCCCATTCTCCCACTCACCCCCTTCCATTTTGCCCCCACCCACCCTACCCCTTTGCTTTTACCCCCACCCACCCAACCCCTTCCCTGTTGCACCCACCAAGCCACCCCCTTCACTGTTGCCCCCACCTACCCACCCACTTCCCTTTTGCCCCCACCCACCTAACACCTTCCCTGTTGCCCCCACCAACCCAACACCTTCCCTGTTGCCCCCGCCCATGCACCCCCTTCCCTGTTGCCCCCATCCACCTAACCCCTTCCCTTTAGCACCCACCCACCAACCCACACCCTTCCCTGATGGCCCCACCAACCCCCTTCCCTGTTTCCGGCAGACACACACCCACCCCTTCCCTGTAGCCCCCACCCACCCTCTTTGCTCTTGCCCCACCCAGCAACCCCTTCCCTGTTGCCCCCAACCACCCACTCAAACACCCCAATCCTTGTTACACCACCCACCCACCAACACACTTCCCTCTTGCCCCCACCCACTTCCCTGTTGCCCCTACCCACCCACCCACTTCCCTGTTGCCCCCACCAACATACACACCACCTTCCCTGTTGCCTACACACATGAACCCACCCACTTTCCTGTTGCCCCCACCCACCAACCTGCCCAACACTTCCCTGTTGCCCCCACCCATCTCCCTCCCTATTGCCCCCACACTCCCACACACCTGGTTCCCTGTTGCCCCACCCTGCTGCCCACCCCTTACCTGTTGACACCATCCTCTCCCCTGATGCCCTTACCCAACCACCCCCTTCCTTGTTGCCCGCAACCACCCCTTTCCCTATTGCCCCTACCCACCCATGAACCCCCTTCCCTGTTTTCCCCACCCAGCCATACACGCCCATCCCTGTTGCCCCCAACACCCACCCACCAACTTCCCTATTGCCCCCACCCACACACCCACCCCCTTCCCTGTTGTCCCCACTCACCCACACACCACCTTCTGTGTTGTCCCCACTCACCCAACCACCACATTCCCCATTGCCCCCACCCACCCACCCAGCCCCTTCTCTGTTGCCCCCACCCACCCTCCCGCCCACTTCCCTGCTGCCCCCAACCACTGACCCACCCTATTCCCTGTTGCCCCAACACCCTGACACACCCCCTATCCTTTTGCCCCTACCCACCTTTGAACCCCCTTCCCTGTTGCCCCCACCCAACCATACACGCACATCCCTGTTGCCCCCAACCACCCACCCACCAACTTCCCTATTGCCCCCACCCACACACCCACCCCCTTTCCTGTTATCCCCAGCCACCCACCCACCAAACCACACACCCCCTTCCCTGTTGTACCCACTCACCCACACACACCCTTTCGTGTTGTCCCCAAACACCCACCCACCACATTCCCCATTGCCCCCACCTACCCATCCAGCACCTTCTCTGTTGCCCCCACCCACCCTCCCATCCGCTTCCCTGCTGCCCCCACCCACTGACCCATCCTATTCCCTGTTGACCCCACCCCCGACACACCCCTTTCCCTGTTTCCAACACCCTCGCACCCACCTGCTTCCCTCTTGCCCCCACCCACTTCCCTGTTGCCCCTACCCATCCACCCCCTTCCATGTTGCCCCCACACACTTCACTGTTGCTCCCACCCACCCACCACCTTCTCTATTACCCCCACCCAACCTCCCACCACCTTCCCTGTTGCCCCCACCCACCCACACACCCTTCCCTGTTGCCCCCAACCACGAATACACACCCTTCCATGTTGAACTCACAAACCCACCCACACCCTTACCATTTCCCTGACCCAACAGGACCCTTCCCTGTTGCCACCACCTGCCACTTTCCCTGTTGCCCCCACCCCCTTCCCAGAAGCCTTCACCCAACCACCTACTCACCCCCATTCATGTTACCTCCACCCAAACACCCCCTTCCCTGTTGCCTCCACACACAAACACACCCACCCCCTTCGCTATTCCCCCCACCCACCCTCACACCCACCCACAACATTCCCTGATGACACCACCCACCCCTTCCCTGTTTCTCGCACACACCCACCCACACCATTCCCTTTAGCCCACACCCACCCCCTTTGCTGTTGCCCTCACCCAGCAACCCCTTCCCTGTTGCCCCAAACCACCCACTCAAACACCCCCTTCCTTGTTACACCCACCCTCCAACATCCTTCCCTGTTGCCCCCACACACCCACCCACCTCCTTTCTTGTTGCCCCCACCCACCACCTTCCGTGTTGTCTCCACTACACAAAATGCCCCCTTCCCTGTTGCCCCCACCCACTCACAACCCCTTCCCTATTGACCCAACCCATGAAACCACCCAATTCCCTGTTGCCCCCTCCCACCCACCCCCTTATCTGTTTCCCCACCCACCTTCCAACCCACACCTTCCCTAACACCATCACAAACACAGCCACACCCCCCGTCCCTGTTGCCCCCACCCACCCACCCATTTCCTGTTGACCCCACCCACACACCTCCTACCCTTGTGCCCCCACCCACCCAAACCTTTCTCGGTTGCCCCCACACACCCAACCACACAACCCCTTCACTGTTACCCCCACCCACCCACACACAACCTGCCCTGTTGCCCACAACCACCCACCTACCTGCCTCCTTCCCTGTTGACCCCACACACCCACCCACACCCTTACCATTTGCCCCCACCCACCCCATTCCCTGCTTCTCCCACCCACCCATACGCTTACTTGTTGCTCCTATCAACCCCTTCCCCGTTGCCCCCACACAATTCCCTGAGGCCACCACCCACCCACCCACTTCCCAGTTGCCCCCACCCAACTACACCTCCCTGTTGCCCCCACGCACCCACCCACCCACCCCTTCCCTGTTGCCCACACACAAACACTCCCTTCCCTGTAGCCCCCACACACACCCTATGCTGTTGCCCCCACCCAGTATCCCCTTCCCTGTTGCACCCAACCACACACTCAAACACCCCCTTCTTTGTTAAACCCACCCTCCAACAAGCTTCCCTGTTGCCTCCACCCACCCCCCCATTCGCTTTTGCACCTACACACCCACCCTCCCAACCCCTTCCCTGTTGCCTCCACCCACCAACACACCCCGTTCTGTGTTTCTAACACCCACCCACGCCCTTCCCTGTTGCACCCACCAAACCCCATCCTTGTTGCCCACACCCCCATCCCTGAAACCTCCACCCACCCACCCACCACCATCCCTGTTGCTCCCACCCACACACCCACCCTCTTACCTGTTGCCCCAACGCACCAACCCACTCAACACTTCCTTGTTGACTCCACACTCCCACCCACCAGTTTCCCTTTTGCCCCCACACTGACACCAACCCCCTTTTCATTTACCCCCACACATCCAACCCCTTCCCTGTTGCACCAACCCCCCCACTTCCATTTTACCCCCCCAAACAAACCACTTCCCTGTTGCACCCACCCACACCCTTCCCTGTTTCCCACACACCCACACCCAAACCCTTCCCTGTAGCCCCCACCCACCCACTTTGCTGTTGCCCCCACCCAGCAACTACTTCCCTGTTGTCCCCACCCACGAACACACATCCTTCCCTGTTGCCCACGCCCACAAACTCACACCCTTCCCTGTTGACCCCACCGTCCAACCCAGCCCTTCCCTGTTGCATACGAACAACCACCCACCCCCCACTTTTGCCCCCATTCACCCACTCACACATTGCCTGTCGACCCCACCCACACACCCCCTACCCTGGTGCCCCCACCCACCCTCTTCCCTGTTGCCCCCGCACACCCACCCTCCCCGTATCCAGTGCCCACCAACCACCCATCGACCCATCCACTTCCCAGTTGCACCCACATACACCCTTCCCTGTTGCCCACACCCACCCACTCACCCACCCACTTCCCTGTTGCCCCGACAAACCCACCCACACCCCTTACCATTTACCCCACCCACCCACCCCTTTCCCTGTTGCCCCCAACACATCCCTGAAGCCTCCACCCACCCACCCACCACCTTCCCTGTTGCCCCCACCCAACTACCCCTTCCCTGTTGCCCCCAAAAACCCACCCACCCCTTTCACTTTTGCCCCCACCCACACAACCACCCCCTTCCCTGTTGCCCCCAATCACCCTCACACCCACCCCCCTTCCCTGTTTCCCGCAGACACACACCCAAACCTTCCTTGTAGCCCCCACACACCCTCTTTGCTCTTGCCCCACCCAGCAACCCCTTCCCTGTAGCCCCCACCCACCCTCTTTGCTCTTGCCCCACCCAGCAACCCCTTCCCTGTTGCCTCCAACCACCCACTCAAACACCCCAATCCTTGTTACACCACCCACCCACCAACACACTTCCCTCTTGCCCCCACCCACTTCCCTGTTGCCCCTACCCACCCACCCACTTCCCTGTTGCCCCCACCAACATACACACCACCTTCCCTGTTGCCTACACACATGAACCCACCCACTTTCCTGTTGCCCCCACCCACCAACCTGCCCAACACTTCCCTGTTGCCCCCACCCATCTCCCTCCCTATTGCCCCCACACTCCCACACACCTGGTTCCCTGTTGCCCCACCCTGCTGCCCACCCCTTACCTGTTGACACCATCCTCTCCCCTGATGCCCTTACCCAACCACCCCCTTCCTTGTTGCCCGCAACCACCCCTTTCCCTATTGCCCCTACCCACCCATGAACCCCCTTCCCTGTTTTCCCCACCCAGCCATACACGCCCATCCCTGTTGCCCCCAACACCCACCCACCAACTTCCCTATTGCCCCCACCCACACACCCACCCCCTTCCCTGTTGTCCCCACTCACCCACACACCACCTTCTGTGTTGTCCCCACTCACCCAACCACCACATTCCCCATTGCCCCCACCCACCCACCCAGCCCCTTCTCTGTTGCCCCCACCCACCCTCCCGCCCACTTCCCTGCTGCCCCCAACCACTGACCCACCCTATTCCCTGTTGCCCCAACACCCTGACACACCCCCTATCCTTTTGCCCCTACCCACCTTTGAACCCCCTTCCCTGTTGCCCCCACCCAACCATACACGCACATCCCTGTTGCCCCCAACCACCCACCCACCAACTTCCCTATTGCCCCCACCCACACACCCACCCCCTTTCCTGTTATCCCCAGCCACCCACCCACCAAACCACACACCCCCTTCCCTGTTGTACCCACTCACCCACACACACCCTTTCGTGTTGTCCCCAAACACCCACCCACCACATTCCCCATTGCCCCCACCTACCCACCCAGCCCCTTCTCTGTTGCCCCCACCCACCCTCCCATCCGCTTCCCTGCTGCCCCCACCCACTGACCCATCCTATTCCCTGTTGACCCCACCCCCTGACACACCCCTTTCCCTGTTTCCAACACCCTCGCACCCACCTGCTTCCCTCTTGCCCCCACCCACTTCCCTGTTGCCCCTACCCATCCACCCCCTTCCATGTTGCCCCCACACACTTCACTGTTGCTCCCACCCACCCACCACCTTCTCTATTACCCCCACCCAACCTCCCACCACCTTCCCTGTTGCCCCCACCCACCCACACACCCTTCCCTGTTGCCCCCAACCACGAATACACACCCTTCCATGTTGAACTCACAAACCCACCCACACCCTTACCATTTCCCTGACCCAACAGGACCCTTCCCTGTTGCCACCACCTGCCACTTTCCCTGTTGCCCCCACCCCCTTCCCAGAAGCCTTCACCCAACCACCTACTCACCCCCATTCATGTTACCTCCACCCAAACACCCCCTTCCCTGTTGCCTCCACACACAAACACACCCACCCCCTTCGCTATTCCCCCCACCCACCCTCACACCCACCCACAACATTCCCTGATGACACCACCCACCCCTTCCCTGTTTCTCGCACACACCCACCCACACCATTCCCTTTAGCCCACACCCACCCCCTTTGCTGTTGCCCTCACCCAGCAACCCCTTCCCTGTTGCCCCAAACCACCCACTCAAACACCCCCTTCCTTGTTACACCCACCCTCCAACATCCTTCCCTGTTGCCCCCACACACCCACCCACCTCCTTTCTTGTTGCCCCCACCCACCACCTTCCGTGTTGTCTCCACTACACAAAATGCCCCCTTCCCTGTTGCCCCCACCCACTCACAACCCCTTCCCTATTGACCCAACCCATGAAACCACCCAATTCCCTGTTGCCCCCTCCCACCCACCCCCTTATCTGTTTCCCCACCCACCTTCCAACCCACACCTTCCCTAACACCATCACAAACACAGCCACACCCCCCGTCCCTGTTGCCCCCACCCACCCACCCATTTCCTGTTGACCCCACCCACACACCTCCTACCCTTGTGCCCCCACCCACCCAAACCTTTCTCGGTTGCCCCCACACACCCAACCACACAACCCCTTCACTGTTACCCCCACCCACCCACACAAAACCTGCCCTGTTGCCCACAACCACCCACCTACCTGCCTCCTTCCCTGTTGACCCCACACACCCACCCACACCCTTACCATTTGCCCCCACCCACCCCATTCCCTGCTTCTCCCACCCACCCATACGCTTACTTGTTGCTCCTACCCAACCCCTTCCCCGTTGCCCCCACACAATTCCCTGAGGCCATCACCCACCCACCCACTTCCCAGTTGCCCCCACCCAACTACACCTCCCTGTTGCCCCCACACACCCACCCACCCACCCCTTCCCTGTTGCCCACACACAAGCACTCCCTTCCCTGTAGCCCCCACACACACCCTATGCTGTTGCCCCCACCCAGTATCCCCTTCCCTGTTGCACCCAACCACACACTCAAACACCCCCTTCTTTGTTACACCCACTCTCCAACAAGCTTCCCTGTTGCCTCCACCCACCCCCCCATTCGCTTTTACACCTACACACCCACCCTCCCAACCCCTTCCCTGTTGCCTCCACCCACCAACACACCCCGTTCTGTGTTTCTAACACCCACCCACGCCCTTCCCTGTTGCTCCCACCAAACCCCATCCTTGTTGCCCACACCCCCATCCCTGAAACCTCCACCCACCCACCCACCACCGTCCCTGTTGCTCCCACCCACACACCCACCCCCTTCCCTGTTGCCCCCACCCACACTCCCACCCCCTTCCCTGTTGCCCCAACGCACCAACCCACTCAACACTTCCTTGTTAACTCCACACTCCCACCCACCAGTTTCCCTTTTGCCCCCACACTGACACCAACCCCCTTTTCATTTACCCCCACACATCCAACCCCTTCCCTGTTGCACCAACCCCCCCACTTCCATTTTACCCCCCCAAACAAACCACTTCCCTGTTGCCCCCACCCACACCCTTCCCTGTTTCCCACACACCCACACCCAAACCCTTCCCTGTAGCCCCCACCCACCCACTTTGCTGTTGCCCCCACCCAGCAACTACTTCCCTGTTGTCCCCACCCACGAACACACATCCTTCCCTGTTGCCCACGCCCACAAACTCACACCCTTCCCTGTTGACCCCACCGTCCAACCCAGCCCTTCCCTGTTGCATACGAACAACCACCCACCCCCCACTTTTGCCCCCATTCACCCACTCACACATTGCCTGTCGACCCCACCCACACACCCCCTACCCTGGTGCCCCCACCCACCCAAATATTTCCTGGTTCCCCCCGACACCCAACCACCCAACCCCTTCCTTGTTAACTCCCACCCACCCACACTCAACCTGCCCTGTTGCCCACAACCACCCACCCACCTGCCTCCTTCCATGTTGACCCCACACACCCACCCACACCCTTACCATTTGCCCCCACCCACCCATGCGCTTCCATGTTGCCCCTAACCAACACCTTCCCTGTTGCCCCAACACACTTCCCTGAAGCCTCCACCTACCCACCCCCTTCCCGGTTGCCCCACCCAACCACACCTTCCCTGTTGCCCCCACCCCTTTTCTGTTGCTCACAACTCACCCACACACACCTATACACCACCTTCCCTGTTGCCTCCACCCACCCGCACACCCAAACACTTCCCTGTTGCCCCCAACCAACCACTCACCCACCCACCCCCTTCCCTGATGACCCCACCCACACTCTTCCCTGTTTCCCGCACCCACCCACCCAAACCTTCCCTGTTGCACTCAACCACACACTCAAACACCCTCTTCTTTGTTACACCCACCCTCCAACAAGCTTCCATTTTGCCACTACCAAACCAAACACCCCTTTCCCTGTTGCCCCCACCCACCAACCCACCCCTTTCCCTGTTGCCTCCACCCACCCACCCAACCATTTCCCTTTTAGCCCCACCCACCCAACCCCTTCCCTGTTCCACCCACCCACCAGCTCATAAACTTCCCTGATGACCCCACTCACCCCATTCCCTTTTTCCCGCACACATATACACACCCACTTCCCTGTTGCCTCCACCCAACAACCCACCCCATTCCCTGTTGCCCCCACCCAAACACCCACTGACTTCCTTGTTGCCCCCACCCACCACCTTCCCTGTTGCCGCCACGCACCCACCCACCACATTCCCTGTGGTCACCACTCCCCAACCAGCGCACTTCCCTGTTGCCCCCTCCCACCCATCCCCTTCCCTGTTGCCCCACCCATCCGCCAACCCACACCTTCCCTGTTGCCAAAGCACACCCAGCCAACTACCCCTTCTATGTTCCGAACACCCAACCACACAGCCCTTCCCTGTTGCCCCCACCCACACACCCCCTACCGTGGTGCCCCACCCACCCAACGCCTTTATTGTTGCCCCCACCCACACCCTGCCCTGTTGCCCACACACACTTCCCTGATGCCTCCACCCACCAACCCACTTCCCGTTTGCCCCTACCCAACCACACCATCCCTGTTGCATCCATCCTCCAACACAACCCATTCCCTGTTGCACCCACCCACCCACACACCCACAGCCTTCCCTGTTGCCCCCACTCACCCACTCACCCACCCACACCATTCCCTGATGACCCTGCCCACCCCTTCCCTTTTTCTCGCACACACGCACCCACACCATTCCCTGTAGCCCCCTCCCACCCTCTTTGCTGTTGCCCCCACCCAGCAACCCCATACATGTTGCCCCCAACACCCCACTCAAACACCCCCTTCCTTGTTACACCCACCCACCCTCCAACACCATTCCCTGTTGCCGCCACCACCTAGACACCCCCTTCCCTGTTGCCGCCACACATGAACCCACACCCTTGCCTGTTGCCCCCACCCAGCAACACCTTCCCTGTTGCCCCAAACCACTCACTCAAACACTCCCCTCCTTTTTACACCCACCCTCCAACATCCTTCCCTGCTGCCCCCACCCACTGACTCACCCCATTCCCTGTTGCTCCCACACACCCACCCACCTCCTTTCTTGTTGCCACCTAGCAACGCCTTCCCTGTTGTCTCCACTACCCAAAATGCCCCCTTCCTTTTGCCCATACCCACCCACAAACCCTTCCCTATTGACCCAACCCACGAAACCACCCAATTCCCTCTTGCCCCCTCCCACCCACCCCCTTACATGTTGCCCCACCCACCCTCCAACACACACTTTCCATGTTGCCACCACACACCCAGCCACCCACCCCTTCCCTGTTGCCGCCACCCACCCACCCATTTCCTGTTGACCCTACCCACACAACCCCTACCCTTGTGCCCCCACCCACCCAAACCTTTCCCGGTTGCTCTCACACACCCAACCACACAACCCCTTCCCTGTTACCCCCCACCCACCCACACACAACCTGCCCTGTTGCCCACAACCACCCACCCATCCACCTCCTTCCCTGTTGACCCCACACACCAACCCACACTCTTACCATTTGCCCCCACCCACCCCATTCCCTGCTACACCCACCCACCCATGCGCTTACTTGTTGCTCCTACACAACCCCTTCCCTGTTGCCCCCACACACTTCCCTGAAGCCTCCACATACCCACCCCCTTTCCAGTTGCCCCCACCCAACCACACCTTCCCTGTTGCCCCCACACTCCCACCGACCCACCTCTTCCCTGTTGCCAACACACACCCACTCCATTCCCTGTAGCCCCCACCCACACCCTTTGCTGTTGCCCCCACCCAGCTTCCCCTTCTTTGTTGCACACAAACACACACTCAAACACCCCCTTCTTTGTTACACCCACCTTCCAACAAGCTTCCCTGTTGCCTCCACCCACCCACCCCATTCGCTTTTGCACCCACCCACCCACCTTCCCAACCACTTCCCTGTTGCCTCCACCCAGCAACCCAACCTGTTCCCTGTTGCCTCCACACACTCACCAATGACCCTCTTCCCTGTTACCCCCACCCACTCATACACCCACCCCTTTCCTGTTCACCCCACCCACCCACAAACCCACCCCTACCCTGTTGACCCCACCCACCCACACACGCACCCCGTATCCACTGCCCACCATACACCCATCCACCCACTCCCTTCCCTATTGCCTCCACCCACCCACCCACATCCTTCCCTGTAGCTCCCACACATCCACAAACACCCTTCCCTGTTGCCCACACCCACCCACTCACCCACCCACTCCCCTGTTGCCCACAACACACCCACCCACCCCGTATCCAGTGCACACCACCCACACACCCCCTTCCCTATTCCTAACACCCACCCACGCCCTTCCCTGTTGCACCCACCATACCCCATCCTTGTTGCCCCCACCCCCATCCCTGAAGCCTCCATCCACGCACCCAGCACCATCCCTGTCAACCCCACCAACAAACCCCCTTCCCTGTTACCCCCACCCACCCACACACAACCTGCCCTGTTGCCCACAACCACCCACCAACCTGCCTCCTTCCCGGTTGACCCCACACACCCACCACACCCTTACCATTTGCCCCCACCCACCCCCTTCCCTGCTGCTCCCACCCACCCACGCACTTCCATGTTGCCCCTACCCAACCCCTTCCCTGTTGCCCCCACACACTTCCCTGAAGCCTCCACCCACCCACCCCCTTCCCGGTTGCCCCCACCCAACCACACCTTCCCTGTTGCCCCCACTCAACCACCCACCCACCCCTTCCCTGTTGCACTCAACCACACACTCAAACACCCCCTTCTTTGTTACACCCACCCTCCAACAAGCTTCCCTTTTGCCACCACCAAACCAAACACACCCTTTCCTGTTGCCCCCACCCACCAATCCACCCCTTTCCCTGTTGCCTCCACCCACCCAACTACCCCATTCCCTTTTAGCCCCACCCACCCAACCCCTTCCCTGTTCCACCCACCCACCAACTCATACCCTTCCCTGATGACCCCACCCACCCCATTCCCTGTTTCCCGCACACATATACACACCCCCTTCCCTGTTGCCTCCACCCACCAACCCACCCCATTCCCTGTTGCCCCCACACAATCACCCATGCAACCCATACCCTGTTGCCCCCTACCATACACCCTCTTCCCTGTTTTCCCCACCCACCCACACACCCACCCCTTCCCTGTTGACCCCATCCACCTACAACCTACCCAGTTGTCCCCATCCACCCTCACACCCACAGCCTTCCCTGTTGCCCCCACCCACCCACTCACCCACCCACACCATTCCCTGATGACCCTGCCCACCCCTTCCCTTTTCTTGCACACACGCACCCACACCATTCCCTGTAGCCCCCACCCACCCTCTTTGCTGTTGCCCCCACCCAGCAACCCCATACATGTTGCCCACAACACCCCACTCAAACACCCCCTTCCTTGTTACACCCATCCACCCTCCAACACCCTTCCCTGTTGCCACCACCACCTAGACACCCCCTTCCCTGTTGCCGCCACACATGAACCCACACCCTTGCCTGTTGCCCCCACCCAGCAACACCTTCCCTGTTGCCCCAAACCACCCACTCAAACACTCCCCTCCTTTTCACACCCACCCTCCAACATCCTTCCCTGCTGCCCCCACCCACTGACCCACCCCATTCCCTGTTGCCCCCACACACCCACCCACCTCCTTTCTTGTTGCCCCCTCGCAACGCCTTCCCTGTTGTCTCCACTACCCAAAATGCCCCCTTCCTTTTGCCCCCACCCACCCACAATCCCTTCCCTATTGACCCAACCCAGGAACTCACCCAATTCCCTCTTGCCCCCTCCCACCCACCCCCTTACATGTTTCCCCACCCACCCACCAACCCACACCATCCCTGTTGCCACCACACACCCAGCCACCCACGCCTTACCTTTTGCCCCCACCCACCCACCCATTTCCTGTTGACCCTACCCACACACCCCCTATCCTTGTGCCCCCACCCACCCAAAACTTTCCCGGTTGCCCCCACACAACCAACCACACAACCCCTTCCCTGTTACCCCCACCCACCCACACACAACCTGCCCTGTTGCCCACAACCACCCACCCATCCACCTCCTTCCCTGTTGACCCCACACACCAACCCACACCCTTACCATTTGCCCCCACCCACCCCATTCCCTGCTGCTCCCACCCACCCATGCGCTTACTTGTTGCTCCTACACAACCCCTTCCCTGTTGCCCCCACACACTTCCCTGAAGCCTCCACATACCCACCCCCTTCCCAGTTGCCCCCACCCAACCACACCTTCCCTGTTGCCCCCACTCTCCCACTCACCCACCCCTTCCCTGTTGCCAACACACACCCACTCCATTCCCTGTTGCCCCCACACACACCCTTTGCTGTTGCGCCCACCCAGGTTCCCCTTCCCTGTTGCACCCAAACACACACTCAAACACCCCCTTCTTTGTTACACCCACCCTCCAACAAGCTTCCCTGTTGCCTCCACCCACCCACCCCATTCGCTTTTGCACCCACCCACCCACCCTCCCAATCCCTTCCCTGTTGCCTCCACCCACCAATCCACCCCGTTCCCTGTTGCCCCCACACACTCACCAATGACCCCCTTCCCTGTTACCCCCACCCACCCATACACCCACCCCTACCCTGTTGACCCCACCCACCCACACAACCACCCCGTATCCACTGTCCACCATACACCCATCCACCCACTCCCTTCCCTATTGCCTCGACCCACCCACCCACATCCTTTCCTGTAGCCCAAACACACCCACAAACACCCTTCCCTGTTGCCCACACCCACCCACTCACCCACCCGCTTCCCTGTTGCCCACAACACACCCACCCACCCCGTATCCAGTGCACACCACCCACCCACGCCCTTCCCTGTTGCCCCCAGCCACGCCCTTCCCTGTTTCTAACACCCACCCATGCCCTTCCCTGTTGCACCCACCAAATCCCATCCTTGTTGCCCCCACCCCCATCGCTGAAGCCTCCACCCACCCACCCACCACCGTCCCTGTTGCTCCCACCCACACACCCACCCTCTTACCTGTTGCCCCCACCCACACTCCCACCCCCTTCCCTGTTTCCCCAACGCACCAACCCTTTCAACACTTCTCTGTTGCCTCCACCCTCCCACCCACCCCCTTCCCTTTTGCCCCCTCACTCCCACCCACCCCCTTTTCATTTACTCCCACCCAACCAACCCCTTCCATGTTGCACCAACCCACCCACTTCCCTTTTACCCCCTCAAGCCAACCCCTTCCCTGTTTCCCGAACACCACACCCACCCCCTTCCCTGTAGCCCCCAACCACCCACTTTACTGTTGCCCCCACCCAGCAACTACTTCCCTGTTGCCCACGCCCACAAACTCACACCCTTCCCTGTTGCCCACGCCCACAAACTCACACCCTTCCCTGTTGCCCACGCCCACAAACTCACACCCTTCCCTGTTGACCCCACCCTCCAATCCAGCACTTCCCTGTTGCATACACACAACCACCCACCCCTCCCTGTTGCCCCCATTTACCCACCCAACCATTTCCTGTCGACCCCACCCACACACCCCCTACCCTGGTGCCCCCACCCACCCAAACATTTCCCGGTTACCCCCAACACCCAACCACCCAACCCCTTCCCTGTTACCCCCACCCACCCACACACAACCTGCCCTGTTGCCCACAACCACCCACCAACCTGCCTCCTTCCCGGTTGACCCCACACACCCACCCACACCCTTACCATTTGCCCCCACCCAACCCCTTCCCTGTTACCCCCACACACTTCCCTGAAGCCTCCACCCACCCACCCCCTTCCCTGTTGCCCCCACACAACCACCCACCCACCCCTTCCCTGTTGCACTCAACCACACACTCAAACACCCCCTTCTTTGTTACACCCACCCTCCAACAAGCTTCCCTTTTGCCACCACCAAACCAAACACACCCTTCCCTGTTGCCCCCACCCACCAATCCACCCCTTTCCCTGTTGCCTCCACCCACCCAACTACCCCATTCGCTTTTAGCCACACCCACCCAACACCTTCCCTCTTCCACTCACCCACCAACTCATACCCTTCCCTGATGACCCCACCCACCCCATTCCCTGTTTCCCGCACACATATACACACCCCCTTCCCTGTTGCCTCCACCCACCAACCCACCCCATTCCCTGTTGCCCCCACACACTCACCCATGCAACCCCTACCCTGTTGCCCCCTACCATACACCCTCTTCCCTGTTTTCCCCACCCACCCACGCACCCACCCCTTCCCTGTTGACCCCATCCACCTACAACCTACCCAGTTGTCCCCATCCACCCTCACACCCACAGCCTTCCCTGTTGCACCCACCAAATCCCATCCTTGTTGCCCCCAACCCCATCGCTGAAGCCTCCACCCACCCACCCACCAGCGTCCCTGTTGCTCCCACCCACACACCCACCCTCTTACCTGTTGCCCCCACCCACACTCCCACCCCCTTCCCTGTTTCCCCAACGCACCAACCCTTTCAACACTTCTCTGTTGACTCCAACCTCCCACCCACCCCCTTCCCTTTTGCCCCCTCACTCCCACCCACCCCCTTTTCATTTACTCCCACCCACCCAACCCCTTCCATGTTGCACCAACCCACCCACTTCCCTTTTACCCCCTCAAGCCAACCGCTTCCCTGTTTCCCGAACACCACACCCACCCCCTTCCCTGTAGCCCCCACCAACCCACTTTACTGTTGCCCCCACCCAGCAACTACTTCCCTGTTGCCCCCGTACATGAACACACACCCTTCCCTGTTGCCCACGCCCACAAACTCACACCCTTCCCTGTTGACCCCACCCTCCAATCCAGCACTTCGCTGTTGCATACACACAACCACCCACCCCTCCCTGTTGCCCCCATTTACCCTCCCACCCATTTCCTGTCGACCCCACCCACACACCCCCTACCCTGGTGCCCCCACCCACCCAAACATTTCCCGGTTACCCCCCACACCCAACCACCCAACCCCTTCCCTGTTACCCCCACCCACCCACACACAACCGTCCCTGTTGCCCACAACCACCCACCCACCTGCCTCCTTCCCGGTTGACCCCACACACCCACCCACACCCTTACCATTTGCCCCCACCCACCCCCTTCCCTGTTGCTCCCACCCACCCACGCGCTTCCATGTTGCCCCTACCCAACCCCTTCCCTGTTACCCCCACACACTTCCCTGAAGCCTCCACCCCCCCACCCCCCTTCCCGGTTGCCCCCACCCAACCACACCTTCCCTGTTGCCCCCACACAACCACCCACCCACCCCTTCCCTGTTGCTCACACTCACCGACACACACACCTACACATCACCTTCCCTGTTGCCCCCACCCATCCGCACACCCAAACATTTCCCCGTTGCCCCCAATCAACCACTCACCCACCCACCTCCTTCCCTGATGACCCCACCCGCACTCTTCCCTGTTTCCCGCACCCACCCACCCACCCCTTCTCTGTTGAACTCAACCACACACTCAAACACCCCCTTCTTTGTTACACCCACCCTCCAACAAGCTTCCCTTTTGCCACCACCAAACCAAACACACCCTTCCCTGTTGCCCCCACCCACCAATCCACCCCTTTCCCTGTTGCCTCCACCCACCCAACTACCCCATTCCCTTTTAGCCCCACCCACCCAACACCTTCCCTGTTCCACCCACCCACCAACTCATACCCTTCCCTGATGTCCCCACCCACCCCATTCCGTTTTCCGCACACATATACACACCCCCTTCCCTGTTGCCTCCACCCACCAACCCACCCCATTCCCTGTTGCCCCCACACACTCACCCATGCAACCCCTACCCTGTTGCCCCCTACCATACACCCTCTTCCCTGTTTTCCCCACCCACGCACCCACCCCTTCCCTGTTGACCCCATCCACCTACAACCTGCCCAGTTGTCCCCATCCACCCTCACACCCACAGCCTTCCCTGTTGCCCCCACCCACCCACTCACCCACCCACACCATTCCCTGATGACCCTGCCCACCCCTTCCCTTTTTCTCGCACACACGCACCCACACCATTCCCTGTAGCCCCCTCCTACCCTCTTTGCTGTTGCCCCCACCCAGCAACCCCATACATGTTGCCCCCAACACCCCACTCAAACACCCCCTTCCTTGTTACACCCACCCACCCTCCAACACCATTCCCTGTTGCCGCCACCACCTAGACACCCCCTTCCCTGTTGCCGCCACACATGAACCCACACCCTTGCCTGTTGCCCCCACCCAGCAACACCTTCCCTGTTGCCCCAAACCACCCACTCAAACACTCCCCTCCTTTTCACACCCACCCTCCAACATCCTTCCCTGCTGCCCCCACCCACTGACTCACCCCATTCCCTGTTGCCCCCACACACCCACCCACCTCCTTTCTTGTTGCCACCTAGCAACGCCTTCCCTGTTGTCTCCACTACCCAAAATGCCCCCTTCCTTTTGCCCATACCCACCCACAAACCCTTCCCTATTGACCCAACCCACGAAACCACCCAATTCCCTCTTGCCCCCTCCCACCCACCCCCTTACATGTTGCCCCACCCACCCTCCAACACACACTTTCAATGTTGCCACCACACACCCAGCCACCCACCCCTTCCCTGTTGCCCCCACCCACCCACCCATTTCCTGTTGACCCTACCCACGCACCCCCTACCCTTGTGCCCCCACCCACCCAAACCTTTCCCGGTTGCTCTCACACACCCAACCACACAACCCCTTCCCTGTTACCCCCACCCACCCACACACAACCTGCCCTGTTGCCCACAACCACCCACCCATCCACCTCCTTCCCTGTTGACCCCACACACCAACCCACACTCTTACCATTTGCCCCCACCCACCCCATTCCCTGCTACACCCACCCACCCATGCGCTTACTTGTTGCTCCTACACGACCCCTTCCCTGTTGCCCCCACACACTTCCCTGAAGCCTCCACATACCCACCCCCTTTCCAGTTGCCCCCACCCAACCACACCTTCCCTGTTGCCCCCACACTCCCACCGACCCACCTCTTCCCTGTTGCCAACACACACCCACTCCATTCCCTGTAGCCCCCACCCACACCCTTTGCTGTTGCCCCCACCCAGCTTCCCCTTCTTTGTTGCACACAAACACACACTCAAACACCCCCTTCTTTGTTACACCCACCTTCCAACAAGCTTCCCTGTTGCCTCCACCCACCCACCCCATTCGCTTTTGCACCCACCCACCCACCCTCCCAACCACTTCCCTGTTGCCTCCACCCACCAACCCAACCCGTTCCCTGTTGCCTCCACACACTCACCAATGACCCTCTTCCCTGTTACCCCCACCCACTCATACACCCACCCCTTTCCTGTTCACCCCACCCACCCACACACCCACCCCTACCCTGTTGACCCCACCCACCCACACACGCACCCCGTATCCACTGCCCACCATACACCCATCCACCCACTCCCTTCCCTATTGCCTCCACCCACCCACCCACATCCTTCCCTGTAGCTCCCACACATCCACAAACACCCTTCCCTGTTGCCCACACCCACCCACTCACCCACCCACTCCCCTGTTGCCCACAACACACCCACCCACCCCGTATCCAGTGCACACCACCCACACACCCCCTTCCCTATTCCTAACACCCACCCACGCCCTTCCCTGTTGCACCCACCATACCCCATCCTTGTTGCCCCCACCCCCATCCCTGAAGCCTCCATCCACGCACCCACCACCTTACCTGTTGCCCCAACCCACACTCTCACCCCCTTCCCTGTTGCCCCCACGCACCAACCCACTCAACACTTCCCTGTTGACTCCACCCTCCCACCCACCCCCTTCCCTTTTGTCCCCTCACTCCCACGCACACCCTTTTCATTTACCCCCACCCACCCAACACCTTCCATGTTGCACCAACCCACCCACTTCCCTTTTACCCCCTCAAACCAACACCTTCCCTGTTTCCCGAACACCCACACCCACCCCCTTCCCTGTTGCCCCCACCCACCCACTTTGCTGTTGCCCCCACCAAGCAACTACTTCCCTGTTGCCCACGCCCACAAACTCACACCCTTTCCTGTTGACCCCACCCTCCAATCCAGCGCTTCCCTGTTGCATACACACAACCACCCACCCCTCCCTGTTGCCCCCATTTACCCACCCACCCATTTCCTGTTGACCCCACCCACACACCCCCTACCCTGGTGCCCCCACCCACCCAAACATTTCCCGGTTACCCCCAACACCCAACCACTCAACCCCTTCCCTGTTACCCCCACCCACCCACACACAACCTGCCCTGTTGCCCACAACCACCCACCAACCTGCCTCCTTCCCGGTTGACCCCACACACCCACCCACACCCTTACCATTTGCCCCCACCCACCCCCTTCCCTGCTGCTCCCACCCACCCACGCACTTCCATGTTGCCCCTACCCAACCCCTTCCCTGTTGCCCCCACACACTTCCCTGAAGCCTCCACCCACCCACCCCCTTCCCGGTTGCCCCCACCCAACCACACTTTCCCTGTTGCCCCCACACAACCACCCACCCACCCCTTCCCTGTTGCACTCAACCACACACTCAAACACCCCCTTCTTTGTTACACCCACCCTCCAACAAGCTTCCCTTTTGCCACCACCAAACCAAACACACCCTTTCCTGTTGCCCCCACCCACCAATCCACCCCTTTCCCTGTTGCCTCCACCCACCCAACTACCCCATTCCCTTTTAGCCACACCCACCCAACCCCTTCCCTGTTCCACCCACCCACCAACTCATACCCTTCCCTGATGACCCCACCCACCCCATTCCCTGTTTCCCGCACACATATACACACCCCCTTCCCTGTTGCCTCCACCCACCAACCCACCCCATTCCCTGTTGCCCCCACACACTCATCCATGCAACCCCTACCCTGTTGCCCCCTACCATACACCCTCTTCCCTGTTTTCCCCACCCACCCACACACCCACCCCTTCCCTGTTGACCTCATCCACCTACAACCTACCCAGTTGTCCCCATCCACCCTCACACCCACAGCCTTCCCTGTTGCCCCCACCCACCCACTCACCCACCCACACCATTCCCTGATGACCCTGCCCACCCCTTCCCTTTTTCTCGCACACACGCACCCACACCATTCCCTGTAGCCCCCACCCACCCTCTTTGCTGTTGCCCCCACCCAGCAACCCCATACATGTTGCCCCCAACACCCCACTCAAACACCCCCTTCCTTGTTACACCCATCCACCCTCCAACACCCTTCCCTGTTGCCGCCACCACCTAGACACCCCCTTCCCTGTTGCCGCCACACATGAACCCACACCCTTGCCTGTTGCCCCCACCCAGCAACACCTTCCCTGTTGCCCCAAACCACCCACTCAAACACTCCCCTCCTTTTTACACCCACCCTCCAACATCCTTCCCTGCTGCCCCCACCCACTGACCCACCCCATTCCCTGTTGCCCCCACACACCCACCCACCTCCTTTCTTGTTGCCCCCCTCGCAACGCCTTCCCTGTTGTCTCCACTACCCAAAATGCCCCCTTCCTTTTGCCCCCACCCACCCACAACCCCTTCCCTATTGACCCAACCCAGGAACTCAACCAATTCCCTCTTGCCCCCTTCCACCCACCCCCTTACATGTTTCCCCACCCACCCACCAACCCACATCTTCCCTGTTGCCACCACACACCCAGCCACCCACACCTTACCTGTTGCCCCCACCCACCCTCCCATTTCCTGTTGACCCTACCCACACACCCCCTATCCTTGTGCCCCCACCCACCCAAAACTTTCCCGGTTGCCCCCACACAACCAACCACACAACCCCTTCCCTGTTACCCCCACCCACCCACACACAACCTGCCCTGTTGCCCACAACCACCCACCCATCCACCTCCTTCCCTGTTGACCCCACACACCAACCCACACCCTTACCATTTGCCCCCACCCACCCCATTCCCTGCTGCTCCCACCCACCCATGTGCTTACTTGTTGCTCCAACACAACCCCTTCCCTGTTGCCCCCACACGCTTCCCTGAAGCCTCCACATACCCACCCCCTTCCCAGTTGCCCCCACCCAACCACACCTTCCCTGTTGCCCCCACACTCCCACTCACCCACCCCTTCCCTGTTGCCAACACACAGCCACTCCATTCCCTGTAGCCCCCACCCACACCCTTTGCTGTTGCGCCCACCCAGGTTCCCCTTCCCTGTTGCACCCAAACACACACTCAAACACCCCCTTCTTTGTTACACCCACCCTCCAACAAGCTTCCCTGTTGCCTCCACCCACCCACGCCATTCGCTTTTGCACCCACCCACCCACCCTCCCAATCCCTTCCCTGTTGCCTCCACCCACCAACCCACCCCGTTCCCTGTTACCCCACCCACCCATACACCCACCCCTACCCTGTTGACCCCACCCACCCACACAACCACCCCGTATCCACTGTCCACCATCCACCCATCCACCCACTCCCTTCCCTATTGCCTCCACTCACCCACCCACATCCTTCCCTGTAGCCTGAACACACCCACAAACACCCTTCCCTGTTGCCCACACCCACCCACTCACCCACCCACTTCCCTGTTGCCCACAACACACCCACCCACCCCGTATCCAGTGCCCACCACCCACCCACCCCCTTCCCTGTTGCCCCCAGCCACGCCCTTCCCTGTTTCTAACACCCACCCATGCCCTTCCCTGTTGCACCCACCAAATCCCATCCTTGTTGCCCCCACCCCCATCGCTGAAGCCTCCACCCACCCACCCACCACCGTCCCTGTTGCTCCCACCCACACACCCACCCTCTTACCTGTTGCCCCCACCCACACTCCCACCCCCTTCCCTGTTTCCCCAACGCACCAACCCTTTCAACACTTCCCTGTTGACTCCACCCTCCCACCCACCCCCTTCCCTTTTGCCCCTTCACTACCACCCACCCCCTTTTCATTTACTCCCACCCACCCAACCCCTTCCATGTTGCACCAACCCACCCACTTCCCTTTTACCCCCTCAAGCCAACCCCTTCCCTTTTCCCGAACACCACACCCACCCCCTTCCCTGTAGCCCCCACCCACCCACTTTACTGTTGCCCCCACCCAGCAACTACTTCCCTGTTGCCCCCGTCCACGAACACACACCCTTCCCTGTTGCCCACGCCCACAAACTCACACCCTTCCCTGTTGACCCCACCCTCCAATCCAGCACTTCCCTGTTGCATACACACAACCACCCACCCCTCCCTGTTGCCCCCATTTACCCACTCACCCATTTCCTGTTGACGCCACACACACACCCCCTACCCTGGTGCCCCCACCCACCCAAACATTTCCCGGTTACCCCCCACACCCAACCACCCAACCCCTTCCCTGTTACCCCCACCCACCCACACACAACCTGCCCTGTTGCCCACAACCACCCCCCACACCCTTACGATTTGCCCCCACCCACCCCCTTCCCTGTTGCTCCCACCCACCCACGCGCTTCCATGTTGCCCCTACCCAACACCTTCCCTGTTGCCCCGACACACTTCCCTGAAGCCTCCACCCACCCACACCCTTCCCGGTTGCCCCCACACAACCACCCCTTCCCGGTTGCCCCCACACACACCTACACACCACCTTCCCTGTTGCCCCCACCCACCCACACACCCAAACAATTCCCTGTTGCCCCCAACCAACCACTCACCCACCCACCTCCTTCCCTGATGACCCCACCCACACTCTTACCTGTTTCCCGCACCCACCCACCCACCCCTTCCCTGTTGCACTCAACCACACACTCAAACACCCCCTTCTTTGTTACACCCACCCTCCAACAAGCTTCCCTTTTGCCACCGCCAAACCAAACACCCCCTTCACTGTTGCCACCACCCACCAACCCATCCCTTTCCCTGTTGCCTCCACCCACCCACCCACCCCATTCCCTTTTAGCCCCACCCACCCAACCCCTTCCCTGTTCCACCCACCCACCAACTCATACCCTTCCCTGATGACCCCACCCACCCCATTCCCTGTTTCCTACACACATATACCCACCCCCTTCCCTGTTGCCTCCACCCACCAACCCACCCCATTCCCTGTTGCCCCCACACTCTCACCCATGCATCCCTTCCCTACCATACACCCTCTTCCCTGTTGACCCCACCCACCTTCACCCTACCCTTTTGCCCCCACCCACCCACCGACCTCCTTCCCTGTTGCCCCCACACACTCACCCACCCGTATCCAGTGCCCACCACCCACCCACCCACGCCCTTCCCAGTTGCACCCACCCACCCCCTTCCCTATTGTCTCCACCCACCCACCCACATCCTTCCTTCTAGCCCCTACCCAACCACACACACCCTTCCCTGTTGCCCTGATGAACCACCCACACCATTACCTTTTCCCCCACCCACTCACCCCCTTCCCAGTTGCCCCAACCAAAGCCTTCCCTGTTGCCCCCACCCCATCCCTGAAGCCTCCAACCACCCACTCACCCCCTTCCCTTTTGCCCCCACCCACCCACCCCTTTCACTTTTACCCCCACCCACCCAACACCTTCCCTGTTGCACCCACCCACCAACCCACCCCCTTCCTTGTTGCCCCCACCCACCACCTTCCCTGTTGCCACCTCGCACCCTCCCACCACATTCCCTGTTGCCCCCACCTAACCACAGCCCCTTCCCTGTTGCCCCCACCCACATACACAAGCCCTTCCCTGTTTCCCCCACACATGAACCCACCCCCTTCCCTTTTGCCCCCATGCACCAACCCACCCAACACTTCCGTTTTGCCCCCACCCACCCACCCCCTACCCTTTTGCCCCCACCCACACTCCCCTTTCCCTTTTGCCCTCACCTTCCCAACACCTTCCCTTTGGGCCCACTCACCCCCTTCTCTATTGCCCCCACCCACCCACCGACCCACTTCCCTGTTGCCCACTCTAACCCACCCTCTTCCCTGTTGCCCCCACACACCCACCCACCCACCCCTTTCTTGTAACACCCATCCACCCTTACCCACCCAGTTGCCCCCCCCAACCTACAAACCCCCTTCACAGTTGCACCCACCCAACCCCGACCCTGTTGCCCCCACCCACCAACTTCCCTGTTGCCCTAACACAGCCACCCACCCCGTATCCAGTGCCCAACACTCCCTTCCCAGTTGCCTCCACCCACCCACCCAGCCCCTTCTCTGTTGCCTCCACCCAACCAACAACATCCTTCCCTGTTGCCCCCACCCACCCATGCGCTTCCCTGTTGACCCCACGCACCCCCTTCCCTGTTGCTCCCACCCAACCACCCCCTTCTGTGTTGTCGACACATCCACCAACCCCATTCCCTGTTGCCCCCACCCACCCACTCAGTCACCCACACCCTTCCCTGATGACCCGACCCACCCCCTTTGCTGTTGCCCCCACCCAGCAACACCTCCCCTTTTGCCCCCAACCACCCACTCAAACACCCCCTTCCTTGTAACACCCACCCACCCTCCAACACCCATCTCTGTTGCCCCCACCCTGCCGCCCACGCCCTTCCCTGTTGCCCCCACCCTCCTCCCCACATCCTTCCCTGTTGCCCACACCCACCCCCATCCCTGTTGCCCCCAACCACCCAGCCACCAACTTCCCTGTTGTCCCAGCTACCCAATGACCCAACCACACACCCACTTCCCTGTTGTCCCCACTCACCCACCCACCCCCTTCCTTGTTGCCCCCAGCCACCCTCACACCCACTTTCCTGTTGCCCCGCCTACTTCCCTGCTGCCCTCACCCACTGACACACCCCATTCCCTGTTGCCCCACCCACGCACCCACTCCCTTCCCTCTTGCCCCCACCCACTTCCCTGTTGCACCCACACACCCACACCCTTCCATGTTGCCCCAACACATCCACCCCTTTCCATGTTCCCCCCACGCACTTTCCTGTTGCCCCCATCCACCCACCACCTTCTCTGTTACCCCATCCAACCTCCCACCACCTTCCCTGTTGCACCCAACAATAAACACACACACTTCTCTGTTGAACCCACCCGCAAACCCATACCCTTCCCTGTTGACCCCACCCATGAACCCACCTCCTTCCCTGTTGCCTCCACCCACCAACACACCCACCCCCTTCCCTATCGACCCCAACCACGCACCCCATTCCCTGTCACCCACACCCACCAACCCACACACTTCCCTGTTGCCCCCATCCACCCATCCTCTTGCCTGTTGTCCCCATCCACCCACCCACAACCCTGTTGCCCTCAGCCCCCTTCCTTGTTGCCCCCAATCACCCACCCACCCACCCCCTTCCTTGTACCCCCACCCACCCTTACCCGTCCCATTTGCCCCCACCCACTGACAAACTGCCTTCCGCGTTGCCCCCACTCAGCCACCCAGCCTGTATCCAGTGCCCCCACCCACTCACCCACCCATCCCCTTCCCAGTTGCACCCACTCAACCCCTTCCCTGTTACCTTCACCCACCCACCCAGCCCCTTGCCTGTTGTCTCCACTCACCCAACAACATCCATCCCTGTTGCCCCCACGCACCCCCTTTCCTGTTGCTCCCACCCACCCACCCCCTTCCCTGTTGCCCCCACCCACCCACTCAGCCACCCACTCCCTTCTCTGATGACTCCATACACCCCCTTTGCTGTTGCCCACAACCAGCAACCCCTTCCCTGTTGCCCCCAACCGCCCACTCAAACACCCCCTTCCTTGTTACATCCACCCACCCTCCAACACCGTTCCCTGTTGCCCCCCACCCACCAAACAGCCTTACCCATCCCTGTTGTCCCCACCCACCCACCCAACCCTCCCTATTGCCCAAACACTCCCATACACCCCTTCCCAGTTGCCCCCACCCTGCCGCCCACCAGCTTCACAGTTGCCCCTACCTTCCTGCCCACACCCTTCCCTGTTGCCCCCACAACTCACCTTCCCTGTTGCCCCCACCCATCCCCTTCCCTGTAGACCCCACCCCCTTCCCAGATGCCTCCACCCAACCACACACCCACCCCCTTCCCTGTTGCCCCCACCCAACCACCCCCTTCCCTGTTGCCCCCACAAACCCACCTACCTGCTTTCTTGTTGCCCCCAGCCACCACCTTTCCTGTTGCCCCCACGCAGACACCTACCATCTTCCCTGTTGTCCCCACTCCTCAACATGCCCCCTTCCCTGTTGCCCCCACCCACAACACCTTCCCTGTTGCACCAGCCCACGAACCCACACCCTTCCCAGTTGCACCCGCCCATGAACTCACACCCTTCCCTGATGACCCCACCCATGAACCAACCCATTTCCCTGTTGCCCCATCCCGCCCACCCCCTTCCCTGTTGCCACCACACACCGAGCCACCCACCCCTTCCCTGTTTCGATCACCCAACCACCAACACCTTCCATGTTGCCCCCACCCACCCACCCCCTACCCTGGTGCCCCCACCCACCCAAATCTTTCCTGGTTGCCCCCACACACCCTACCATCCACCCCCTTCCCTGTTGCCCCCACCCACACACACACACCCAAACACTTCCCTGTTGCCCCCACCCACCCACTCACTCACTCACCATCTTCCCTGATGAACCCACCCACACTCTTCCCTGTTTCCCGCACCCACCCACACACCGCCTTCCCTGTAGCCCCTACCCACCCCCTTTGCTGTTGCCACCACCCAACAACCCCTTCCCTGTTGCACCCAACCACCCACTCAAACACCCCCTTCTTTGTTACACCCACCCTCCAACTAGCTTCCCTTTTGCCCCCACCCACCCACCCCATTCGCTGTTGCCCCCACCTACCCACACATGGTCTTCCCTGTTGCCCCACACACCTACCCACCCCTTCACTGTTGTCTGCACCCACACACCCCCTTCCCTGTTGCCCCCAACCACTTCTCTGTTGCTTCCATCCACCAACCCACTCCCTTCCCTGTTGCCCCCACCCAACCACCCACCCACTTCCCTTTTACGCCCCCAAATCAACCCCTTCCCTGTTGCACCCACCCACACCCTTCCCTGTTTCCCACACACACACTCCCACCCCCTTCCCTGTAGCCCCAACTCACCCCCTTTGCTGTTGCCCCCACCCAGCAACCCCTTCCCTGTTGCCCTTGCCCACAAACTCACACCCTTCCCTGTTGCCCCCATGCACCCAACAACATCCTTCACTGTTGCCCCCACCCACCCACCCACTCCATTCCCTGTTGCCCCCACGCACCCCCTTCCCTGTTGCTCCCACCCACTCACCCCCTTCCCTGTTGTCGACACACCCACCAACCCCCTCCCAGTTGCCCCCACCCACCCACTCAGCCACCCACACCCTTCCCTGATGACCCCACCCACCTCCTTTGCTGTTGCCCCCACCCAGCAACACCTTCCCTGTTGACCCCAACCACCCACTCAAACACCCCCTTCCTTGTTACACCCACCCACCCACCCTCCAACACCCTTCACTGTTGCCCCCACCCACCCACCCGCCCAACCCATCCCTGTTGCCCCCACCCACCCACCCATCCCCTCCCTATTGCCCCCACAATCCCACACACCCCTTCCCAGTTGCTCCCACCCTGCCGCCCACTCCCTTCCCTGTTGCCACCCTTCCCTGTTACCCGAACACAGCCCCATCCCTGTTGCCCCCAGCCACCCACCCACCAACATCCCTCTTGTCCCCACTCACCCACCCACCCCCTTCCCTGTTGTCCCCACTCACCCACCCAGCATCTTCCCTGTTGCCCCCACCCACCCTCACACCCACTTTCCTGTTGCCACTGCCTACTTCCCTGCTGCCCCCACCCACTGACACACCCCATTCCCTGTTGACCCCACCCACGGACACACCCCTTCCCTGTTGCCCCCACCCATGCACCCACTCCCTTCCCTCTTGCCTGCACCCACTTCCCTGTTGCCCCCATGCACCCACACCCTTCCATGTTGCCCCAACACATCCACCCTTTCCATGTTCCCCCCCACTCCCTTCCCTCTTGCCCCCACCCACTTCCCTGTTGCCCCCACACACCCACATGCTTCCATGTTGCCCCAACACATTCACCCCTTCCATGTTCCCCACACGCACTTCCCTGTTGCCCCCACCCACCCACCACCTTCTCTGTTACCCTCACCCAACCTCCCAACACCTTCCCTGTTGCCCCAACCACGAACACACACCCTTCCCTGTTGAACCCACCCGTGAACCCATACCCTTCCCTGTTGACCCCACCCATGAACCCACCCCTTTCCCTGTTGCCTCCACCCACCCACACACCAACCCCCTTCCCTGCTGCCCCCACCCACCCACCCCTTTCCCTGTCACACCTACCCACCAACCCACACCTTCCCTGTTACCACCACACACCCAGCCACCCATTCCTTCCCTTTTGCCCGCACCCACCCACCCACCCATTCCCTGTTGACCCACCCACACACTAACACACTTACCATTTGCCCCCAACCATCTCCTTCCCTGCAGCTCCCACCCAACCACGTGCTTCTTTGTTGCCCCTACCCAACCCCTTCCCTGTTGTGCCCACACACTTTTCTGAAGCCTCCAACCACCCACCCCCTTCTCGGTTGCAACCACCCAACCACACCTTCCCTGTTGCCTCCACCCACCCACCCACCCCTTCCCTGTTGCTCTGACCCACCCGCACAACCAAACAATTCCCTGTAGCCCCCACCCACCCACCCAACCCCTTCTCTGTAGCCCCCAACCACCCCCTTCCCTGATGCCCCCACCCACCCCCTTTGCTGTTGCCACCACCCAGCAACCCCTTCCCTGTTGCACCCAACCAGACACTCAAACACCCCCTTCCTTGTTACACCCACCCATCCTCCAACATCCTTCCCTGTTGCCCCCACACAACCACACCTGCCCTGTTGCCTCCACCCACCCACCCACCCCTTTCCCTTTTGCCTCCACCCCCGTCCATGTTGCCCCCACCCCACCACCCACCCCCTTCCCTGTTGCCTCCACTCACCAAACCACCTCATTCCCTATTGCCCCCAACCACCCACACACCCACCCCTACCATGTTGCCCCCACCCACCCCCTTCCCTGTTGCCCCCACACACTGACCCACCCCCGTATCCAGTGCCCACCACACAGGCATCCACCCACCTCCTTCCCTGTTGCCTTCACCCACCCACCGAACCCCTTGCCTGTTGCCTCCACCCACCCACCCACATCCTTCCCTGTTGCCCACACCCACCCACTCACCCACCCACTTCCCTGTTGCCCCAACAAACCCACCCATACCCTTACCATTTCCCCCACCTACCCACCCCCTTCCCTGTTGCCCCGACACACCCCTTCTCTGTTTCTCCCACCCACCCACGCCCTTCCCTGTTATCCCCAGCAAACCCCTTTCCTGTTGACCCCACCCTCATCACTGACACCTCCACCCACCCACCCACCCCCTTCCCTGTTGCCCCCACCAAAATACCCCCTTCCCTGTTGTTCCCAAGCTCCCACCCACCCACCCCTTTCCCTATTGCCCCCACCCACACACCCACACCCTTTCCTGTTGCTCCCACCCACCCTCACACCCACCCCCTTCCCTGTTGCCCCCACACACATACACACGACCTTCCCTGCTGCCCCCACACATGAAGCCACCCCCTTCCCTGTTGCCCCCATGCACCAACCTACACAAACATTCCCTATTGACCCCCCCCTCCAACACACCCCCTTCCCTTTTGACCCCACCCACCCACCCACCCACTTTCCTTTTACCTTCACCCACCCAACCCCTTTCCTGTAGCCCCCACCCACCCACTTTGCTGTTTCCCCCACCCACCATCCCCTTCCCTGTTGCTCCCAACCACCCACACAAACACCTCCTTCCTTGTTACACCTACCCACCCTCAAACACTCTTCCCTTTTGCCCCCACCCACATACACATCACCTTCCCTGTTGCCCTCACACATGAACCCTCCGCCTTCCCTGTTGCCCCCACCTACCAACCCGCTCAACCCTTCCCTGTTGCCCCCACCCACCCACGCACCCCCTCCGTATTGCCCCTACACTCCCACACACCCCCTTCCCTGTTGCCTCCACCCTGCCACCCAACCCCCTTCCCTGTTGCCCCCATCCTCTTCCCTGATGCCTGCAACCACCCCCTTCCCTGTTGACCCTACCCACCCACGAACCCCCTTCCCTGTTGCCCCCACCCACACACCCAACACCTTCCCTGTTGTCCCCAGCCTCCCAACCACACACCCCTTCCCTCTTGTCCCCACTCACCCAAACACCCCCTTCCATGTTGTCCCCAGCCAACCACACAGCCCCTGTAGCCCCCACCCCTTCCCAGAAGCCTCCATCCAACCACCCAACCACCCCCTTCCCTGTTGCTGCCACACACCCACCCACCCACCCTCTTCGCTGTTCCCCCCAAACATGCTCACGCCCTTCCCTGTTGCACCTACTAACCCACTCACCCACCCACACCATTCCCTGATGACCCCACCCACCCCTTTCCTGTTTCTCGCACACACCCACCCACAACATTCCCTGTAGCCCCCACCAACTCCTTTGCTGTTGCCCCCACCCAGCAACCCCTTCCCTGTTGCCCCCACCCACCCACTCAAACACCCCCTTCCTTGTTACACCCACCCTACCTCCAACACCCTTCCCTGTTGCCCCCACCAACCTAGACACCCCCTTCCCAGTTGCCACCACACATGAACCCACACCCTTGCCTGTTGTCCCCACTTTCCAACCGGCCCACTTCCCCGTTGCACCCTCCCACCCACCCCCTTCCCTGTTGCCCCAATCCACCCTCCAAACCACACCTTCCCTGTTGCCACCACACACCCAGCCACCCACCCCTTCCCTGTTCCGAACACCGAACCATCCACCCATACCCTGGTGCCCTCACCCACCCAACCCCTTTATTATTGCCCCCACCCACCCCTGTCCCTTTTGCCCCCACACACTTCCCTGAAGCCTCCACCCACCCACTCCCTTCTTGTTTGCCTCCACCCAACCACACCTTCCCTGTTGCCCACACACACCCACCCACACCTTCCCTGTTGCCCCCAACCATCCACCCACCAACTTCCCTGTTGTCCCAGCTGCCCACCCACCCAACCACACTCCCCCTTCCCTGTTGTCCCCTCTCACCCACCCACCACCTTCCCTGTAGCCCCCACCCACCCTCATACCCACTTTCCTGTTGCCCCCGCCTACTTCCCTGCTACCCCCACCCACTGACACACCCCATTCCCTGTTGCCCCCACCCACCGACACACCCCTTCCCTCTTGCCCCCACCCATGCACCCACTCCCTTCCCTCTTGCCCCACCCACTTCCCTTCCTATTTGCCCCCAACCACCCACTCAAATACCCCCTTCCTTGTTACACCCACCCACCCACCCTCCAACACCCTTCCCTGTTGCCCTCCATCCACCCACCCACCCCCTTCCCTTTTGCCTCCACTCACCCACTCCTTTCCTGTTGCCCCCAGCTACTCACACACATCCTTTCCTGTTGCCCACACACATCCACTCACCCACCCCCTACCCTGTTGCCCCCACAAATCCATCCACACCCTTACCATTTCCCCCACCCACCCACACCCTTCCCTTTTGCCCCCACAACTCACCTTCCCTGTTGCCCCCACCCATCCCCTTCCCTGTAGACCCCACCCCCTTCCCAGATGCCTCCACCCAACCACACACCCACCCCCTTCCCTGTTGCCCCCACCCAACCACCCCCTTCCCTGTTGCCCCCACAAACCCACCTACCTGCTTTCTTGTTGCCCCCAGCCACCACCTTTCCTGTTGCCCCCACGCAGACACCTACCATCTTCCCTGTTGTCCCCACTCCTCAACATGCCCCCTTCCCTGTTGCCCCCACCCACAACACCTTCCCTGTTGCACCAGCCCACGAACCCACACCCTTCCCAGTTGCACCCGCCCATGAACTCACACCCTTCCCTGATGACCCCACCCATGAACCAACCCATTTCCCTGTTGCCCCATCCCGCCCACCCCCTTCCCTGTTGCCACCACACACCGAGCCACCCACCCCTTCCCTGTTTCGATCACCCAACCACCAACACCTTCCATGTTGCCCCCACCCACCCACCCCCTACCCTGGTGCCCCCACCCACCCAAATCTTTCCTGGTTGCCCCCACACACCCTACCATCCACCCCCTTCCCTGTTGCCCCCACCCACACACACACACCCAAACACTTCCCTGTTGCCCCCACCCACCCACTCACTCACTCACCATCTTCCCTGATGAACCCACCCACACTCTTCCCTGTTTCCCGCACCCACCCACACACCGCCTTCCCTGTAGCCCCTACCCACCCCCTTTGCTGTTGCCACCACCCAACAACCCCTTCCCTGTTGCACCCAACCACCCACTCAAACACCCCCTTCTTTGTTACACCCACCCTCCAACTAGCTTCCCTTTTGCCCCCACCCACCCACCCCATTCGCTGTTGCCCCCACCTACCCACACATGGTCTTCCCTGTTGCCCCACACACCTACCCACCCCTTCACTGTTGTCTGCACCCACACACCCCCTTCCCTGTTGCCCCCAACCACTTCTCTGTTGCTTCCATCCACCAACCCACTCCCTTCCCTGTTGCCCCCACCCAACCACCCACCCACTTCCCTTTTACGCCCCCAAATCAACCCCTTCCCTGTTGCACCCACCCACACCCTTCCCTGTTTCCCACACACACACTCCCACCCCCTTCCCTGTAGCCCCAACTCACCCCCTTTGCTGTTGCCCCCACCCAGCAACCCCTTCCCTGTTGCCCTTGCCCACAAACTCACACCCTTCCCTGTTGCCCCCATGCACCCAACAACATCCTTCACTGTTGCCCCCACCCACCCACCCACTCCATTCCCTGTTGCCCCCACGCACCCCCTTCCCTGTTGCTCCCACCCACTCACCCCCTTCCCTGTTGTCGACACACCCACCAACCCCCTCCCAGTTGCCCCCACCCACCCACTCAGCCACCCACACCCTTCCCTGATGACCCCACCCACCTCCTTTGCTGTTGCCCCCACCCAGCAACACCTTCCCTGTTGACCCCAACCACCCACTCAAACACCCCCTTCCTTGTTACACCCACCCACCCACCCTCCAACACCCTTCACTGTTGCCCCCACCCACCCACCCGCCCAACCCATCCCTGTTGCCCCCACCCACCCACCCATCCCCTCCCTATTGCCCCCACAATCCCACACACCCCTTCCCAGTTGCTCCCACCCTGCCGCCCACTCCCTTCCCTGTTGCCACCCTTCCCTGTTACCCGAACACAGCCCCATCCCTGTTGCCCCCAGCCACCCACCCACCAACATCCCTCTTGTCCCCACTCACCCACCCACCCCCTTCCCTGTTGTCCCCACTCACCCACCCAGCATCTTCCCTGTTGCCCCCACCCACCCTCACACCCACTTTCCTGTTGCCACTGCCTACTTCCCTGCTGCCCCCACCCACTGACACACCCCATTCCCTGTTGACCCCACCCACGGACACACCCCTTCCCTGTTGCCCCCACCCATGCACCCACTCCCTTCCCTCTTGCCTGCACCCACTTCCCTGTTGCCCCCATGCACCCACACCCTTCCATGTTGCCCCAACACATCCACCCTTTCCATGTTCCCCCCACTCCCTTCCCTCTTGCCCCCACCCACTTCCCTGTTGCCCCCACACACCCACATGCTTCCATGTTGCCCCAACACATTCACCCCTTCCATGTTCCCCACACGCACTTCCCTGTTGCCCCCACCCACCCACCACCTTCTCTGTTACCCTCACCCAACCTCCCAACACCTTCCCTGTTGCCCCAACCACGAACACACACCCTTCCCTGTTGAACCCACCCGTGAACCCATACCCTTCCCTGTTGACCCCACCCATGAACCCACCCCTTTCCCTGTTGCCTCCACCCACCCACACACCAACCCCCTTCCCTGCTGCCCCCACCCACCCACCCCTTTCCCTGTCACACCTACCCACCAACCCACACCTTCCCTGTTACCACCACACACCCAGCCACCCATTCCTTCCCTTTTGCCCGCACCCACCCACCCACCCATTCCCTGTTGACCCACCCACACACTAACACACTTACCATTTGCCCCCAACCATCTCCTTCCCTGCAGCTCCCACCCAACCACGTGCTTCTTTGTTGCCCCTACCCAACCCCTTCCCTGTTGTGCCCACACACTTTTCTGAAGCCTCCAACCACCCACCCCCTTCTCGGTTGCAACCACCCAACCACACCTTCCCTGTTGCCTCCACCCACCCACCCACCCCTTCCCTGTTGCTCTGACCCACCCGCACAACCAAACAATTCCCTGTAGCCCCCACCCACCCACCCAACCCCTTCTCTGTAGCCCCCAACCACCCCCTTCCCTGATGCCCCCACCCACCCCCTTTGCTGTTGCCACCACCCAGCAACCCCTTCCCTGTTGCACCCAACCAGACACTCAAACACCCCCTTCCTTGTTACACCCACCCATCCTCCAACATCCTTCCCTGTTGCCCCCACACAACCACACCTGCCCTGTTGCCTCCACCCACCCACCCACCCCTTTCCCTTTTGCCTCCACCCCCGTCCATGTTGCCCCCACCCCACCACCCACCCCCTTCCCTGTTGCCTCCACTCACCAAACCACCTCATTCCCTATTGCCCCCAACCACCCACACACCCACCCCTACCATGTTGCCCCCACCCACCCCCTTCCCTGTTGCCCCCACACACTGACCCACCCCCGTATCCAGTGCCCACCACACAGGCATCCACCCACCTCCTTCCCTGTTGCCTTCACCCACCCACCGAACCCCTTGCCTGTTGCCTCCACCCACCCACCCACATCCTTCCCTGTTGCCCACACCCACCCACTCACCCACCCACTTCCCTGTTGCCCCAACAAACCCACCCATACCCTTACCATTTCCCCCACCTACCCACCCCCTTCCCTGTTGCCCCGACACACCCCTTCTCTGTTTCTCCCACCCACCCACGCCCTTCCCTGTTATCCCCAGCAAACCCCTTTCCTGTTGACCCCACCCTCATCACTGACACCTCCACCCACCCACCCACCCCCTTCCCTGTTGCCCCCACCAAAATACCCCCTTCCCTGTTGTTCCCAAGCTCCCACCCACCCACCCCTTTCCCTATTGCCCCCACCCACACACCCACACCCTTTCCTGTTGCTCCCACCCACCCTCACACCCACCCCCTTCCCTGTTGCCCCCACACACATACACACGACCTTCCCTGCTGCCCCCACACATGAAGCCACCCCCTTCCCTGTTGCCCCCATGCACCAACCTACACAAACATTCCCTATTGACCCCCCCCCTCCAACACACCCCCTTCCCTTTTGACCCCACCCACCCACCCACCCACTTTCCTTTTACCTTCACCCACCCAACCCCTTTCCTGTAGCCCCCACCCACCCACTTTGCTGTTTCCCCCACCCACCATCCCCTTCCCTGTTGCTCCCAACCACCCACACAAACACCTCCTTCCTTGTTACACCTACCCACCCTCAAACACTCTTCCCTTTTGCCCCCACCCACATACACATCACCTTCCCTGTTGCCCTCACACATGAACCCTCCGCCTTCCCTGTTGCCCCCACCTACCAACCCGCTCAACCCTTCCCTGTTGCCCCCACCCACCCACGCACCCCCTCCGTATTGCCCCTACACTCCCACACACCCCCTTCCCTGTTGCCTCCACCCTGCCACCCAACCCCCTTCCCTGTTGCCCCCATCCTCTTCCCTGATGCCTGCAACCACCCCCTTCCCTGTTGACCCTACCCACCCACGAACCCCCTTCCCTGTTGCCCCCACCCACACACCCAACACCTTCCCTGTTGTCCCCAGCCTCCCAACCACACACCCCTTCCCTCTTGTCCCCACTCACCCAAACACCCCCTTCCATGTTGTCCCCAGCCAACCACACAGCCCCTGTAGCCCCCACCCCTTCCCAGAAGCCTCCATCCAACCACCCAACCACCCCCTTCCCTGTTGCTGCCACACACCCACCCACCCACCCTCTTCGCTGTTCCCCCCAAACATGCTCACGCCCTTCCCTGTTGCACCTACTAACCCACTCACCCACCCACACCATTCCCTGATGACCCCACCCACCCCTTTCCTGTTTCTCGCACACACCCACCCACAACATTCCCTGTAGCCCCCACCAACTCCTTTGCTGTTGCCCCCACCCAGCAACCCCTTCCCTGTTGCCCCCACCCACCCACTCAAACACCCCCTTCCTTGTTACACCCACCCTACCTCCAACACCCTTCCCTGTTGCCCCCACCAACCTAGACACCCCCTTCCCAGTTGCCACCACACATGAACCCACACCCTTGCCTGTTGTCCCCACTTTCCAACCGGCCCACTTCCCCGTTGCACCCTCCCACCCACCCCCTTCCCTGTTGCCCCAATCCACCCTCCAAACCACACCTTCCCTGTTGCCACCACACACCCAGCCACCCACCCCTTCCCTGTTCCGAACACCGAACCATCCACCCATACCCTGGTGCCCTCACCCACCCAACCCCTTTATTATTGCCCCCACCCACCCCTGTCCCTTTTGCCCCCACACACTTCCCTGAAGCCTCCACCCACCCACTCCCTTCTTGTTTGCCTCCACCCAACCACACCTTCCCTGTTGCCCACACACACCCACCCACACCTTCCATGTTGCCCCCACCCACCCGCACACCCAAACACTTCCGTGTTGCCCCTATCCATGCACTCACCAACCCACCCCCTTCCCTGTAGCCCCCACCCACACTCTTCCCTCTTTCCCACGCCCACCCACCCCTTCACTGTAGCCCCCACCCACCCCCTTTGCTGTTGCCACCACCCAGCAACCCCTTCCCTGTTGCCCACACACACCCACCCTCCCTTCCCTGTTGCCCCCACCCACCCACACACCCAAACACTTCTCTGTTGCCCCCATCCACCCACTCACCCACCCACCCCCTTTCCTGTTGCCCCCACCCACCCCCTTTGATGTTGCCACCACTCAGCAACCCACTTCCCTGTTGCCACTACCCACCCAACACCTTCCTTGTTGCCCCCAACATACAGACCACTCCCCTATTGCCCACAGACATGAACCCACCCCTTCCCTTTTGCCCCCACCCACCCACACACCCAAACACTTCCCTGATGCCCCCACCCATCCCCCTCCTTATTGCCCCCACACTCCCACACACCCCCTTCCCTGTTGCCCCCACCCTGCTGCCCACCACCTTCCCTGTTGACACCATCCTCTTCCCTGATGCCCTTACCCAACCATCCCCTTCCCTGTTGCCCCTACCCACCCACGAACTCCCTTCCCTGTTGCCCCCAAGCACCCATACACGCCCATCCCTGTTCCCCCCTACCACCCACCCACCAAATTCCCTATTGCCCCCACGCACACACCCACCCCCTTCCCTGTTGTCCCCACTCACCCACACACCCCCTTCGGTGTTGTCCCGACTCACCCACCCAGCCTCTTCTCTGTTGCCCCCACCTACCCTCCCACCCGCTTCCCTGCTGCCCCCACCCACTGACAAACCCCATTCCCTGTTGCTCCCACACCCCGACACATCCCCTTCCCTGTTGTCCCCACCCATGCACCCAACCCCTTCTGTCTTGCCCCCACCCACTTCCCTGTTGCCCCTACCCACCTACCCCCTTCCATGTTGCCTCAACACATCCACCCCCTTCCATGTTGCCCCCACACACTTCACTGTTGCCCCCACCCACCCACCACCTTCTCTGTTGCCCCAACCCACCCACACCCCCTTCCCTGTTGCCCCCAACCACGAACACACACCCTTCCATGTTGAACCCACAAACCCACCCACACTCTTACCATTTCCCCAACCCAACAACACCCTTCTCTGTTGCCCCCACCCGCCACCTTCCCTGTTGCCCCCACCCAACCCATTCGCTGCAGCCCCCACCCCTTTCCCAGAAGCCTCCACCCAACCACCCACTCACCCTCTTTCCTGTTGCCCCCACCCAACAACCCTCTTCCCTGTTGCCTCCACACACCCACCCACCCACCCCATTCACTCTTCCCCCACCCACCCTCACACCCACACCCACATACACACCACCTTCCCTGTTGCCCCCACACATGAACCAACCCCCTTCCCTGTTGCCCCCACTCTCCTGCCCACACCCTTCCCTGTTGCCCACAACAACCCACCCTCTTCCCTGTTGCCCGCACCCACCCCCTTCCCTGTTGCCCCTACCCAAACATCAACCCCTTCCCTGTTGCCCACACCCACGAACCCACACCCTTCCCTGTACCCCCAACCACTCACACAACAACTTCCCTGTTGCCCACACCCAACAACTTCCCTGTTGCCCACACGCACCCACCCACCACCTTCCCTGTTTCTCCCACTGACCCATGCCCTTCCCCGTTGCCCCGACTCAACCCCTTCCCTGTAGCCACCACCGCCTTCCCTGATGCCTCCACACACCCACCCACCCAGACCTTTCCCTGTTGCCCCCACTAACCCACTCACCCACCGACACCATTCCCTGATGACCCCACCCACCCCTTCCCTGTTTCTCGCACACTCCCACCCACACCATTCCCTATAGCCCCGACCCACCTCCTTTGCTGTTGCCCCCACCCAGCAACCCCTTCCCTGTTGCCCCAAACCACCCACTCAAACACCCCCTTCCATGTTACACGCACCCACCCTCCAACACCCTTCCCTGTAGCGCCCACCCACCAACCCACTTACTTCCCTGGTGCCCCCCCCATTTCCCTGCTGCATCCACCCACTGACCCACCCCATTCCCTGTTGCCCCCACCAACCCACTCCCTTCCTTGTTGCCCCCACCCACCACCTTCTCATTTGTCCCCACTCCCCAATTGCCCCCTTCCCTGTTGCCCCCACCCACCCACATCCCGTTCCCTATTGACCCAACCAATGAACCCACCCAATTCCCTGTTGCCCCGTCCCACCCACCCCCTTCCCTGTTGCCCCCACCCACCCTCCAACCCACACCTTCCCTGTTGCCACCACACACCCAGCCGCCCACCCCTTCCCTGTTGCCCCCTGCCACCCACCCACCCATTTCCTGTTGACTGCACCCACACACCCCCTACCCAGGTGGCCCCACCCACCCAAACCTTTTCCGGTTGCCCCCACACACCCAACCATGCACCCCTTCCCTGTTACCCCCAGCCACCCACACACAATCAATCCTGTTGCTCACAAGCACTCACCCACCCACCTCCTTCCCTGTTGACCCCGCACACCCACCCACACCCTTACCATTTGCCCCCACCCATTCATTTCCCTGTTGCTCCCACCCACCCACATGCTTGCTTGTTGCTCCTACCCAATCCATTCCCTGTTGCCCCCACACACTTCCCTGAAGCCTCCACCCACCCACCCCTTCCCTGTTGCCCCCACACACCCGCACACTGACATTCCTCCTTGTTTCCCGCACACACACACCCACTCCCTTCCCTGTAGACCCCACCCACTCCCTTTGCTGTTGCCACCACCCAGCAACCCCTTCCCTGTTGCACCCAACCACACACTCAAACACCCCCTTCTTCGTTACACCCACCCTCCAACAAGCTTCCCTGTTGCCTCCACCCACCAACCCACCCCGTTCCCTGTTGCCCCCACACACTCACCAATGCACCCCATTCCCTTTTGTCCCCACCCACCCATGCAACCACCCCTTCCCTGTTGACCCCACCCACCGACACACCCACCCCTTCCCTGTTGACCCCACCCACCCACATACGCACCCCATCCCTGTTGACCCCACCCACTGACACACCCACCCCTTCCCTGTTGACCCCACCCACCCACCCCCTACCCTGTTACCCCCCCCACACACCCACCCACCCCATATCCAGTGCCCACCACCCACCCATCCACCCATCCCCTTCCCAATTGCCCCCACTCACCCCCTTCCCTGTTGCCTCCACCCACCCATTTCCTTCCCTGTAGCCCCCACACACCCACACACACCCTTCCCTGCTGCCCACACCCACCTACTCACCCACTGACTTCTCTGTTGCCCCCACAAACCACCTACACCCTTACCATTTCCCCCAAACAGCCACTCCCTTCCCTGTTGCCCCCACTCACCCCCTTCCCTGTTTCTCCCACCCACCCATGCCCTTCCCTGTTGCCCCCACCAAACCCCTTCCCTGTTGCCCCCACCCCCATTCCTGAAGCCTCCACCAGCTCACCCACCCCCATTCCTGCTGCCCCCACCCAACTACCAATTTCCCTGTTGCCCCCAAATACCCATCCAGCCACCCCCTTCCCTTTTTGACCCACCTTCCCACCCACCCCCTTTCCTATTACCCCCACCCACACAGCCCCTTCCCTGTTGCACCCACCCCCCAACCCACCCCCTTCCCTGTTGCCCCCACCCATCCACCCACCCACTTCCCTTTTACCCCCCCAAACCAACCCCTTCCCTGTTGCACCCACCCACACCCTTCCCTGTTTCCCGCACACAAACACCCACCCCCTTCCCTGTAGCCCCCACCCACCCCCTTTGCTGTTGCCCCCACCCAGCAACCCCTTCCCTGTTGCCCCCGCCCATGAAGTGACACCCTTCCCTGTTGCCCACACCCACAAAATCACACCCTTCCGTGTTGACCCCACCCTCCAACCCACCCCTTCCCTTTTGTGAACACACAACCACCCACTCCTTCCCTGTTGCTCCCATTCACTCACCCACCCATTTCCTCTTGACCCCACCCACACACCCCCTACCCTGGTGCCCCCACCCACCCAAACTTTCCCAGTTCCCCCCACTCACCCAACCACCCACCCCTTCCCTGTTACCCCCACCCACCCACACACAACCTGCCCTGTTGCCCACAACCACCCACGCACCCACCTCTTTCCCTGTTGACCCCACACACCCATCAACACCTTTAACATTTGCCCCCACCCACCCCCTTCCCTGTTGCTCCCACCCACGCGCTTCCTTGTTGCCCCTACCAAACCCCTTCCCTGTTGCCCCCACACACTTCCCTGAAGCCTCCACGCACCCAACCCCTTCCTGTTTGCCCCCAGCCTACCACACCTTCCCGGTTGCCCCCACACACCCACCTACCCACCCCTTCCCTGTTGCCCACACCCACCCACACACACCTATGCACCACCTTCCCTGTTGCCCCCACCCACCCACACACCCAAGCACTTCGCTGTTGCCCCCACCCAACCACTCACCCACCCACCCCCTTCACTGATGACCCCACCCACACACATCCCCGTTTCCTGCACCCACCCACCCACCCCCTTCCCTGTAGCCCCCATCCACCCCCTTCCCTGATGCACCCAACCACACACTCAAACACCCCCTTCTTTGTTACACCCACCCTCCAACAAGCTTCCCTTTTGCCACCACCCACCCAAACACCCCCTTGCCTGTTGCCCCCACCTACCCACCCATCCCTTTCCCTGTTGCCTCCATCCACCCACCCACCCCATTCCCTTTTAGCCCCACCCACCCAACCGCTTCCCTGTTGCCCCCACCCACCAACCCATTCCCTTCCCTGATGACCCCACCCACCCCCTTCCCTGTTTCCCGCACACATACACCCAACCCCTTCCCTGTTGACCTCACCCAACCACCCCCTACCCTGTTTCCCCCCCACACACCCACCCACCTCGTATCCAGGGCCCACCACCCACCCATCCACCCATCCCCTTCCCAATTGCCCCCACTCACCCCCTTCCCTGTTGCCTCCACCCACCCACCCATATCCTTCCCTTTAGTCCCCACACACCCACACACACCATTCCCTGTTGCCCACACCCACCCACTAACCCACCCACTTCCCTGTTGCCCCGACAAAACCACCCACACCCTTACCATTTCCCCCACCAATCCACCCCCTTCCCTGTTGACCCCACCCACCCCCTTCCCTGTTTCTACCACCCACCCATGCCCTTCCCGGTTGCCCCCATCAAACGCCTTCCCTGTTGCCCACACCCCCAATCCTGAAGGCTCCACCAACCCACCCACCCCCATCCCTTTTGCCCCCACTCAACAACCCCCTTCCCTGTTGCCCTTAAATACCACACACACCCTTCCCTTTTGCCCCCACCCACACACATACGCCCTTTCCTGTTGCCCCAAATACCCATCCAACCACCCCAATCACTTTTGCGCCCACCCACACTCCCACCCCCTTCGCTGTTGCCCCCATGCACCAACCCACACAACCCTTCCCTTTTGACTCCACCCTCCCAACCACCCCCTTCCCTTTTGCCCCCACCCTCCCAATCACCCCCTTTCCTTTTACCCCCACCCACCCAACACCTTCCCTGTTGCACCCACCCACCAAACCACCCCCTTCCCTGTTGCCCCCACCCAACCACCCACCCACTTCCCTTTTACCCCCCCAAACCAACCCCTTCCCTGTTGCACCCACCCACACTCTTCCCTGTTTCCCACACATACACTCCCACCCCCTTCCCTGTAGCCCCAAATCACCCTCTTTGCTGTTGCCCCCACCCAGCAACCCCTTCCTTGTTGCCCTCGCCCATGAACTCACACCCTTCCCTATTGCCCCCATGCACCCAACAACATCCTTCCCTGTTGCCCCCACCCACCCACCCACTCTGTTCCCTGTTGCCCCCACGCACCCCCTTCCCTGTTGCTCCCACCCACCCACCCCCTTCCCTGTTGTCGACACACCCACCAACCCCGTCCCAGTTGCCCCCACCCACCCACTCAGCCACCCACACCCTTCCCTGATGACCCCACCCACCTCCTTTGCTGTTGCCCCCACCCAGCAACACCTTCCCTGTTGCCCCCACCCACCCCCTTCCTTGTTGCCCCCAATCACCCACCCACCCACCCCCTTCCTTGTACTCCCACTCACCCTTACCCATCCCATTAGCCCCCACCCAACTACAACCCACCTTTCTCATTGCCCCCACTCAGCCACCCAGCCCGTATCCAGTGCCCACCACACACCCACCCATCCCCTTCCCAGTTGCACCCACCCACCCCCTTCCCTGTTGCCTTCACCCACCTACCAACCAACCCCCTTCCCTGCTGCCTCCACCCACCCACCCACACCCTTTCCTGTTGCCCCCACCCACCCCCTTCCCTGTTGCACCCACTCAGCCATGCCCTTCCCTGTTGCCCCCACCCCCCTTCCCTGAAGCCCCAACACACCTGGCCAGCCACCCCCTTCCCTGTTGCCCACACATACCCACCCACCCCTTCCTTGTTGCCCACAAACCCAACAACCGCCTTCCCTGTTGCCCCCATTCACTCTCACACCCACTTCCCTGATGACCCCACCCACCCCCTTCCCTGTTTCTAGCACACACCCACCCACACCATTCCCTGTAGCCCCCACCCACCCCCTTTGCTGTTGCCCCCATGCATAAACCCGTTCCCTTTTGCCCCCAACAACCCACACAAACACCCCCTTCCTTGTTACACCTACCCACCCTCCTACACCCTTCCATGTTGCCCCCAAACATGAAACCATCCCCTTCCTTGTTGCTCCCACCCAACAATCCACCAACACTAACCTGTTGCCCCCACCCACCCAACTTCTCCCTATTGCCCCCACACTCCAACACACCCCCTTCCCTGTTTCCCCCACCCTGCTGCCCAACCCCTTCCCTGTTGTCCCCACCCTCTTCCCTGTTGCCCGCAACCTCTCCCTTCCCTGTTGCTCCTACCCACATACCAACCCCCTTCCCTGTTGCGCCCACCCACCCATACACACCCATCAATGTTGCCGTCAACCACCCACCCACCAACTTCCCTGCTGCCCCCAACCACACATCCACCCCCATCCCTATTGTCCCCAGCCACCCACCCAACCCCTTCCATGTTGTCCCCACCCACCCACCACCTTCCCTGTTGTCCTCATTCACCCACCCAGCCCTTACTCTGTTGCCCCCACCCACTGTCCCACCCATTTCCCTGTTGCCCCCGCCCACTACCCTGTTGCCCCCACCCACCGACACACTCCATTCCCTGTTGACCTCACCCACGTACCCACCCCCTTCGCTCTTGCACCCACCCACTTCCCTTTTGCCCCTACCCACCCACACACTTCCCTGTTGTCCCCACACACCCACCCACCACCTTCCCTGTTGCTCCCACTGACCCATGCCCTTCCCTGTTGCCCCGACTCAACCCTTTCCCTGTAGCCACCACCGCCTTCCCTGATGCCTCCACACACCCACCCACCCAGCCCTTTCCCTGTTGCCCCCATCCACCCACTCACTCACCCACATCATTCCCTGATGACCCCACCCACCCCCTTCCCTGTTTCCCGCACACACCCATCCACCCCATTCCCTGTAGCCCCCACCCACCCCCTTTGCTGTTGTCCCCAACCAGCAACCCCTTCCCTGTTGCCCCCAACCACCCACTGAAACACCCCTTCCATGTTGCCACCACCCACCTGCTTACCCCCTCCCTATTGCCCGCACCTTTCCCTGTTGCCCCCACGCTTCCTTCCACCCTCTTCCCTGTTGCCCCCCTCCTGTCAACACCCTTCCCTGTTGCCCCCACCCACCAACCCTCTTTCCTGTTACCCCTACTCACCCACCAACCCCCTTCCCTGTTGTCCCCAACCACCAACCCACCAACTTCCCTGTTGCCCCAACCCCCACCCACACGCTTCCCTGTTGCCCACACCCACCCACTCACCCACCCCCTTCCCTGTTGCCCCCAGAAACCCACCCACACCCTTACCATTTCCCACACACGACCACCCCCTTCCCTGCTGCCCCCAAACACCCCTTCCCTGTTGCCCACACACACCAACTCACCCCCTTCCCTGTTGGCGCTAACCACCCTGACACCCACCCCATTCCCTGTTCCCCCCCACCCACCCACTCACCCACACACACACTTCCCTGATGACCGCACCCACTCCCTTCCCTATTTCCAACACACATGCACCCACCCCCTTCCCTGTTTCTCGCACACACTCACCCACACCATTCCCTGTAGCCCCCACCCACCCCCTTTGCTGTTGCCCCCACCCAGGAACCCCTTCCCTGTTGCCCCCAACCACCCACTCAAACACCCCCTTCCTTGTTACACCCACCCATTCTCCAACACCCTTCCCTGTTGCCCCCACCTACATACACACCACCTTCCCTGTTGCCCCCACACATGAACCAACCCCCTTCCCTGTTGCCCCCACCCTGCCACCCACCCCCTTCCCTGTTGCCCCCACTCTCCTGCCCACACCCTTCCCTGTTGCCCGCACCCACCCCCTTCCCTGTTGCCCCTACCCAAACATCAACCCCGTCCCTGTAGCCCACACCCACGAACACACACCCTTCTCTGTTGCCCCCAACCACCCACCCAACAACTTCCCTGTTGCCCCCACCCAACAACTTCCCTGTTGCCCCCACGAACCCACCCACCACCTTCCCTGTTGACCCCACCCATGAACCCACCCATTTCCCTGTTGAACCCTCCCACCCACCCCCTTCCCTGTTGCACCCACCCACATTCCTACGTACACCTTCCCTGTTGCCACCACACACCCAGCCACCAATCCTACCCTGGTGCCCCCACCCACCCAAACGTTTCCAGGTTGCCCCCACACACCCTAACACCCACCCCCTTCCCTGTTACCCCAACCCACCCGCACACAACCTGCCCCATTGCCCCCACACAGCCACCCACACACTAACCATTTGCCTCCACCCACTGCTTTCCCTGTTGCTCCCATCAACCCATGCGCTTCCTTGTTGCCCCTCCCCAAACCCTTCCCTGTTGCCCCCACACACTTCCCTGAAGCCTCCACCCACCCACCCCTTTCCTGGTTGTCCCCACCCAACCACACCTTCCCTGTTGCCCCCACCTACCCACACACCCCCTTCACTTTTGCCCACACACACCCACCCACACCTTCCCTGTTGCCCCCACCCACCCATGCACCCTCTTCCCTGATGACCCCACCCACATTCTTCCCTGTTTCCTGCACCCACCCACCCACTCCCTTCCCTGTTTCCCACACCCACCCACCCACCCCCTTCCCTGTAGCCCCCAGTCAACCCCTTTGCTGTTGCCACCGCCAGCATCCCGTTCCCTGTTGCACCCAACCACCCACTCAAACACCCCCTTCTTTTTTACACCCACCCTTCAACAAGCTTCCCTTTTGCCCCCACCCACCCACCACATTCCCTGTTACCCCTACCCACCCACCCACTTCCCTGTTGTCCCCACCTACCAACCCACACCCTTCCCTGTTACCCCCACCCACATCCCTGTTGCCCCCACCTACCAACCCAGGCCCTTCCCTATTGCCCCCACCCACCCACCCACTTCCCTATTGCCCCCACCCACACACCCACTTCCCTGTTGGCCCCATCCACTTCCCTGTGCCTCCACCCACCAACCCACCCCATACCCTGTTGCCCCCACACACTCACCCATGCACTCCCTTCCATGTTGCCCCCACCACCCACCCTTTTCCCTGTTGCCCCCACCCTCCCACACACCCAACCTCTTCCTGTTGACCCCACCTAAACACACCCTACCCTGTTGCCCCCACCCACCCACAAACCCCATTCCCTGTTGCCCCCACAAACCCACCCACGCCGTATCCAGTGCCCATACCCACACATCCAACCACCCCTTTCCCAGTTGCACCCACACAACCACTTCCCTGTCACGCCCACCCCATCCCTGAAGCCTCCACCCACACACCCACCCCCTTCCCTGTTGCCCCCACACATCCTGCCACCCATCCCCTTCCCTGTTGCCCACACACAACCATGCAACCCCTTCCCTGCTGCCCACACACACCCATCGGCCCCCTTCCCTGTTGCCCCCACCCACCCTCACACCCACCCCCTTCCCTGTTGCCCCCACCCACCCACTCAGCCAACCACACACTTCCCTGATGACGCCTCACACCCCCTTCCCTGTTTCCCGCACACACACACCCGCCCCATTCCCTGTAGCCCCCATCTAACCCCTTTGCTGTTGCCCCCACCGAGCAACCCATTCCCTTTTGCCCCCAACCACCCACTCAAACATTCTCTTCCTTGTTACACCCATCCACCCTCTACAACCTTCCCTGCTGCCCCCACCCACATACACACCACCTTCCCTGTTGCCCCCACACATGAACCCACCCCCTTCCCTGTTGCCCCCTGGCACCAAGCTGCCCAAGCCTTCCCTGTTCCCCCCACCCTCCCGCCCACCCCCTTCCCTTTTGCCCTGACATACCCACCCCCTTCACTGTTGCCCCTACACACCCACCATCCCCCATCCCTGTTGCCCCCAACCATCCACCCACCAACTTCCATATTGCCTCGACCCACACACCCACCCCCTTACCTGTTGCCCCCACACACCCACCCACCATCTTCCCTTTTGCCCCCAGCCACAAACCCACTTCCCTGTTGGCCCCACCCACTTCCCTGTGCCTCCGGCCACCAACCCACCCCGTACCCTTTTGCCCCCACACACTCAGCCATGCACCCCCTTCGCTGTTGCCCCCACCACACACTCTTTTCCCTGTTGCCCCCCACCCTCCCACACACCCACCCCTTCCCTGTTGACCCCACCTAAACACATCCTACCATGTTACCCCCACCCACCCACCAACCCTCTTCCCTTTTGCCCCCACACACCCACCCACCCCGTATCGAGTGCCCATACCAACACATCCACCCACCCACTTCCCAATTGCACCCACCTAACACCTTCCTTGTCACCCCCACCCCCTTCCCTGTTGCCCCCACACACCCAGCCACCCACCCCCTTCCCTGTTGCCTACACACACCCATCGGCCCCCTTCCCTGTTGCCCCCACCCACCCTCATACCCATCCCCTTCCCTGTTGCCCCCACCCACCCACGCAGCCACCAACACCCTTCCCTGATGACCCCACACACCCCTTTCCCTGTTTCCCGCACGCACACACCCGCCCCATTCCCTGTAGCCCCCTCCCATCCCCTTTGCTGTTGCCCCCACCGAGCAACCCATTCCCCTTTGCCCCCAACCATCCACTCAAACACCCTCTTCCTTGTTACACCCATCCACCCTCTACAACCTTCCCTGTTGCCCCCACCCACATGCACACCAACTTCCCTGTTGTCCCCACACATGAATCCAACCCCTTCCCTGTTGCCCCCTGGCACCAACCTGCCCAACCCTTCCCTGTGGCCCCCAACCTCCCGCGCACCCCCTTCCCTTTTGCCCCGACCCACCCACCCCCTTCCCTTTTGCCCCTACACCCCCACCATCCCCCATCCCTGTTGCCCCCAACCACCCACCCACCAACTTCCCTGTTGCCTCCACCCACACACCCACCCCCTTCCCTGTTGTCCCCACTCACCCACCCACCCCCTTCCCTGTTGCCCCACCACCAACAGTTTTTCCTGTTGCCCCCACCCACCCACACACCCACCCCTTCCCTTTGACCCCACCTAAACCCACCCTACCCTGTTGACCCCAGCCACGCACCAACCCCCTTCCCTGTTGCCCCCACACATCCACCCACCCCGTATCCAGTGCCCATACCCAAACATCCACCCTCCTCCTTCCCAGTTGCATGCACCCAACCCCTTTCCTGTCGCCCCCCACCCCATCCGTGACGCCTCCACCAACACACCCACCCCCTTCCCGGTTGTTCCCACCCAACTACCCCCTTCCCATTTGCCCCCATACACCCAGCCATCCACCCCCTTCCCTGTTGCCCACACACAAACACCCAACCCCTTCCCTGTTGCCCACACACACCCATCGACCCCCTTCCATGTAACCCCCACCCACCCTCACACCCACCCCCTTCCCGGTTGCCCCCACCCACCCACTGAGCCACCCACACCCATCCCAGATGACCCCACACAACCCCTTCCCTGTTTCCCGCACACACACACCCGCCCCATTCCCTGTAGACCCCACACAACCCCTTTGCTGTTGCCCCCACCATACAACCTCTTCCCTGTTGCCCCCAACCACCCACTCAAACACCCTCTTCCTTGTTACACCCACCCACCCTCTGCAACCTTACCTGTTGCCCCCACCCACATAAACACGACCTTCCCTGTTGCCCCCAAACATGAACCCACCCCCTTCCCTGTTGCTCCCTGGCACCAACCTGCCCAACCCTTCCCTGTTGCCCACACTCTCCTGCGCACCCCCTTCCCTTTTGCCCCGACCTACCTACCACCTTCCCTGTTGCCCCTACACACCCACCATCCCCCATCCCTGTTGCCCCCAATCACCAACCCATCAACTTCCCTGTTGTCCCCACTCACCCACCCACCCCCTTCCATGTTGTCCCCACTCACCCATTCACCCACTTCCCTGTTGCCCCCACGCACTTCCCTGCTGCCACCGCCCACTGACACACCCCATCCCTCCTGCCCCCACCCACTTCCCTGTTGCTCCCATCCACCCACCCCCTTCCATGTTGCCCCAACACATCCAGCCCCTTCCATGTTGCCCCCACACAATTCTCTGTTGCCCCCACCTACCAACCACCTTCTCTATTACCCCCACCCAACCTCCCACCACCTTCCCTGTTGACCCCACCTACGAACCCACCCCCATCCCTGTTACCCTCCATCCACCCACCCACCACATTCCCTGTTGCCTCCTCCCACCAACTCACATCCTTCCCTGTTGCCCCCACCCACCCACACACATCCTTCCCTGTTGCCCTCACCCACAAACTCACCCACACGCTTCCCTATTGCCGCCACAAACCCACCCACACCCTTACCATTTCCACCACCCACCTACGCCCTTCCCTGTTGCCCCCACCCACCCCCTTTCCTGAGGACCCCACTCTCCCCTTCCCTGTTTCCTGCACACACTAATCCACCCTTTCCCTGTAGCCCCCCCACCCCCTTTGTTGTTGCCCCCACCCAGCAACTACTTCCCTGTTGCCCTCAACCACCCACTCAAACACCCCATTCCTTGTTACACTCACCCACCCTCCAACACCCTTCCATGTTGCCACCACCCACCTTCCTACCCCCTCCCTATTGCCCCCACACTCCTGCCCACACCTTCCCTGTTACCCCCAACCATCCTCCCACCCTCTTCCCTGTTGCCCCCAACCTCCCATCAAGACCCTTCCCTGTTGCCCCCAACCACCCTCCCTCTTCTCTGTTGCTCCTACTCACCCACCAACCCCCTTCTCTGTTGTCCCCAACCACCAACCCACCAAATACCCTGTTGCCCACACATACCCAACCACCCCCTACGCTGTGGCCCACACACACCAATTCACCCCCTTCCCTGTTGGTCCCACCCACCCTCACACCCACCCCATTCCCTGTTGCCCCCACCCATCCACTCACCCACACACACACTTCCCTTATGACCCCACCCACCCCCTTCCCTATTTCCTGCACACATACACCCACCCAATTCCCTGTAGCTCCTAAAAGCCCCCTTTGCTGTTGGCCCCACCCAGCAACACCTTCCCTGTTGCCCCCAACCACCCACTCAAACACCCCCTCCCTTGTTACACCCACCCACTCTCCAACACCCTTCCCTGTTGCCCCCAACCACATACACTCCACCTTCCCTGTTGCCCCAACACTTGAACCCACCCCTTCCCTGTTGTCCCTACCCACCCACAACCACCTCCCAGTTGCAGCGGCCCACAAACTCACACCCTTCCCTGTTGACCCCACCCACGAACCCACCCACATCCCTGTTGCCACCAAACACCCACCCCTTTCCATGTTGCCCGCACCCACCCCCTTCCCTGTTGCCCCTACCCACCCAACAACCCCTTCCCTGTGCCCACGCCCACGAACCCACAACATTCCATGTTGCCCCCAACCACCCACCCACCAACTTCCCTGTTGCCCCCACCCACCACTTTCCCTGTTGCCCCCACGTACCCACCCACCACCTTCCCTGTTGTCCCCACTCCCCAACCCGCCCCATTCCCTGTTGCCCCCACCCACCCACAACTCCTTCCCTGTTGCAGCGGCCCACAAACTCACACCCTTCCCTGTTGACCACACACACAAACCCACCCACTTCACTGTTGCCCCTTCCACCTACACCCTTCCCTGTTGCACCCACCCACCCTCCAACTCACACCTTCCCTGTTGCCCCCACTCACCCAACACCCAGTTGCTGTTGACCACCCCACCCACCCCCTTCCCTGGTGCCCCCACCCACCCAACACATTCGCAGTTGGCCCCACACACCATAACACCCACCCCCTTCCCTGTTATCCCAATCCACCCACACACGAACTGCCCCATTGCCCCCACACACCCAACCACACCCTTACCATTTGCCCCCAACCAACCCCTTCCCTGTTGCCCCTACACACTTCCCTGAAGCCTCCACCCACCCACCCCCTTCCCGGTTGCTCCCACCCAACCACCTTTCCTGTTGGTCCACACACCCACCCTCCCACGCCTACCCTGTTGCCAACACCCACCCACACATCCCCTTCCATTTTGCCCACACACACCCAACCACCCCTTCCCTGTTGCCCCACCCACCCACACACCCAAACACTTCCCCGTTGCCCCCACCCAACCACCCACACACCAACCCCTTCCCTTTTGCACCCACCCCTTCCCTGAAGCCTACACCCACCCACCCACCACATCCCTGTTGCCCCCACCCAAATAAATCCTTCCCTGTTGCCCCCACACACCCACCCAAGCACCCCCATCCCTGTTGCCCACGCACACCCACCGACTCCCTTCCCTGTTGCCCTGCCCACCCTCACAAACACCCCCTTCCCTTTTGTCCCCACCCACCCACTCAGCCACACACACCCTTCCCTGATGACCACACCCTTCCCTGTTTCCCACACATACACATCCCCCCATTCGCTGTAGCCCCCACCCAACCCCTTTGCTGTTGCGCCCACCCAGCAACCCCTTCCCTGTTGCCCCCAACCAGCCACTCAAACACCCCCTTCCTTGTTACACCCACCCACCCTCTACAAACTTCCCTGTTGCCCCCACCCACATACACACACCTTCCCTGTTGCCGCCACGCACCAACCCACCCAACCCTTCCCTGTTGCCCCCACCCTCCTTCCCACCCCTTCCCTTTTGCCCCCACCCACCCACCCTCTTCCCTGTTGCCCCTACACACCCACCAAACCCCATCAGTGTTGCCCCCGCCCATCCACCCACCAACTTCCCTGTTGTCCCAGCTGCCCACCCACCCAACCACACTCCCCCTTCTCTGTTGTCCCCACTGACCCATCCAGCCCCTTCCCTGTTCCCCCTCCCACCCTCCCACCCACTTCCCTGTTGCTCCCACCCACTTCCCTGCTGCCCCCACCCACTGACAAACCCCGGTCCCTGTTGCCCCCCACCACCGACACACCCCTTCCCTGTTGCCCCCACCCACACCCCCACCCCCTTCCCTGTAGCCTCCACCCACCCCCTTTGCTGTTGCCCCCACCAAGCAACCCCTTCCCTGTTGCCCCCAAACACCCACTCAAACACTCCCTTCCATGTTGCCACCTCCCACCTGCCTACTCCTTTGTTATTGCCCCCACTCCTGCCCTCACCCTTCCCTGTTACCCCCACCCTTCCTCCCACCCCTTTCCCTGTTGCCCCTGCCCACACAGCCACTCCAATCTCTCTTGTGCCCACCCAACCACCCATTCCCTGTTGACCACAGCCACCCACCCCCTACCCTGTTGCCCTCCGTGACCCAAACCTTTCCCTGTTGCCCCCACACACCCACCCACCTCCTTCCCTGTTGCCCCCACACACCCACCCACACCCTTACCATTTGCCCACACTCACCCACCCCCTTCATTGCAGCCCCCACCCACCCCCTTCCCTGTTGCTCCCACACACCCATGCCCTTGCCTGTTTCCCCTACCCTCCCATCAACACCCTTCCCTGTTGTCCCCAACCACCCACCCACCCTCTTTCCTGTTGCCCCAACCCACTCACTAATGCCCTTCCTTGTTGCCCCCAACCACCCACTCAAACAGCCCATTCCTTGTTGCACCCACCCACTCTCCAACACCCTTCCCTGTTGCCCCCACCCACATACACTCCACCTTCCCTGTTGCCCCAACACATGAACCCACCCCCTTCCCTGTTGCCCCACCAACCCACAACCCCTTCCCTGTTGCAGCGGCCCACAAACTCACACCCTTCCCTGTTGACCCCACCCAGAAACCCACCCACTTACCTGTTGCCCGCAACCACCCACTCCTTTCCCTGTTGCCCACACCACCCCCTTCCCCGTTGCCCCTACCCACCCAACAATCCCTTCCCTGTGCCGACACCCACGAACCCACAACCTTCCCTGTTGGCCCCAACCACCCACCCACCACCTTCCCTGTTGTCCCCACTCCCCAACCTGCCCCCTTCCCTGTTGCCCTCTCCCATCCTCCAACTCACACCTTCTCTGTTGCCCCCAGTCACCCAACACCCAGTCACTGTTGACCACCCCCTTCCCTGGTGCCCCCACCCACCCAACACTTTCCCAGTTGTCCCCACACACCCTACCACCCACCCCCTTCCCTGTAATCCCAACCCACCCACTCACCACCTGCTCCATTTCCCCCACACACCCACCCACACCCTTACCATTTGCCCCCAACCAACCCCATCCCTGTTTCCACCACACACTTCCCTGAAGCCTCCACCCACCCACCCCCTTCCCGGTTGCTCCCACCCAACCACAACTTTCCTGTTGGCCCACACACCCACCCTCCCACGTCTACCCTCTTGCCAACACCCACCCACACTCCCCCTTCCCTGTTGCCCCCACCCACCTAACCCCTTCCCTGTTGCCCCCACACACCCACCCACCGACCCCCTTCCCTGTTGCCCCGCCCACCCTCACAAACACCCCCTTCCCATTTGCCCCAACCCACCCACTCAGCCACCCACACCCTTCCCTGATGACCCCACCCTTCCCTGTTTCCCGCACATTCACATCCCCCCATTCACTGTAGCCCCCACCCAACCCCTTTGCTGTTGCACCCACCCAGCAACCCCTTCCCTGTTGCCCCCAACCACCCACTCAAACACCCCCTTCCTTGTTACACCCACCCACCCTCTACAAACATCCCTGTTGCCCACACCCACTTACACACCCCCTTCCCTGTTGCCCCCACGCACCAACCCGCCCAACCCTTCCCTGTTGCCCCCACCCTCCTTCCCACCCCCTTCCCTTTTGCCCCTACAGACCCACCCCCTTCCCTGTTGCCCCCACCCACCCACAAACCAACTTCCCTTTTGCCTCCACCCACACACCAACACCTTTCCCTGTTGTCCCCACTCACCCACCCACACCCTTCCCTGTTGTCTCCACTCATCCACCCAGCCCCTTCCCTGTTCCCCTCCCACCCACTTCCCTGTTGCCCCCAACCACACACCCCACCCCCTTCCCTCCTGCCACCACCCACTTCCCTGTTTCCCTCATCCACCCACTCCCTTCCATGTTGCCCCAACACATCAAGCCCCTTCCATGTTGCCCCCATACACTTCTCTGTTGCCCCCACCTTCCAACCACCCTCTGTTACCCCCTCTCAACCTCCCACCACCTTCACTGTTGCCCCCCACCATGAACATACAACCTTCCCTGTTGAACCCACCCGCGAACCCATACCCTTCCCTGTTGCCCTCCATCCACCCACCCACCCCCTTCCCTGTTCCCTCCCCCCATCCACCCACATCATTCCCTGTTGCCCCCACCCACCCACACACATCCTTCCCTGTTGCCACACCCACCCACTCACCCACCTGCTTCCCTGTTGCCCCCACAAACCAAGCCACACCCTTACCATTTCCCCCACACACCCACACCCTTCCCAGTTGCCCCCACCCACCACCTTCCCTGTTGCTCCCACCCACCCATGCTGTTCCCTGTTGCCCCCACTCAACCACTTCCCTGTAGCTGCCACCCCCTTCCCTGAAGCCTCCACCCAACCACCCACCCACCCCCTTCCCTGTTGCTCCCACCCACCCAGTCACCCACCCACTCCCTTCCATCTTGTCCCCACCCAACCACCCATTCCTTGTTCTCCCCAGCCACCCACCCACCCAACCACTGACCCCCTTCCCTGTTGCCCACACCAACCCACCCACCCACTTCCCTGTTGCCCCACCCACTTCCCTGCTGCCCCCCACCCACTGACCCATACCATTCCCTGTTGCCTCCACCCACCACCTTCTTTGTTGCCCCCAAGCACCAACCCACCACCTTCCCTGTTGCCCCCACCCACCCACAACCCGCTTCCCTGTTGCCCCCACCCACGAACCCACACTCTTCCCTGTTGCCCCCACCCATGAACTCACACCCTTCCCTGTTGACACCACCCACGAACCCACACACTTCCCTTTTGCCCCCTCCCACTCACTCCCTTCCCTGTTGCCCCCACCCACCCTCCAACCCACACCTTCCATGTTGCCAAAACCCAACCACCCACACCTTCCCTGTAGCCCCCACCCACCCACCCATTCCCTTTTGACCACAGCCACCCACACCCTACCCTGTTGCCCTCAGCGACCCAAACCTTTCCCTATTGCCCCCACACACCCACCCACCCCATTCATTGTAGCCCCCACCCACCCCCTTCCCTGTTGCTCCCACCCACCCATGCCCTTGCCTGTTGCCCCTACCCTCCCATCAATAGCCTTCCCTGTTGTTCCCAACCACCCACCCACCCTCTTCCCTGTTGCCCCAACCCACACACCAACCCTCTTCCCTGTTGTCCCCAACCACCCACACTCCAACTTCCCTGATGCCCAGAAACCCCACTCACACACTTCCCTGTTGCCCACACCAACCCACCCTCCCACCCCCTTCCTTGTTGCCCCCCAGAAACCCTCCACACCGTTACCATTTTCCACACCCAACCACCCCCTTCCCTGTTGCCTCCACACACCCATCGACCCCTTCCCTGTTGCCCCCACCCACCCTCACAACCAACTCCTTCCCTGTTGCCCCCACCCACTCAGCCACCCAGACCCTTCCCTGATGACCCCACACACCCCCTTCTCTGTTTCCTGCACACACACACATGCCCCATTTCCTGTTGCCCCCAGCCAGCAACACCTTCCATGTTGCCCCCAACCACCCACTCAAACACCCTCTTCCTTGTTACACCCACCTACCCTCTACAACCTTCCCTGTTGCCCCCACCCACATACACACCACCTTCCCTTTTGCCCCAACATATGAACCCACCCCCTTCCCTGTTACCCCTGGCACCAACCTGCCCAACCCTTCCCTGTTCCCCCCACCCTCCTGCCCAACCACTTCCCTTTTGCCCCGACCCACCCATCCCCTTCCCTGTTGCCCCTACACACCCACCATCCCCATCCCTGTTGCCCCCAACCACCCACCCACCCACTTCCCTGTTGCCTCCACCCACACACCTACCCCTTTCCCTGGTGTCCCCACTCACCCATTCACCCACCCACACCATTCCCTGATGACACCACCCTCCCCCTTCCCTGTTTCCCGCACACACCCACCCACCCTTTCCCTGTAGCCCCCACCCACCCCCTTTGATGTTGCCCCCACCCAACCACACTTTCCCTGTTGCCCCACACACCCACCCACGCCTTCCCTGTTGCCCCCACCCACCCACACACCCAAACACTTCCCTGTTGCCCCTACCCACCCACCCACACACCCACCCACACACCCACCCCTTCCCTGTTGACTCCACCTAACCACACCCTACCCCTGTTGCCCCCACCCACCCACCTCCTTCCCTGTTGCCCCCAAGCACCGACCCACCCCGTATCCAGTGAACACCACCCACCCATCCACCCATCCCATTCCCAGTTGCACCCACCCAACACCTTCCCTGTTGTGCCCACCCCTTCCCTGAAGCCTACACCCACCCACCCACCACCATCCCTGTTCCCCCTCCCAACTACCCCCTTCCCTGTTGCCCCCACACACCCAACCAAGCACCCCCATCCCTGTTGCCCACACACACCCACCCAACACCTTCCCTGTTGCCCACAAACCCACCGACCCCCTTCCCTGTTGCCCCACCCACCCTCACACCCACCCCCTTCTCTGTTTCCCCCACCCACCCACTCAGCCATCCACACCCTTACCATTTTCCACACCCAACCACCCTCTTACCTGTTGCCCCCACACACCCACCCACCCAACCCCCTTCCCTGTTGCTCACACACACCCACCCACCCCCTTCCCTGTTGCCCACACACACCAACCCACCCTTTTCCCTGTTGTCCCCACCCACCCTCACACCCCTTTCCCTGATGACCCCATCACCCCTTCCCTATTTCCCACACACACACACATCCACCCCTTCCCTGTAGCCCCCAACCACCCAATTTGCTTTTGCCCCCACCCAGTAACACCTTCCCCTTTGCCCCCAACCACCCACTCAAACACCTTGTTACACACACACACCCTCCAACCCACCATTTCCCTGTTGCCAACACCCAACCACCCACCCCTTGCCTGTTGCCCCTACCCACCCACCCACCCACTACCCTGTTGCCGCCACTCACCCACCCAAACCTTTCCCTGTTGTCCCCAAACACCCAACCACCCACCCCTTCCCTGCTGCCCCCACACACCCACCCATTTCCTGTTGCCTCCCCACCCACACACCCTCTTCCTGGTTGCCCATACACACACACCCACACCTTCTCTGTTGCCCCCACCCATCCACACACCCAAACACTTCCCTGTTGCCCCCACTCACCCATTCACCCAACCACCCTCTTCCCTTATGACCCCGCCCACACTCTTCCCTATTTCCTGCACCCATCCACAAACCCCCTTCCCAGTATCTCCCACCCACCACTTTTGCTGTTGCCACCACCCAGCAACCCCTTCCCTATTGCTCCCATCCACTGACTCAAACACACCCTTCTTTGTTACACCCACCTTCTAACATGCTTCCCTTTTGCCCCCACCCACCCACCCCCTTCCCTTTTTCCCCCACCCACCCACCACCTTCCCTGTTGCCCCCACCCACCAACACCCTACCCTGTTGCCCCCAGTGACCCAAACCTTTCCCTGTTGCCCCCACACACCCGCCCCCTTCCCTGTTAACCCCACACACCCACCCACACCCTTACTATTTGCCCCCATCCACCCACCCCCTTCATTGTTGCCCCCACCCACCCTCTTCCCTGTTGCTCCCACCCACCCATGCCCTTCCCTGTTGCCCCTCCCCAACACTTCCCTGTTGCCCCCACACACTTCCCTGAAGCCTCCACCCACCCACCCACCCACCACCTTCCCTGTTGCCCCTACCCACCCACCCACCCCCTTCCCTGTTGCCTTGACCCAACTACCCACCCACCCCGTTCCCTGTTGCCCTGACCCTCCCAACCCCTTCCCTATTGCCCCCACCCAATTCCCTTTTGCCCCCTCCCACACACCCTCTTCCCTGTTGCCCCCACCCACCCACACACCCACCCCTTTGCGGTTGACCCCACCCACCCACCCCTTCCCTGTAACCCCCACCCACGTTTACCTGTCCCAGTTGCCCCCATCCACCTACAAACCTCATTCCCCATTGCCCCCTCTCAGCCACCCACCCCGTATCCAGTGCCCACCACCCACCCATCCATCCCCTTCCCAGTTGCACCCACCAACCCCTTCCCTGTTGCCTCCACACACCCACCCAACACCTTCCCTGTTGCCTCCACCCATCCACCCACCCACACCCTTCCCTGTTGCCTACACCCACCCACTTCTCTGTAGCCCCCACCCACACCCTTCCCTGTTGCCCCCACTCACCCCCTTCCCTGTTGCCCCCACCCCTTCCCTGAAGCCTACACACACCCACCCACCCAAACCCTTCCCTGTTGCCCACACACCCACCAACCCCCTTCCCTGTTGCCCCCACCCACCCTCACAACCAGCCCCATCCCTGTTGCGCCCACCCACCCACTCAGCCACCTACACCCTTCCTTGATGACCCAACCCACCCCCTTCCCTGTTTCCCGCACAGACCCACCCATCCCCTTCCCAGATGCACCCACCCAACCCCTTCCCTGTTGCCTCCACCCACCCACCCCCTTCCCTGTTGCCACCAGCCACCCACGCACCCATTTCCTGTTGCCTCCACCCACCCACCCACATCCCTGCTGTCCCCATCCACTGACCCACCCCCTTCACTGTTGCCACCAGCTAACCACCCACAACTTCCCTGTTGCCTCCACCCACCCACCCACTTCCTTACTGCCCCCACCCACTGACCCACCCCATGCCCTGTTGCCTCCACCCACCCACCCACCCCCTTCCCTGTTGCCTGCACCCACCCACCCACCCACCCCCTTCCCTGTTGCCTCCACCCACAAACCCACCCACTTCCCTGTTGCCTCCACCCACCCACCCACATCCTTCTCTGTTGCCCCCACCCACCCACCCACAACCTTCCCTGTAGCCCCCACCCACCCCTTCCCTGTTGCCCACACCCACCTACGCCCTTTCCTTTTGCCCCCACTCACCCCCTTCCCTGTTGCCCCCACCCACTTCCCTGAAGCCTGCACACACCCACCAACACCCTTCCCTGTTGCCCCCACCCACCCTCACCACCACTTCTTCCCTGTTGCACCCACCCACCCACTCAGCCACCCACACACTTCCCTGATGACCCCACCCACCCCCTTCCCTGTATCCCGCACACACACACCCAACCCATTCCCTGTAGCCCCCACCCACCACCTTTTCTTTTGCCCCCACCCTACAACCCTTGCCCTGTTGCCCCCAGTCACCCACTCAAACACCCCCTTCCTTGTAACACACACCCACTGTCCAACCCCCTTCCCTGTTGCCCCCACCCACATACACAAACCCTTCCCTGTTGCCGCAACACATGAACCCACCCTCTTCACTATTCCCCCCACCCACCCACCCACTCTATTACCTGTTGCCCCTGCCCACTTTCTTGCTGCCCCCACCCACTGACCCACACCATTCCCTGTTGCCCCCACCCACCTACCCAACTCCTTCCTTGTTGCCCCCACCCACCACCTTCACTGTTGCCCCCACCCAACCACAACACCCTTCCCTGTTGCCCATGCCCACGAACTCACACCCTTCCCTGATGACCCCACCCACGACCCCACCCACTTCCCTGTTGCCCCCACCCACCCTCCAACCCACCACTTCCCTGTTGCCAACACCCAACCACCCACCTTTCCCTGTTGCCCCCACCCACCCACCCACTACCCTGTTGCCCCCACTCACCCACCCAAACCTCTCCCTGTTGCCCCCACACATCCAACCACCCACCCCCTTCCCTGTTGCCTCCCCACCCACACACCCCCTACTCTGTTGCCCACATGCACACACCCATCTGTTGCCACCACCCATCCACAAACCCAAACACTTCCCTGTTGCTCCCAACCAGCCACACACCCAACCACCCTCTTCCCTGATGACCCCACCCACACTCTTCCCTATTTCCCGCACCCACCCACTTCCCTGTATCTCCCACCCACCACTTTTGCTGTTGCCACCACCCAGCAACCCCTTCCCTGTTGCTCCCATCCACCCACTCAAACACACCCTTCTTTGTTACACCCACCCTCCAACATGCTTCACTTTTGCCCCCACCCACCCACCCACCCCATTCCCTTTTGCTCCCACCCACCCACCACCTTCCCTGTTGCCCCCACTCACCCACCCCCTACCCTGTTGCCCCCAGTGACCCAAACCTTTAACTGTTGCCCCCACACATCCAAACACCCGCCCCCTTCCCTGTTAACTCCACCCACCCACCTCCTTCCCTGTTGCCCCCACACACCCACCCACATCCTTCCTATTTGCCCCCACCCACACACCCCCTTCATTGTTGCCCCCACCCACCCCCTTCCCTGTTGCACCCACCCACTCATGCCCTTCCCTGTTGCCCCTACGCAACCCCTTCCTTATTGCCCCCACACACTTCCCTGAAGCCTCCACCCACCTACACACCCACCCCCTTCCCTGTTGCCCTGACCCGCCCACCCCCTTTCCTATTGCCCCCACCCACCTACCCAAATCTCTGTTGCCCCCTCCCACACACCATCTTCCCTGTTGCCCCCACCCACCCACACACCCTCCCCTTCCCTGTTGACCCCACCCACCCACACCCTACCCTGTTGACCCCATCCACCCCCTTCCCTGTTGCCCTCACACAACCAACCACCCACCCCCTTCCCTGTAATGCCCACCCACGCTTACCCATCCCAGTTGCCCCCATCCACCTACAACCTCCCTCCCTGTTGCCCCCACTCAGTCACCCACCCCGTATCCAGTGCCCACCCCCAACCCACCCAACCATCCCATTCCCAGTTGCACCCACCCACCCCCTTCCCTGTTGCCTCTACCCACCAACCTACCACCTTCCCTGTTGTCCACACTCACCCACCCAGCCCCTTCCCTGTAGCCACCACCCACCCTCCCACCCACTTCCCTATTGTCCCCACCAACCCACCCACTTCCATGTTGCCCCAACACATCCACCCCCTTCCATGTTGCCCCCATACACTTCCCTATTGCCCCCACCCACCCACGACCTTCTCTGTTGCCACCACCCAACCTCCCATCACCTTCCCTGTTGCACACGCCCACCCACACGCATTCCCAGTTGCCTCCAAGCACGAACACACACCGTTCCCTGTTGAACCCACCTGCGAACCCATACCCTTCCCTGTTGACCCTACCCATGAACTCACCCCCTTCCCTGTTGCCCTCCATCCACCCACCCACACCCTTCCCTGTTGCCTCCACCCACCTGCACACATCTTTCCCTGCAGCCCACACCCACCCACTCACCCACCCCCTTCCCTGTTGCCCCCACAAAGCCACCCACACCCTTACCATTTCAACGACCCACTCACACCCTTCCCTGCTGCCCCCACCCAACACCTTCCCTGTAGCCTCCACCCCATTCCCTGTGACCTCCACCCAACAACCCAACCAGCCCCTTCTCTGTTGCCCCCACGCAACCACACACTCACCCCCTTCCTTGTTGCCCCCCTTCCCTGAAGCCTTCACACACAGACCCACCCACCCCCTTCCCTGTTGCCCCCACCCACCCTCACAACCAACCCCTTCCCTGTTGTGCCCACCTACCCACTCAGCCACCTACACCCTTCCCTGATGACTCCACCCACCCCCTTCTCTGTTTCCCACACACACCCACACATCCCCTTCCCAGATGCACCCACCCACCCACTTCCCTGTTGCCTCCACCCACCCACATCCTTCCCTGTTGCCCCCACCCACCAACCAACACCCTTCCCTGTTGCCCCCACACCCCCTTCCCTGTTGGTCCCACCCATATGCCATTCCCTGTTGCCCCCACTCACCACCTAACCTGTTGCCCCCACCCCCTTCCCTGAAGCCTCGACACACCCACCAAGCCCTTTCCCTGTTGCCCCCACCCACCCTCACAACAACCCCCTTTCCTGTTGCGCCCACCCACACACTCAGCCACCCACAACCTTCCCTGATGACCCCACCCAACCCTTCCCTGTTTCCCGCAAACACACACCCACCCCCTTCCCTGTAGCCCCCACCCACCACCTTTGCTTTTGCCCCCACCCAGCAACCCCTTCCCTGTTGCCCCCAACCACCCATTCAAACACCCCCTTCCTTGTTACACCCACCCACCCTCCAACACCCTTCCCTGTTGCCCCACACACATACACATAACCTTCCCTGTTGCCCCCACACATGAACCCACTCCCTTCCCTGTTGCCCCCACCCAACAACCCACCCAACCCTTCCCTGTTGCCCCCAACCACCCGCCTCCCCCTCCCTATTGCCCATACACACCCACACACCCACTTCCCTGTTGCCCCCACGCTGCCACCCACACCTTCCCTCTTACCTCCACCCTCATCCCTGTTGCCTGCACCCACCCCCTTCCCTGTTGCCCCTACCCACCCACCAACCACCTTCCCTGTTGCCCCCACCCACCCATACACCCCCATCCCTTTTGTCCCCTGCCACCCACCCACCCAACCACACACCCTCTTCCATGTAGACCCCACCCACCAACACACCACCTTCCCTGTTGTCCCCACTCACCCACCCAGCCCCTTCCCTGTTGCCCCCACCCACCCTCCCACCCACTTCCCTATTGCCACCACTCACACACACCCTTCCATGTTGCCCCAACACATCGACCCCCTTCCATGTTGCACCCACCAACTTCCCTGTTGCCCCCACCCACACACCCACCCCCTTCCCTGTTGTCCCCAGCCACCCACCCACCCAACCACACACCCACTTCCATGTAGACCTCACCCACCAACCCACCCCATTCCCTGTTGCCACCACCCACCCACCACCTTCTCTGTTACCCCCACCCAACCTCCCACCACCTTCCCAGTTGTCCCCACTCACCCACACAGCCCCTTCCCTGTTGCCTCCAAGCACAAACACACACCCTTCCCTGTTGAACCCACCCGCAAACCCATACCCTTCTCTTTTGACCCTACCCATGAAGCCACCCCCTTCCCTGTTGTCCTCCATCCACCCACCCACACCCTTCCCTGTTGCCCCCCCACCCACCGTCATCCTTCCCTGTTGCCCCTAACCAACCCCTTCCCTGTTGCCTCCACCCACCCGCACAGATCCTTCCCTGCTGCCCACACCCACCCACTCACCCACCCCCTTCCCTGTTGCCCCCACAAACCCACCCACACCCTTAACATTTCCCCCACCCACTCCCACCCTCCCCTGTTGCCCCCTACCCACCAACTTCCCTGTTGCTCCCACCCATGCATGCCCTTCCCTGTTGCCACCACCCAACCCCTTCCTTCTAGCCCCCACCCCATTCGCTGTAGCCTCTACCCAACCACCCACCCAGCCCCTTCCCTGTTACCCCCACCCAAACACCCAGCCACCCCCTTCCCTGTTGCCCCCAAACACCCACCCACCCCCTTCCCTGTTCCCCCCACACACCCTCAAACCCATACCCTTTCCTATTGCCTCCACCCAACCACTCACCCACCCACACCATTCCCTGATGACCCCACCCACCCCATTCCCTGTTGCCCCCACCTACCCACCCAGCCCCTTCCTTGTTGCCCTCACCCAACACCCACCCTGTTGCCCCCACGCACCCACCCACCACCTTCCCTGTTGCCCCCTCTCACCAACCGGACCCCTTCCCTGTTGCCCCCACCGACCCACAACACCCTTCCCTGTTGCCCATGCCCACAAACTCACACCCTTCCCTGTTGCCCATGCCCACGAACTCACACCCTTCCCTGTTGACCCCACCCACGACCTCACCCACTTCCCTGTTGCCCCCTCCAACCCTCCCCCTTCCCTGTTGCCCCCACCCACCCTGCAACCCACCACTTCCCTGTTGCCAACAGCTAACCACCCACCCCTTCCCTGTTGCCCCCACCCACTACCCTGTTGCCCCCACTCACCCACCCAAACCTTTCCCCATTGCCCCCACACAAACAACCACCCACTCCCTTCCCTGTTGCCCCCACACACCCACCCACCCATTCCCTGTTGCCTCCCCACCCACACACCCCCTTCCCTGTTGCCCATACACAGACACCCACCCATTCCCTGTTGCCCCCACCCATCCACACAAACAAACACTTACCTGTTGCCCCCAACCACCCTCTCACCCACCCACCCTCTTCCCTGATGACCCCACCCACACTCTTCCCTATTTCCCGCACCCACCCACCCACCCCCTTCCCTCTATCTCCCACCCACCACTTTTGCTTTTGCTACCACCCAGCAACCCCTTCCCTGTTGCTCCCTTCCACCCACTCACACAACCTTCTTTGTCACACCCACCCTCCAACACACTTCCCTTTTTCCCCCACCCACCCACCACCTTCCCTGTTGCCCCCACCCACCAATCCCCTTCCCTGTTGCCTCCACCCACCCTCCCACCCACCCCCTTCCCTGTTGCCTCCACCCTCCCACTTCAGTGTTGCCCCCATCCACACCCTTCCCTGTTGCCCCCACCCACAACCTTCCCTGTTGATCCCACACACGCCCTTCCCCTGTTGCCCCCACCCGCTTCCCTGAAGCCTCCACACACCCACACACCCACCTCCTTCCCTGTTGCCCGCACACCCACCAGCCCCCTTCCCTGTTGCGCCCACCCACCCACTCAGCCAACTACATCCTTCCCAGATGCACCCACCCACCCCTTCCCTGTTGCCTCCACCCACCCACCCACCCCCTTCCCTGTTGCCTCCACCCACCCACCCCCTTCCCTGTTGCCTCCACCCACCCACCCACCCACTTCCCTGTTGCCTCCACTCACCCACCCACATCCTTCCCTGTTGCCTCCACCCACCCACACCCTTCCCTGTTGCCCCTACCCACCCCCTTCCCTGTTGCTCCCATCCACCTACGCCCTTCCCTGTTGCCCACACTCACCCCCTTCCCTGTTGCCCCCACCCCCTTCCCTGAAGCCTCCACACACCCACCAACCCCCTTCCCTGTTGCCCCCACCCACCCTCACAACCACCCCCTTCCCTGTTGCGCCCACCCACCCACTCAGCCACACACACCCTTCCCTGATGACCCACCCACCCCCTTCCATTTCCCGCATAAACACACCCACCCCCTTCCCTGTTGCCCCCAACCACCCATTCAAACACCCCCTTCCTTGTTACACCCACCCACCCTCCAACACCCTTCCCTGTTGCCCCACCCACATACACATAATCTTCCCTGTTGCCCCCACACATGAACCCACTCCCTTCCCTGTTGCCCCCAACCACCTGCCACCCCCTCCCTATTGCCTATACACTCCCACACACCCACTTCCCTGTTGCCCCCAACGCTGCCACCCACACCTTCCCTGTGACCCCCCACCCTCATCCCTGTTGCCTTCACTCATCCCCTTCCCTGTTGCCCCTACCTACCCACCAACCATCTTCCCTGTTGCCCCCAACCACCCATACACCCCCATCCCTGTTGTCCCCTGCCACCCACCCACCCAACCACTCACCCTCTTCCATGTTGACCCCACCCACCTACACACCACCTTCCCTGTTGTCCCCACTCACCCACCCAGCCCTTCTTCCTGTTGCCTGCACCCACCCCCTTCCCTGTTGCCCCTACCCACACACCAACCAACTTCCCTGTTGCCCCCACCCACACACCCACCCTCTTTCCTGTTGTCCCCAGCCACCTACCCACCCAACCACACACCCCCTTCCATGTAGACCTCACTCACCAACCCACCCCCTTCCCTGTTGTCCCGACTCACCCACCCAGCCCCTTCCCTGTTGCCACCACCCACTTCCCTATTGCCCCCACCCACCCACCCCATTCCATGTTGCCCCAACACATCCAACCCCTTCCATGTTGCACCCACACACTTCCCTGTTGCCCCCACCCACCCACCCACCATCTCTGTTAACCCCACCCAACCTCCCACCACCTTCCCAGTTGCGCGCTCCCACCCACCCCCTTCCCTGTTGCCTCCAAGCACGAACACAAACCCTTCCCTGTTGAACCCACCCGCGAACCCATACCCTTCCCTGTTGACCCTACCCATGAACCCACCCCCTTCCATGTTTCCTCCCCCCACCCAACGACATCCTTCCCCGTTGCGCCTGCCCAACCCCTTCCCTGTTACCTCCACCCATCCGCACACATCCTTCCCTGCTGCCCAGACCCACCCACTCACCCAGCCCCTTCCCTGTTGCCCCCACAAACCCACCCACACCCTTACCATTTCCCCCAACCACTCCCACCCTTCCCTGTTGCCCCCTACCCACCACCTTCCCTGATGCTCCCACCCACCCACACCCCTGCCTGTTGCACCCACCCAACCCCTTCCCGGTAGCCCCCACCCCATTCCCTGTAGCCTCCACCCAACCACCGACCCAGCCCCTTCCCTGTAGCCCCCACTCACCACCTTTGCTTTTGCCCCCACCCAGCAACCCCATCCCTGTTGCTCCCAACCACCCACTCAAACACCCCCTTTCTTGTTTCACCCACCCACCCTCCAACACCCTTCCCTGTTGCCCCACACACATACACATAACCTTCCCTGTTGCCCCCACACATGAACCCACTCCCTTCCCTGTTGCCCCCACCCAACAACCCACCCAACCCTTCCCTGTTGCCCCCAACCTCCCACCTCTCCCTCCCTATTGCCCACACACTCCCACACACCCACTTCCGTGTTGTCCCCACCCTGCCACCCACACCTTCCCTCTTACCCCCACCCTCATCCCTGTTGACTGCACCCACCCCCTTCCCTGTTGCCCCTACCCACCCACCAACCACCTTCCCTGTTAACCCCACCCACCCATGCAGCCCCATCCCTGTTGTCCCCTGTCACCCACCCACCCAACCACACACCCCCTTCCATGTAGACCCCACCCACCAACACACCACCTTCCCTGTTGTCCCCACTCACACACACAGCCCCTTCCCTGTTGCCCGCACACCCACCAGCCCCCTTCCCTGTTGCGCCCACCCACCCACTCAGCCAACTACATCCTTCCCAGATGCACCCACCCACCCTTTCCCTGTTGCCTCCACCCACCCACCCACCCCCTTCCCTGTTGCCTCCACCCACCCACCCCCTTCCCTGTTGCCTCACCCACCCACCCACCCACTTCCCTGTTGCCTCCACCCACCCACCCACACCCTTCCCTGTTGCCCCTACCCACCCCCTTCCCTGTTGCTCCCATCCACCTACGCCCTTCCCTGTTGCCCACACTCACCCCCTTCCCTGTTGCCCCCACCCCCTTCCCTGAAGCCTCCACACACCCACCAACCCCCTTCCCTGTTGCCCCCACCCACCCTCACAACCACCCCCTTCCCTGTTGCGCCCACCCACCCACTCAGCCACACACACCCTTCCCTGATGACCCACCCACCCCCTTCCATTTCCCGCATAAACACACCCACCCCCTTCCCTGTTGCCCCCAACCACCCATTCAAACACCCCCTTCCTTGTTACACCCACCCACCCTCCAACACCCTTCCCTGTTGCCCCACCCACATACACATAATCTTCCCTGTTGCCCCCACACATGAACCCACTCCCTTCCCTGTTGCCCCCAACCACCTGCCACCCCCCTCCCTATTGCCTATACACTCCCACACACCCACTTCCCTGTTGCCCCCAACGCTGCCACCCACACCTTCCCTGTGACCCCCCACCCTCATCCCTGTTGCCTTCACTCATCCCCTTCCCTGTTGCCCCTACCTACCCACCAACCATCTTCCCTGTTGCCCCCAACCACCCATACACCCCCATCCCTGTTGTCCCCTGCCACCCACCCACCCAACCACTCACCCTCTTCCATGTTGACCCCACCCACCTACAAACCACCTTCCCTGTTGTCCCCACTCACCCACCCAGCCCTTCTTCCTGTTGCCTGCACCCACCCCCTTCCCTGTTGCCCCTACCCACACACCAACCAACTTCCCTGTTGCCCCCACCCACACACCCACCCTCTTTCCTGTTGTCCCCAGCCACCTACCCACCCAACCACACACCCCCTTCCATGTAGACCTCACTCACCAACCCACCCCCTTCCCTGTTGTCCCGACTCACCCACCCAGCCCCTTCCCTGTTGCCACCACCCACTTCCCTATTGCCCCCACCCACCCACCCCATTCCATGTTGCCCCAACACATCCAACCCCTTCCATGTTGCACCCACACACTTCCCTGTTGCCCCCACCCACCCACCCACCATCTCTGTTAACCCCACCCAACCTCCCACCACCTTCCCAGTTGCGCGCTCCCACCCACCCCCTTCCCTGTTGCCTCCAAGCACGAACACAAACCCTTCCCTGTTGAACCCACCCGCGAACCCATACCCTTCCCTGTTGACCCTACCCATGAACCCACCCCCCTCCATGTTTCCTCCCCCCACCCAACGACATCCTTCCCCGTTGCGCCTGCCCAACCCCTTCCCTGTTACCTCCACCCATCCGCACACATCCTTCCCTGCTGCCCAGACCCACCCACTCACCCAGCCCCTTCCCTGTTGCCCCCACAAACCCACCCACACCCTTACCATTTCCCCCAACCACTCCCACCCTTCCCTGTTGCCCCCTACCCACCACCTTCCCTGATGCTCCCACCCACCCACACCCCTGCCTGTTGCACCCACCCAACCCCTTCCCGGTAGCCCCCACCCCATTCCCTGTAGCCTCCACCCAACCACCGACCCAGCCCCTTCCCTGTAGCCCCCACTCACCACCTTTGCTTTTGCCCCCACCCAGCAACCCCATCCCTGTTGCTCCCAACCACCCACTCAAACACCCCCTTTCTTGTTTCACCCACCCACCCTCCAACACCCTTCCCTGTTGCCCCACACACATACACATAACCTTCCCTGTTGCCCCCACACATGAACCCACTCCCTTCCCTGTTGCCCCCACCCAACAACCCACCCAACCCTTCCCTGTTGCCCCCAACCTCCCACCTCTCCCTCCCTATTGCCCACACACTCCCACACACCCACTTCCGTGTTGTCCCCACCCTGCCACCCACACCTTCCCTCTTACCCCCACCCTCATCCCTGTTGACTGCACCCACCCCCTTCCCTGTTGCCCCTACCCACCCACCAACCACCTTCCCTGTTAACCCCACCCACTCATGCAGCCCCATCCCTGTTGTCCCCTGTCACCCACCCACCCAACCACACACCCCCTTCCATGTAGACCCCACCCACCAACACACCACCTTCCCTGTTGTCCCCACTCACACACACAGCCCCTTCCCTGTTGACCCACCCACCCTCCCACCCACTTCCCTATTGCCCCCACTCACACACACCCTTCCATGTTGCCCCAACACATCGACCCCATTCCATGTTGCTCCCACCAACTTCCCTGTTGCACCCAACCACACACCCACCCCCTTCCCTGTTGTCCCCAGCCACCCACCCACTTTACCACACACCCCCTTCCATGTAGACCCCACCCACCAATGCACCCCATTCCCTGTTGTCCCCGGTCACCCACCCATCCCCTTCCCTGTTGCCACCACCCACCCTTCCACCCACTTCCCTATTGCCCCCACTCACCCAACCCCTTTCATGTTGCCCCAACACATCGACCCCCTTCCATGTTGCCCCCACACACTTGCCTGTTGCCCCCACCCACCCACCACCTTCTCTGTTACCCCCACCCAACCTCCCACCACCGTCCCTGTTGCCATCCATCCACTCACCCACATCCTTCCCTGTTGCCCCCACAAACCCACCCACACCCTTACCATTTCCCCCACCCACTCACACTCTTCCCTGTTGCCCCCTACCCACCACCTTCCCTGTTGCTCCCACCCACCCACTCCCTTCCCTGTTGCGCCCACCAAACCCCTTCCCTGTAACCCCCACCCCATTCCTTGTAGCCTCCACCCAACCACCGACCCAGCCCCTTCCCTGTTGCCCCCACCCAACCACCCACCCACCCTCTTCCCTGTTGCCCCCAAACACCCACCCACCCACCCCCTTTCCTGTTGCCCTCACCCACCCTCAAACACCCACCCTTCCCTGTTGCCCCTACCAAACCACTCACCATCCCAGCCCCTTCCCTGTTGCCCTCACCCACCCTCCCACCCACTTCCCTGCTGCCCCCACCCACTGACCCACCCCATTCCCAGATGCCCCCACCCACACACACACCCCATTCCCTCTTGCCACCACCCACTTGCCTGTTGCCCCCGCCATCCCACCCCCTTCCATGTTGCCCCAACATATCCACCCCCTTCCATATTGCCCCCACAGATTTCCGTTTTGCCCCCACTCACCCACCACCTTCACTGTAACCCCCACCAAACCTCCCACCCCTTCCCTGTTGCCCCCACCCACCAGCCCACCCCCTTCCCTGTTGCCCCCACCCAGCCACACCCTTCCCTCTTGCCTCCAATCACGCACCCCTTTCACTGTTGCCCCCTGCCACCCACCCTTTTCCCTGCTGCCCCCACCCACCCACACATCCACCCCTTCCCTGTTGACCCCACCCACCCACACCCTACACTGTTGCCCCCACCCACCCACCCACCCCCTTCCCTGTAAGCCCCACCCACCCTTACCCATCACAGTTGCCCCCACCCACCTACAAACCCCATTCCTCATTGCCCCCACAGCCACCCACCCCGTATCCAATGCCCACCACACAGCCACCACCATCCCCTTCCCAGTTGCACCCAACCACCCCCTTCCCTGTTGCCTCCACCCACCACCCACTTCCTGCCCTGTTGCCCCGACCTACCTACACAAACCCTTCCCTGTTGCCCCCACCCACCTTCTCATCCATCCCCTTCCCTGTTGCCCTGACAAACCCACCGACACCCTTACCATTTCCCCCACCCACCCACCCCTTCCCTGTTCCCCCCACCTAACACAATCCCTTTTGCCCCCACCCCATCCCTGAAGCCTCCACTCATCCACCCAACTCCTTCCCTGTTGCCCCCACACACCCACCCACCCCCTTCCCTGTTGCCCAAACACACCCAACCACCATCCCCTTCCCTGTTGCGCCCAACCACCCTCACAACCACCTCCTTCCCTGTTGCCCCCACCCACCCACTCAGCCACCCACAACCTTCCCTGATGACCTAACCCACCCCCTTCCCTGTCTGCCGCACACACACACCCACCCCCTTCACTGTAGCCCCCACCCACCCCCTTTGCTGTTGCCTCCACCCAGCAACCCCTTCGCGGTTGCCCCCAACCACCCACTCAAACACCCCCTTCCTTGTTACACCCACCCACACTCCAACAGCCTTCCCTGTTTCCCCCACTCACATACACACACCCTTGCCTGTTGCCGCCACCCACCAACCCGCCCATCCCCTGCCTATTGACCCCACACTCCTGCCCACAACCTTCCATGTTACCCCCACCCTCCCACCCACTCCCTCCCCTGTTGCCCCTACCCACCCACCAACCCCCTTCCCTGTTATCCGCAACCACCCACCCACTTCCCTATTGCACCCACCCCCCACACACACCCTTCCCTGTTGCCCACACCCAACCACTCACCCAGCAGCTTCCCTGTTGCCCTGACAAACCCATCCAAACCCTTACCATTTCCCCAACCCAACCACCCCATTCCTTGCTGTCCCCACACACCCACCCAATCCATTCCCTGTTGCCTCCACCCACCCACTCACCCCCACACACACAATTCCCTGATGACCCCACCCACCCCTTTCCCTATTTCCCGCACACACACACCCACCACCTTCACTGTAGCCCCCTCCCACCCCCTTTGCTGTTGCCCCCACCCAACAACACCTTCCCTGTTGCCCCCAGCTTCCACTCAAAAACCACATTCCTTGTTACACCCACCTACTCTCCAACACCCTTCCCTGTTGCCTGCACCCACATACACACCACCTTTCCTGTTGTCCCCACACAAGAACCCACCACCTTCCCTGTTGCCCCCACCCATGAACCCACACCCTTTTCTGTTGGCCCTGCCCACGAACTCACATCCTTCTCTGTTGACCCCACCCTCGAACCCACCCACATCCATGTTGCCCCCTCCCACCCACCCCCTTCCCTGTTCCACCCACCCACACTGAACCCACACCTTCCCTTTTGCCACCACACACCCAGCCACCCATTCCCTGTTAACCCCACCCTCCCACCCATTCCCTGTTGACCCCACCCTTCCACACTCTGCCCTGTTGCCCCCACCCACCCAAAACTTTAACTGTTGCCCCCACACACCCAACCACCCACCCTCTTCCCTATTACCCTCACCCGCCCACACAAAACCTGCCCTGTTGCCCACACCCACCCACCCACCCGCCTCCTTCTCTGTTGCCCACACACACCCACCCATTCCTTCCCTGTTGCCCCCACCCACCAACTCACCCACCCACCCTCTTCCCTGATGACCCCACCCTCACTCTTCCCTGTTTCCCGCACCCACCCACCCACCCCCTTCCCTGTAGCCCCCACCCACCCCCTTTGCTGTTGCCACCACCCAGCAACCCCTTTCCTGTTGCTCCCAACCACCCACTCAAAAACCCCCTACTTTTTTACACCTACCCTCCAACATGCTTCCCTTTTGACCCCACCCATCCACTCCCTTCCCTGTAGCCCCCACCCAACAACCCACCCCCTTCCCTGTTGCCCCCACCCACCAACGCACACCCTTCTCTTTTGCCCCCACCCACCCACCCACCCCCTTCCATGTTGCCCCCTCCCACCCACCCACCCACCCACACCCTTCCCTGTTGCCCCCACCCACCCCCCTGTTGCCCCCAAACCCTTCCCTGTTGCCCCCTTCCCTGTTGCCCCCACCCACCCACCCCCTTCCCTGTTGTCCCCAAACACCCCCTTCCCTGTTGCCTCAACCCACCAACCCACCCCTTCCCTGTTGTCTCCACCCACGCAGCCCCTTCCATGTTGCCCCCTACAACCCATCCTCTTCCCTGTTGCCTCCACCCACGTACACACCCACCCCTCCCCTGTTGACCACACACCCCCACACCCCCACACCCTATCCTGTTGCCCCCACCCACTCCCTTCCCTGTTACCCCCACACACCCACCCACCCCCTTCCCTGTAACCTGCACCCACCCTTACCCATCCCAGTTGCCCCCACCCACCTACAAACCCCCTTCCCCATTGCTCCCACTCAGCCACCCACCCTGTATCAGGTGCCCACCACCCACCCATCCACCCATCCCCTTCCCAGTTGCACCCACCCATTCCTTCCCTGTTGCCTTCACCCACCCACCCACAATCTTCCCTGTTGCCTCCACAAACACACCCACCCCCCTATTCCCTGTAACCCCCACCCACCCTTACCCATCCCAGTTGCCCACACCTACCTACCAACCCACTTCCCCCTTGCCCCCACTCAGCCACCCACCCATATCCAGTGCCCACCAACCACCCGTCCACCCATCCCCTTTCCTACTGCACCCACCCACCCCTTCCCTGTTGCTTCCACCCACCCACCCACATCCTTCCCTGTTGACCCCACACACCCACACACACCCTTCCCTGTTGCCCACACCCACCCACTCACCCACCCCCTTCCCTGTTGCCCCGACAAATCCACCCACACCCTTTACATTTCCCCCACCCACCCAACCCTTCCCTGTTGCCCCCACCCCAACCCCTTCCCTTCTGCCCCCACCCCCATCACTGAAGCCTCCACCCACCCACCCACCCCTTCCCTGTTGCCCCGCCCAACTTCACCCTTCCCTGTCACCCCCACACACCAACCCACCGACCCCCTTCCCTGTTGCCCACAGATACCAACCCTACCCCTTCCCTATTGCCAACACACAGCCACCCACTGCCTTCCCTGTTGCCCCCACCCACTACCAATTGCCCCCACACTCCTGTCCACACCCTTCCCTGTTACCACCACCCTCCCAGCCACCCCCTTCCCTGTTGCCCCCACTCTCCCATCCACACCCTTCCATGTTGCCCCCCACCCATCCACCCTCTTCCCTGTTGCCCCAACCCACCCACCAACTTCCTTCCCTGTTGACCCAACCACCCACCCACCAACTTTCCTGTTGCCCCCACCCGCACACCCACCCCTTCCCTGTTGTCCCCAGCCACCCACCCATCAAACCACACACCCCTTCCATGTAGACCCCACCCACCAACCCACCCCCTACCCTGTTGCCCCCATCCACCCACCCACCCCCTACCAATTGCCCCCACACTCCTGCCCACACCCTTCCCTGTTACCACCACCCTCCCAGCCACCCCTTCCCTGTTGCCCCCTCCCTCCCATCCACACCCTTCAGTGTTGCCCCCACCCATCCACCCTCTTCCCTGTTGTCCCTACCCACCCAGCAACCCCCTTCACTGTTGCCCCCAGCTACCCACCCACCCCGTACACTGTTGGCCCAACTCACCCAAACCCATCCATGTTGCCCCCACACACCCAACCACCCACCCCTTCCCTGTTACCCCCACCCACGCACACACCACCTGCCCTGTTGCCCACAGCCATACAGCCACCCACCTGCTTCCCTTTTTCCCCCACACATCCACCTACACCCTAAACATTTGCCCCCACCCACCCACTCCCTTCATTGTTGCCCCCACCCAGCCCCTTCCCTGTTGCTCCCACCCACCCATGCCCTTCCCTGTTGCCCAAACCCAACTCCTTCCCTGTTGCCCCCACACATTTCCCTGAAGCCTCAACCCACCCACTCCCTTCCCTGTTGCCCCCACACACCCACGCCTTCCCCGTTGCCCCCACCAACCCACAGACCCCTTTTCCTGTTGCCCCCACCCACACCGCTGTTGCCCCCACCCACCCACCCCCTTCCCTGTTGCCCCCTTCCCTGTTGCCCCATCCCCCCACCCAACCCCCTGTTGCCCCCACACACCCACCAACCCACCCCCTTCCCTGTTGCCTCCACCCACTCACCCACGCAACCCCTTCCATGTTGCCCCCACACACCCACCCTCTTTCCTGTTGCCTCCACCCACCTACACACCCACCCCTACCCTGTTGACACTAGACACCCACACCCTACCCTATTGCCCCCACCCACCGCCTTCCCTGTTGCCTTCACCCACCCACCCACCCCCTTCCTGTAACCCCCACCCACCCTTACCCATCCCAGTTGCCCACACCAACCTACAAAACCCCTTACCCCTTGCCCCCACTGAGCCACCCACCCCTTATCCAGTGCCCACAACCAACCCATCCACCCATCCCCTTCACAGTTGCACCCACCCACCCCTTCCCCATTGCTTCCACCCACCCACCTACCCCCTTCCCTGTTGCCCCCACCCACCCATACACACCCTTCCCTGTCGCCCACACCCATCCACTCACCCATCCCCTTCCCTGTTGCCCCAACAATCCCACCCACACCCTTTCCATTTCCCCCAACCACCCAACCCTTCCCTGTTGCCCCCACCCAACCCTTTCCCTATTGCCCCCACACCCATCCCTGAAGCCTCCACACACCCACCCACTTCCCTGTTTCCCCCACCCAACTACATCCTTCTCTGTTGCCCCCACACACCAACCCACCCACCCCCTTCCCTGTTGCCCACAGACACCAACCCAACCCCTTCCCTATTGCACACACTCACCCACCCACCCCCTTCCCTGTTGCCCCCAACCACGCACCCAACCCCTACCTATTCCCCCACACTCCTGCCCTCACCCTTCCCTGTTACACCCACACTCCCAGCGACCACCTTCCCTGTTGCCCCCACCCTCCCGTCCACACCCTTCCATGTTGCCCCCACCCACCCACCCCCTTCCCGTTACCCCAATCCATGCACCAACCCCTTTCCCTGTTGACCCCATCCACACACCCACCAACTTCCCTGTTGCCCCCACCCACACACCCAACCCCTTCCCTGTTGTCCCTACCCAACCACCAACCCCCTTCACTGTTGCCCCCAGCAACCCAGAAGCCCCCATCCCTGTTGCCCCCAACCATCCACCCACCAATTTCCCTGTTGCCCCCACCCACACACCCACCCCCTTCCCTATTGTCCCCAGCCACCCACCCACCCCCTTCCCTGTTGTCCCCAAGCACCCACGCACCCACCCACCGACACACACCCTTCCCTGTTGCCCCCACCCACGCATGCACCCCCTTCCCACTTGCCGCCACTCACTTCCCTGTTGCCCCGACCCACCCACTTCCATGTTGCCCCAACATATCCATTCCCTTCCATGTTGCCCCCACACACTTCCCTGTTGCCTCCACCCACCCTCCACCTTCTCTGTTACCCCCACCCAAACTCCCACCAACTTCTCTGTTGCCCTCAACCACGAACCCACACCCTTCCCTGTTGAACCCGCCCAAGAACCCACCCCCTTTCCTGTTGCCCTCTGTCCACCCATCCACCCTGTCCTTGTTGTACCCACCCCCTTCCCTGTTGCCTCCACCCACCCCCTTCGCTGTTGCCCCCATGCACCAACCCACCACCTTCCCTGTTGTCCCCACTCACCAACCTGCCCTCTTCCTTGTTTACCCCACCCAACCACACCCCCATTCCCTGTTGCCCTCACCCACAAAACCACAACCTTCCCTGTTGCCCCCACTCTTGAACTCACGCTCTTCCCTGTTTACCCCACCCTCCAACCCACCCCTTCCCTGTTGCCACCACAACCCCACCCAACCGCCCCTTCCCTGTTGCCAACACCTACCCACCCACCCACTTCCCTGTTGCCCCCATCCACTCCCTGTTGACCCCACCCACCCCACCCACCCCCTACCCTGTTGCCCTCACCCACCCAAACCTTTCCCTGTAGCCCCCACACACACAACCTGCCCAGTTGCCCACAGCCACCCACCCACTCACCTCCTTCCCGGTTGCCCCCACACTCCCACCCACACCCTTGTCATTTGCCCCCACCCATCCAACCCCTTCAATGTTGCCCCCACCCATCCTTTTCCCTGTTGCTCCCACCCACTCATGCTCTTCTCTGTTGCCCCTACCGAACCCCTTCCCTGCTGCCCCCACACACTTCCCTTAGGCATCCACCCACCCACCCCTTCCCTGTTGCCCCCATGCACCCACACACCCACCCCTTCCCTGTTGCCCCCACTCGCCCACAGACCCCCATCCTTGTTGCCCACACACACCCAACCACCCTTCCCTGTCGCCCCCACCCACTCACCCACCCACACCCATCCCTGTTTCCCACACCCAACCATCCACCCCCTTCCCTGTAGCCCCCACCCACCCCCTTTGCTGTTGCCCCCACCCAGCAACCCATTCCCTGTTGGTCCCAACCACCCACTCAAACACCCCCTTCTTTGTTACACCCATGCACCCTCCAACACTGTTCCCTGTTGCCCCCACCCACCTTCCCAACCCCTTCCCTGTTGCCCCCACCCACCACTTCCCTGTTGCCCCCATGCACCCACCCACCACCTTCCCTGTTGCCCCCATCACCAACCTGCCCATGCCTTCCCTGTTGCCCTCACCGTCCCACCAACACCCTTCCCTGTTGCCTCCACCCTCACACCCACCCCCTTCCCTTTTGCCCCCACCAACCCACCCTCTTCCCTGTTGCCCGCACCCACCGCCCCTTACCCTTCACTGTTGCCCCCACCCACTCCCTCCTTCACTGTTGCCCTCACCCACCCTCACCATTCCCTGTTGCCCCCATCCAACCCCTTCCCTGTTGCCCCCTCCAACCCAACTCCTTCCCTGTTGCCCCCACCCACTCAGCCCATTCCCTGTTGCCACACCCACCCCATTCTGTGATGTCCCCTCACACCTCCCCACATGCTTTGCTGTTGCCCTCACCCACCCTCACCATTCCCTGTTGCCCTCATCCAACCCCTTCCCTGTTGCCCCCTCTGACCCAACTCCTTCCCTGTTGCCTCCACCCACCCACCCTCTTCCATGTTACCCCAACACATTCACCCCCTTCCATGTTGCCCCCACACACACCCCTGTTCCCCCCACTCATCCACCACCTTCTCTGTTACCCCACCAAACCTGCCACCACCTTCCCTGTTGCCGCAACCAACCCATCCCTTTCCCTGTTGCCCCCAACTACGAACCCACACCCTTCCCTGTTGAACCCACCTGTGAACTGACCCCTTCCCTGTTGCCCTCCACCCACCCTCCCACCCCCTTCCCTGTTGGCCCCACCCACCCATCCAACCCCATCCCTGTTGCCCCCACCCACCCATCCACCCCATTCCCTGTTGCCCCCACGAACCCACCCACCACCTTCCCTGTTGTCCCCACTCACCCACCTGCCCCCTTCCGTGTTGCCCCCACCCACCCACACCCCTCTTCCCTGTTGCACCCACCCACGACCTCAGACCCTTCCTTGTTGCCCCCAGCCACAAACTCACACCCTTCCCTGTTGCCCTCTCCCACACAACCACTTCCCTGTTGCCCCTACACACCCTCCAACCCACCCCTTCCTGCTGCCACCACCAACCCACCCACCCACACCTTCCCTGTTGCCAACACCCACCCACCACCTTCCTTTTGACCCCTCCTTCCCAAACCTTCCCCTGTTGCCCCCACACACCGAACCACCAACCTCCTTCCCTGTTACCCCCACCCACCCACACACAACCTGCCCTGTTGTCCACACACAGCCACCCACCCACCTCTTTCCCTGTTACCCCCACACACCCACCCACACCCTTACCATTTGTCCCCACCCACACACGCCCTTCATTGTGCCCCCACCTACCGCCTTCCCTGTTGCTCCCACCCACCCATGCCCTTCCCTGTTGCCCAAAACCAACTCCTTCCCTGTTGCCCCCACCCACCCACACACCCCTTTCTCTGTTGCCCACACAAACCCATCCACCCCTTCCCTGTTACCCCAACACACCCACACACCCACCCACCCACCCCCTTCCCTGATGACCCCACCCAAACTCTTCCCTGTTGCCGCCACCCATCCTCAACATTCCCTGTTGCCCCCCACAGACCCAACTCCATCCCTGTTACCCCCAGCCACGATGTTCCCTGCTGCCACATCCACCCATTCCCTGCTGTCCCCCACATCTCCCCACAAAATTTCCTGTTGCCCCCACCCACCCACCCCCTTCCATATTGCCCCAACACATCCACCCAATTCCATGTTGCCCCCACACACTTCCCTGTTGCCCCCACCCACCACCTTCTCTGTTACCCCCACCCAACCACACACCACCCTCCCTGTTGCCCCCACTCACCCACCTACTTCCCTGTTGACCCCAGCCACTCACCCACCTAATTCCCTGTTGCCCCAACCCACCCACCAACCCAATCCCTCCCTGCTGCACCCACCCATGCCCTTCCCTGTTGCCCCCATGCACCCACGCACCACCTTCCCTGTTGTCCCCACTTACCCACCCGCCCCTTCCGTGTAGCCCCTACCCACCCACAGCCCCCCTCCCTGCTGCACCCACTCACGAACTCACTCCCTTCCCTGTTGACCCCACAAATGAAGCCACCCCCTTCCCTGTTGCCCCCAACCACCCAAAACCTTCCCTGTTGCCCCCACCCACACTCCCCCTTCCCTGTTGCCCCCACCCCTTCTCTGTTCCCACCACACATCCAACCATTCCCTGTTGCCCCCCACACACCCAACCACCCACCCCCTTCCCTGTTACACCCACTCACCCACACACAACCTGCCGTGTTGCCCACACTCATTCACCCACCCACCTCCTTCCCCTTTTCCCCCACACATCCACCCACACCCTTACCATTTGCCCGCACCCACCCACACCCTTCATTGTTGCCCCCACCTACCCCTTCCCTGTTGCTCCCACCCACCCATGCCCTTTCCTGTTGCCCATATCCAACCTCTTCCCTGTTGCCCCACATACTTCCCTGAAGTCTCCACCCACCCACCCCTTCCTTGTTGCCCCCAAACGCCCACCCCTTCCCTGTTGCCCCCACTCCCTCCCTGTTGCCCTCACCCACACACAGACCCCCTTCCCTGTTGCCCACACACACCCACTCACCCCTTCACTGTAGCCCCCACCCTCCCGCCCACCCCCTTCACTGTTGCCCCTACCCACCAACCCGCCCAACCCTTCCCTGTTGCCCCCACGCTCCCGCCCACACCCTTCTCTGTTGCCACCACCCTCCCACCCACCTCCTTCCCTTTTGTCCCCACCCACCCACCCCTTCATTGTTGCCCTCACCCACCCATTCCCTGTTGCTCCCACCCACCTATGCCCTTCCCTGTTGCCCATACCCAACCTCTTCCCTGTTGCCCCCACACACTTCCCTGAAGCCTCAACCCACCCACCCCCTTCCCTGTTGCCCCCACACACCCACCCCTTCCCTGTTGCCCCCACTGACCCACAGACCCCCTTCCCTGTTGCCCCAACCACCCAGCCACCCACGTCCCTGTTGCCTCCCCACCCACCCACTTCCCTGTTGCCGCCACCCACCCACTCACCCACCCAACTCCTTCCCTGATGACCACACCCACCGTCTTCCCTGTTTACCGCACCCACCCACCCCTTCCCTGTAGCCCCCACCCACACCTTTTGCTGTTGCCCCCACCAGGCATCCCCTTCCCTGTTGCTCCAACCACCCACTCAAACACCCCCGTCTTTGTTACACTCACTCTCCAACACGCTTCACTGTTGCCACCACACACATACACACCCGTTTCGCTGTTGCCGCCACACTCCCGCCCACCCCATTCGCTGTTGCCCCCACCCACCAACCTGCCCAACCCTTCCCTGTTGCCCCCACGCTCCCGCCCTCACCCTTCTATGTTGCCCCCACCCTCTGCCCACCCCCTTCCCTTTTGCTCCCACCCAACAACAGTCTTCCCTGTTACCCTCACCCACTACCCCGCCTCCTTCCCTGTAGCCCCCACCCACCCCCCTTGCTGTTTCCCCCACCCAGCATCCCCGTCCCTGTTGCTCCAACCACCCACTCAAACAGCCCCTTCTTTGTTACACCCACCCTCCAACACGCTTCTCTGTTGCCACCACACACGTACACACCCCCTTCGCTGTTGCCCCCACCCATCAACCCGCTCAACCCTTCCCTGTTGCCCCCACACTCCCACCCACACCCTTCTCTGTTGCCCCCACCCTCCCGCCCACCATCCCTTTTGCTCCCACCCAACCACACTCTTCCATGTTGCCCACAACCACTACCCCTCACCCTTCTCTGTTGCCCCACCCAATCCCTTCTTCCCTGTTGCCCCCACCCACCCTCACCATTCGCTGTTGCACCCCACTGACACAACTCCTTCCCTGCTGCCCACACTCACACACCTGGTTCCCTGTTGCCACACCCACCCCATTCCCTGTTGTCCCCTCACACCTCCCCACATGCTTTCCTGTTGCCCCCACCCACACATCTCATCACTGTTGCCGCACACAACCACCCCCTTCATCTTGCTCACACCAACACAACCCCTTCCCTTTACCCCACCCACCCACCCTCTTCCCTGTTGCCCCCACTGACCCACTCCCTTCCCTGTTGCCCCCACCCACACACCACCTTCCCTGTTGCCCCCACGCACCCTCCCACTTCCCTTTTGACCACACCCATGCACACCCTTCCCTGTTGTGCCCACCCAGCCTCTACCCCACCCCTTCCCTGTTGCCACCATGCACACAACCACTCACCCCTTCCCTGTTGCCAACACCCACCCCCTTCCCTGTTGCCCCCACTCCGTCCCGGTGTACCCCAACCAGCCACCCATTCTCTGTTGACCCCACACACCCACCCAGGCTTTGGCCTGTTGCTCCCACCTACCCAAACCTTTCCCTGTTGCCCCCACACACCCAACCACCAACCTCCTTCCCTGTTTCCCCCACACACCCACAAACAACCTGCTCTGATGTCCACACCCACCCACCTACCTCCTTCCCTGTTGCCCTCACACACCCACCCACACCCTTACCATTTGCCCGCATCCACCCACCCCCTTCATTGTTGCCCCCAACCACGCCCTTCACAGTTGCCCCTACCGAACTCCTTCCCTGTTGGCCCCACACACTTCCTAGAAGCCTCCAACCACCCACCCACACACTGCCTTCCCTGACACGTCCACCCAACCACCCCTTCCCTGTTGCCCCCACACACCCACCCACCCCTTCCCTGTTGCCCCCACACACACACCCACCCCTTCCCTGTAGTTCCCACCCACCTACACACCCCCTTCTCTGTCGCACAATCACACCCATCCACTCCTTCCCTGTTGCCCACACCCACCCACACACCCACCCAACTCCATTCACTGATGACCCCACCCACACTTCCCTATTGCCCACACCCACTCCCCTCACACTTTGCTGTTGCCCCCACCCACCCCCTCCTTCCCTGTTGCCCCCACCCATCCTCACCATTCCCTGATGCCCCACGCAACCCCTTCCCTGTTGTCCCAACCAACCTAACTCCTTCCCTGTTTTCTCCACCCACCCACACACGTCCCTGTTGCCCCCACCTACCCACCCCCTTCAATGTTGCCCCAACACATCCACCCCCTTTCCTGTTGCCCCCACACACTTCCCTGTTGCCCCCACCTACCCACCACCTCCTCTGCCTCCCCCACCCAAACACGCACCACCTTCCCTGTTGCCCCCACTCACCCACCCCCTTCCCTGTTGACCCCACCCACGAACCCACCCAATTCCCTGTTGCTCCCACCGACTCATCCACTTCCTTTCCTGTTGCCCTCCATCCACCCACCCGCCCCTGTCATTGTTGCACCCACACACCCACCCCCTTCCCTGTTACCCCCACCCACTCAGCCACCCATTCCCTGTTGCTCCCACCCACTCATCCATCTCCTTTCCTGTTGCCCAACCCACCCCCTACCATGTTGCCCCCACTCACCCTCCTGCCCCCTTCCCTGTTGTCCCTACCCACCCACAGCCCCTTCCCTGCTGCCCCCAGCCACGAACCCACACCCTTACCTGTTGCCCCCACCCATGAACTCCTACCATTCCCTGTTGACCCCACCAATGAACCCACCCACTTCCCTGTTGCCCCCACCAACCCAAACCTTCCCTGTTGCCACCACCCACCCTCCAACCCTCCCCTTCCCTGCTGCCACCACACACCCACCCACCCATCCCTTCCGTATTACCCCCACGCACCCACACACAACCTGCCCTGTTGCCCACACCCACCCACCCACCCACCTCCTTCACTTTTACCCCCACACATCCAGCCACACCTTTACCATTTGCCCCCACCCACCAACCCCCTTCATTGTTGCCCCCATCCAACCCTTCCCTGTTGCTCCCACCCACCCATGCCCTTCCATGTTGCCCCTACCCAACCCCTTCCCTGTTGCCCCCCACACACTTCCCTGAAGCCTCCACCCACCCTCACCCTTCCCTGTTGCCCCCACACACCCATCCCTTCCCTGTTGACCCCACCCACCCACAGACCCCCTTCCCTGTTGCCCACTCACCCCTTCCCTGTTGCCCCCACCCACCCACTCACCCACCCAACCCTTCCCTGATGACCACACCCACCCTCTTCCCTATTTACCGCAATCAACCCCCCACCCACCCGCTTCCCTGTAGCCCCCACCCACCCCCTTTGCTGTTGCTACCACCCAGCATCCCCTTCCCTGTTGCTCCAAATATCCACTCAAACACCCCCTTCTTTGTTACACCCACCCTCCAGCATGCTTCACTCGTGCACCCACCCACATACACACCCCCAACCTTGTTGCCCCCACCCACCCACCACCTCCTCTGTTACCCCCACCTAACCTCGCCACACCTTCCCTGTTGCACCCACCCACCCATCCCCATGAACCATGAACCCACCTCCTTCCCTGTTGCCCTCCATCCAACCACCCACCCCTGTCATTGTTGCACCCACCCACACACAACCTACTCTGTTGCCCCCACCCACTCACCCACCCCCTTCCCTGGTGCCCCCACCCACTCATCCACCTCCTGCCCTGGTACACCCACCCACCCTCCCCCTTCCCTGTTGCCCCCACCCATGAACTCACACCCTTCCCTGTTGCACCCACCCCCTTCCGTGGTGCCACCACTCACCCTCCAACCCAAACCCTTCCCTCTTGCCATCGCCCACCCACCCACTCACCCCTTCCCTGTTGCCCCCAGGCACCAACCCATCCCCTACCCTGTTGCCCCCACCCACCCAAACCCATCCATGTTGCCCCCACACACCCAACCACGCACCCACTTCCCTATTACCCCCACCCATCCACACACAACCTGCCCTGTTGCCAACACCCATCCACCCACGCACCTCCTTCCCTTTACCCCCACAGATCCACCCACACCCTTACCATTTGCCCCCACCCACCCACCCCTTCATTGTTGCCCCCACCCACCCAATCCCTGTTGCTCCCACCCACCCATGCCCTTCCCTGTTGCCCATACCCAACCCCTTCCCTGTTGCCCCCACACACTTCCCTGAAGCCTCAACCAACCCACCCCCTTCCCTGTTGCCCCCACACACCCACCCCTTCCCTATTGCTCCCACTCACCCACAGACCCCCTTCCCTGTTGCCCCCAACCACCCAGCCACCCACGTCCCTGTTGCCCCCAACCCACCCACTTCCCTGTTGCCGCCACCCACCCACTCACCCACCCAACTCCTTCCCTGATGACCACACCCACCCTCTTCCCTGTTTACCGCACCAACCCACCCCTTCCCTGTAGCCCCCACCCACACCTTTTGCTGTTGCCCCCACCCAGCATCCCCTTCCCTGTTGCTCCAACCACCCACTCAAACACCCCCGTCTTTGTTACACTCACCCTCCAACACGCTTCACTGTTGCCACCACACACATACACACCTGCTTTGCTGTTGCCGCCACACTCCTGCCCACCCCATTCGCTGTTGCCCCCACCCACCAACCTGCCCAACCCTTCCCTGTTGCCCCCACGCTCCCGCCCTCACCCTTCTATGTTGCCCCCACCCTCCTGCCCACCCCCTTCCCTTTTGCTCCCACCCAACAACAGTCTTCCCTGTTACCCTCACCCACTACCCCACCCCCTTCCCTGTAGCCCCCACCCACCCACTTTGCTGTTGCCCCCACCCAGCATCCCCGTCCCTGTTGCTCCAACCACCCACTCAAACAGCCCCTTCTTTGTTACACCCACCCTCCAACACGCTTCTCTGTTGCCACCACACACATACACACCCCCTTCGCTGTTGCCCCCACCCATCAACCCGCTCAACCCTTCCCTGTTGCCCTCGCGCTCCCACCCACACCCTTCTCTTTTGCCCCCACCCTCCCGCCCACCATCCCTTTTGCTCCCACCCAACCACACTCTTCCATGTTGCCCACAACCACTACCCCTCACCCTTCTCTGTTGCCCCCACCCAATCCCTTCTTCCCTGTTGCCCCCACCCACCCTCACCATTCGCTGTTGCACCCCACTGACACAACTCCTTCCCTGCTGCCCACACCCACACACCTGGTTCCCTGTTGCCACTCCCACCCCATTCCCTGTTGTCCCCTCACACCTCCCCACATGCTTTCCTGTTGCCCCCACCCACACATCTCATCACTGTTGCCGCACACAACCACCCCCTTCATCTTGCTCACACCAACACAACCCCTTCCCTTTACCCCACCCACCCACCCTCTTCCCTACTGCCCCCACTGACCCATTCCCTTCCCTGTTGCCCCCACCCACACACCACCTTCCCTGTTGCCCCCACCAATCGAGCCACCCCCTTCTCTGTTACCACCATCTACCCACCCCCATCCCTTTTGCCCCCCCACACACCCCCTTCCCTGTTGCCCCCACCCACCCACTCACCCACTTCCCTGTTGCCCCCACGCACCCTCCCAATTCGCTTTTGACCACACCCATGCACACCCTTCCCTGTTGCGCCCACCCAGCCTCTACCCAACCCCTTCCCTATTGCCACCATGCACACAACCACCCACCCCTTCCCTGTTGCCAACACCCACCCCCTTCCCTGTTGCCCCCACTCTGTCCCGGTGGACCCCAACCAGCCACCCATTCTCTGTTGACCCCACACACCCACCCAGGCTTTGCCCTGTTGCTCCCACCTACCCAAACCTTTCCCTGTTGCCCCCACACACCCAACCACCAACCTCCTTCCCTGTTTCCACCACACACCCACAAACAACCTGCTCTGATGTCCACACCCAACCACCCACCTCCTTCCCTGTTGCCCTCACACACCCACCCACACCCTTACCATTTGCCCCCATCCACCCACCCCCTTCATTGTTGCCCCCAACCACGCCCTTCACAGTTGCCCCTACCGAACTCCTTCCCTGTTGGCCCCACACACTTCCTAGAAGCCTCCAAACATCCACCCACACACTCCCTTCCCTGACACGTCCACCCAACCACCCCTTCCCTGTTGCCCCCACACACCCACCCACCCCTTCCCTGTTGCCCCCACACACCCACCCACCCCTTCCCTGTTGCCCCCACACACCCACCCACCCCTTCCCTGTTGCCCCCACACACCCACCCACCCCTTCCCTGTTGCCCCCACACACCCACCCACCCCTTCCCTGTAGTTCCCACCCACCTACACACCCCCTTCTCTGTCGCACAATCACACCCATCCACTCCTTCCCTGTTGCCCACACCCACCCACACACCCACCCAACTCCATTCCCTGATGACCCCACCCACACTTCCCTATTGCCCGCACCCACTCCTCTCACACTTTACTGTTGCCCCCACCCACCCCCTCCTTCCCTGTTGCCCCCACCCATCCTCACCATTCCCTGATGCCCCACCCAACCTTGTCCCAACCAACCTAACTCCTTCCCTGTTTTCCCCACCCACCCACACACTTCCCTGTTGCCCCCACCTATCCACCCCCTTCAATGTTGCCCCAACACATCCACCCCCTTCCCTGTTGCCCCCACACACTTCCCTGTTGCCCCCACCTACCCACCACCTCCTCTGTCTCCCCCACCCAAACACGCACCACCTTCCCTGTTGCCCCCACTCACCCACCCCCTTCCCTGTTGCCCCAAACACGAACACACCTCCTTCCCTGTTGCCCTCCATCCACCCACCCACCCCTGTCATTTTTGCACCCACCCACCCACCCCCTTCCCTGTTGTCCCACCCACTCACCCACCCCCTTCCCTGTTGCTCCCACCCACTCACCCAACTCCTTCCCTGTTGCCCCCACCCACCCACCCCCTTCCCTGTTGCCCCCACCCACCCCCTTCTCTTTTGCCCCGAGGCAACCACCCACCACCTTCCCTGTTGCCCCCACCCACTCACCCACCCATTCCCTGTTTCTCCCACCCACTCACCCAACTCCTTCCCTGTTGCCCCCACCCACCCACCCCCTTCCCTGTTGCCCCCACCCACCCCCTTCTCTTTTGCCCCGAGGCAACCACCCACCACCTTCCCTGTTGCTCCCACCCACTCACACAACTCGTTCCCTGTTGCCCCCACCCACCCACCACCTTTCCTGTTGTCCCCACTCACCTACCCGCCCCCTTCCCTTCTGCCCCCACCCATGAAACCACACCCTTCCCTGTTGCCCCCTCCCATGAACTCACACCATTCCCTGTTGACCCCACCCACGAACCCACCCAATTCCCTGTTGCTCCCACCCACTCATCCACCTCCTTTCCTGTTGCCCTCCATCCACCCACCCGCCCCTGTCATTGTTGCACCCACACACCCACCCCCTTCCCTGTTACCCCCACCCACTCAGCCACCCATTCCCTGTTGCTCCCACCCATTTATCCACCTCCTTTCCTATTGCCCAACCCACCCCCTTCCCTGTTGCCCCCACTCACCCTCCTGCCCCCTTCCCTGTTGCCCCTACCCACCCACAGCCCCTTCCCTGCTGCCCACAGCCACGAACCCACACCCTTACCTGTTGCCCCCACCCATGAACTCCTACCATTCCCTGTTGACCCCACCAATGAACCCACCCACTTCCCTGTTGCCCCCACCAACCCAAACCTTCCCTGTTGCCACCACCCACCCTCCAACCCTCCCCTTCCCTGCTGCCACCACACACCCACCCACCCATCCCTTCCGTATTACCCCCACCCACCCACACACAACCTGCCCTGTTGCCCACACCCACCCACCCACCCACCTCCTTCACTTTTACCCCCACACATCCAGCCACACCTTTACCATTTGCCCCCACCCACCAACCCCCTTCATTGTTGCCCCCATCCAACCCTTCCCTGTTGCTCCCACCCACCCATGCCCTTCCCTGTTGCCCCTACCCAACCCCTTCCCTGTTGCCCCCACACACTTCCCTGAAGCCTCCACCCACCCTCACCCTTCCCTGTTGCCCCCACACACCCATCCCTTCCCTGTTGACCCCACACACCCACAGACCCCCTTCCCTGTTGCCCACTCACCCCTTCCCTGTTGCCCCCACCCACCCACTCACCCACCCAACCATTCCCTGATGACCACACCCACCCTCTTCCCTATTTACCGCAATCAACCCCCCACCCACCCGCTTCCCTGTAGCCCCCACCCACCCCCTTTGCTGTTGCTACCACCCAGCATCCCCTTCCCTGTTGCTCCAAATATCCACTCAAACACCCCCTTCTTTGTTACACCCACCCTCCAGCATGCTTCACTCTTGCCCCCAACCACATACACACCCCCTACCCTGTTGCCCCCACCCACCCACCACCTCCTCTGTTACCCCCACCTAACCTCGCAACACCTTCCCTGTTGCACCCACCCACCCAGCCCCATTCCCTGTTGCCCCCAACCATGAAACCACCTCCTTCCCTGTTGCCCTCCATCCAACCACCCACCCCTGTCATTGTTGCACCCACCCAAACACACCCTTCTCTGTTGCCCCCACCCACTCACCCACCCCCTTCCCTGGTGCCCCCACCCACTCATCCACCTCCTTCCCTGGTGCCCACACCCACCCTCCCCCTTCCCTGTTGCCGCCACCCATGAAATCACACCCTTCCCTATTGCCCCCACCCCCTTCCATGGTGCCACCACCCACCCTCCAACCCACCCCTTCCCTCTTGCCACCGCCCACCCACCCACTCACCCCTTCCCTGTTGCCCCCAGGCACCCACCCACCCCGTACCCTGTTGCCCCCACCCACCCAAACCCATCCATGTTGCCCCCAACCACACACCCACTTCCCTATTACCCCCACCCACCCACACACAACCTGCACTGTTGCCCACACCCATCCACCCACCCACCTCCTTCTCTTTACCCCCACAGATCCACTCACACCCTTACCATTTGCCCCCACCCACCCCTTCATTGTTGCCCCCACCCACCCATTCCCTGTTGCTCCCACCCACCCATGCCCTTCCCTGTTGCCCACACCCAACCCCTTCCCTGTTGCCCCCACTCACTTCCCTGAAGCCTCAACACACCCACCCCCTTCCCTGTTGCCCCCACACACCCACCCCTTCCCTGTTGCCCCCACTCACCCACAGACCCCCTTCCCTGTTGCCCCCAACCACCCAGCCACCCACGTCCCTGATGCCCCCCCACCCACCCACTTCCCTGTTGCCGCCACCCACCCACTCACCCACCCAACTCCTTCCCTGATGACCACACCCACCCTCTTCCCTGTTTACCGCACCCACCCACCCCTTCCCTGTAGCCCCCACCCACACCTTTTGCTGTTGCCCCCACCCAGCATCCCCGTCGCTGTTGCTCCAACCACCCACTCAAACACCCCCGTCTTTGTTACACTCACTCTCCAACACGCTTCACTGTTGCCACCACACACATACACACCCGCTTCGCTGTTGTCGCCACACTCCCGCCCACCCCATTCGCTGTTGCCCCCACCCACCAACCTGCCCACCCCCTTCCCTTTTGCTCCCACCCAACAACAGTCTTCCCTGTTACCCTCACCCACTACCCCACCCCCTTCCCTGTAGCCCCCACCCACCCCCTTTGCTGTTGCCCCCACCCAGCATCCCCGTCCCTGTTGCTCCAACCACCCACTCAAACAGCCCCTTCTTTGTTACACCCACCCTCCAACACGCTTCTCTGTTGCCACCACACACATACACACCCCCTTCGCTGTTGCCCCCCACCCATCAACCCGCTCAACCCTTCCCTGTTGCCCCCACACTCCCACCCACACCCTTCTCTGTTGCCCCCACCCTCCCGCCCACCATCCCTTTTGCTCCCACCCAACCACACTCTTCCATGTTGCCCACAACCACTACCCCTCACCCTTCTCTGTTGCCCCCACCCAATCCCTTCTTCCCTGTTGCCCACACCCACCCACACACCCACCCAACTCCATTCCCTGATGACCCCACCCACACTTCCCTATTGCCCACACCCACCCCCTCCTTCCCTGTTGCCCCCACCCATCCTCACCATTCCCTGATGCCCCACCCAACCCTTTCCCTGTTGCCCCTAACCAACCTAACTCCTTCCCTGTTTCCCCCCACTCACCCACACACTTCCCTGTTGCCCCCACATACCCACCCCCTTCAATGTTGCCCCAACACATCCACCCCCTTCCCTGTTGCCCCCACACACTTCCCTGTTGCCCCCACCTACCCACCACCTCCTCTGTTACCCCCACTCAAACACGCACCACCCTCCCTGTTGCCCCCACTCACCCACCCCCTTCCCAGTTGCCCCAAACACGAACACACCTCCTTCCCTGTTGCCCTCCATCCACCCACCCACCCCTGTCATTGTTGCACCCACCCACCCATCCCCTTCCCTGTTGCCCCCACCCACCCACCCCCTTCCCTGTTGCCCCCACCCACCCCCTTCTCTTTTGCCCCAAGGCAACCACCCACCACCTTCCCTGTTGTCCCCACTCACCTACCCACCCCCTTCCCTGCTGCCTCCACCCACGAATCCACACCCTTCCCTGTTGCCCCCACCCATGAACTCATACCATTCCCTGTTGACCCCACCCATGAACCCACCCAATTCCCTGTTGCCCCCACCCACCCACCACATTCCCTGTTGTCCCCTCACACCTCCCCACATGCTTTCCTGTTGCCCCCACCCACACACCTCCTTCCCTGTTGCCCTCTATCCACCCACCCACCCCTGTCATTGTTGCACCCACACACCCACACCCTTCTCTGTTGCCCCCACCCACTCACCCATCCCCTTCCCTGTTGCCCCCACCCACTCATCCACCTCCTTTCCTGTTGCCCAACCCACCCCCTTCCCTTTTGCCCCCACTCACCCTCCTGCCCCCTTCCCTGTTGCCCCTACCCACCCACAGCCCCTTCCCTGCTGCCCCCAGCCACGAACCCACACCCTTCCCTCTTGCCCCCGCCCATGAACTCCTACCATTCCCTGTTGACCCCACCAATGAACCCACCCACTTCCCTGTTGCCCCCACCAACCCATCCCTTCCCTATTGCCACCACCCACCCTCCAACCCTCCCCTTCCCTGCTGCCACCACACACCCACCCACCCATCCCCTTCACATTTTCCCCCACACATCCAGCCACACCTTTACCATTTGCCCCCACCCACCAACCCCCTTCATTGTTGCCCCCACCCACCCCTTCCCTGTTGTTCCCACCCACCCATGCCCTTCCCTGTTGCCCCTACCCAACCCCTTCCCTGTTGCCCCCACACACTTCCCTGAAGCCTGCACTCACCCACAGACTTCCCTGTTGCCCCCACACACCCATGCCCTTCCCTGTTGACGCCACCCACCCACAGACCCCCTTCCCTGTTCCCCACTCACCCCTTCCCTGTTGCCCCCACCCACCCACTCACCCACCCAACCCTTCCCTGATGACCACACCCACCCTATTTACCACAACCACCCCCCCACCCACCTGCTTCCCTGTAGCCCCCACCCACCCCCTTTGCTGTTGCTACCACCCAGCATTCCCTTCCCTGTTGCTCCAAATATCCGCTCAAACACCCCCTTCTTTGTTACACCCCACCCTCCAGCATGCTTCACTCTTGCCCCCACCCACATACACACCCCTTCCCTGTTGCCCCCACACACCTGCCCACCTCCTTCCCTTTTGCTCCCACCCACCCAAACTCTTCCCTGTGGCCTGCACCCACACCCCCTCACCCTTCAATGTTGCCCCTACGCTGTCCCTCCTTCCCTGTTGCCCCCAACCACCCTCACCATTCACTGTTGCCACACCCATCCCATTCCCTGCTGATCCCTCACACCTCCCCACATGACTTTCCTGTTGCCCCCACCCAAACATCCATTCACTGTTGCCTGCACACAACCAACCTCTTCTCTCTTGCCCACACCGACACAACCCCTTCCCTTTTCCCCCAGCCACCCTCCCCCCAATTCCCTGTTGCCCCGACCAACTGAGTCACCCCCTTCCCTGTTACCACCAGCTACCCACCCCATTCCCTGTTGCCCCCCACACACCCCCTTCCCTGTTGCCACCATCCACTGAGCCACCCCCTTCCCTATTGCCCACACACACCCTCCCACTTCCCTATTGATACCAGCCACCCACCCCCTTCCCTATTACCCCCACCCAACCTCCAACCCACAAACTCCCTGTTGCCACCATGGACCCAACCACACACCCCTTCCCTGTTGCCAACACCCAACCACCCACTCCCTTCCCTGTTGCCCCCACTCAGTCCCTGTGGACCCCAACCACCCACACATTCCCTGTTGACCCCACCCATTACCCTGTTGCCCCCACCTACCCATACCTTTCCCTGTTGCCCCCACACACCCAACCACCAAACTCCTTCCCTGTTACCCCCACCCACCCAAAAACAACCTGCCCTGATGTCCACATCCACCCACCCACCTTCTTCCCTGTTGCTCCCACACACCCACCCAAACCTTACCATTTGTCCCCACCCACCCACCCACCCCCTTCATTGTCCCCACCCACCCACCCCCTTCATTTTTGCCCCCAACCACCCCCTTCCCTGTTGCTCCCACCCACCCATGCCCTTCGCAGTTGCCCCTACCCAACCCCTTCACTGTTGGTCCCACATACTTCTCTGTTGCCACCACCCACCCACCCCCTCTTCCCTGTCACCCCCAACCATGAACCCATGCCCTTCCCTGTTGAACCCACCCACAAACCCACACCGTTCCCTGTTGAACCCACAGACAAACCCATCCCCTTCCCTGTTGCCCTCCATCCACCCACCCACCCATGTCCTTGTTGCACCCACGCACTCACCCACCCACCTCCTTCCCTGTTGCCCCCACCCACCCTCCAACACACCCCTTCCCTGTTGATAACACACACCCACCCACCCACCCCTTCCCTGTTGCCAAAACCCACCCACCCACCCCCTAAACTGTTGGCCCCACCCATCCTCTCCCATCCCTGTTGCTCCGACACACCCAATCACCCACCCCCATCCTTGTTACTTCCATCCACCCACACACAAACCTGCCCTGTTGCCCACGCCAATCCACTCACCCACCTCCTTCCCTTTTGTCCCCACACACCCACCTACACCTTTGCCATTTGCCCCCATCCACACACCCCTTCCATTGTTGCCCCCACCCACCCCCTTCTCTGTTGCTCCAAACCACCCATGCACTTCCCTGTTGCCCCTTCCCTGTTAACCCCACACACTTCCCTGAAACCTCCACCCACACACCCCCTTCGCGGTTGCCCCCACCCAACCACCCACCCACCCCCTTCCCTGTTGCCCCCACCCACAACCTGCCAAACAATTCCCTGTTGCCCCCACACTCCTGCCCAGACCCTTCCCTGTTGCCCCCACCCTCCTGCCCACCCCTTTCCATTTTGCCCCCAACCAACCACACTCTTCCCTGTTGCCCGCTCCCACACCTCTCACCCGTCCCTGTTGCCCCCAACCATGCTCACCATTCCCTGTTGCCCCCACCCAACACCTTCCCTGTTGCCCCAACACCTACCCAACTCCTTCCCTGTTGCCCCCACCCACCCACCCCATTCCCTGTTGCCACACCCACCCCATTCCCTTCTGTCCCCTCACACCTCCCCACACGCTTTCCTGTTGCCCCCACACACCAACCCTCCCAACAAATCCCTGTTGCCCCCACCCACTCACCCACACCCCTCCCTATTGCCCCCACCCTCCTGCCCACCCCTTTCCATTTTGCCCCCAACCAACCACACTCTTCCCTGTTGCCCGCTCCCACACCTCTCACCCGTCCCTGTTGCCCCCAACCATGCTCACCATTCCCTGTTGCCCCCACCCAACACCTTCCCTGTTGCCCCAACACCTACCCAACTCCTTCCCTGTTGCCCCCACCCACCCACCCCGTTCCCTGTTGCCACACCCACCCCATTCCCTTCTGTCCCCTCACACCTCCCCACACGCTTTCCTGTTGCCCACACACACCTACCCCCTACCCTGTTGCCTGCACACAACCAACCCCTTCCCTCTTGCCCACAATGACCCAACCCCTTCCCTGTTGCCCACACCAACCCACACACCCCCTTCCCTTTTCCCCCACCCACCCTCCCCCTACTTCCCTGTTGCTAACTCCCCACCCCCTTCCCTGTTGCCCCCACCAACCCCATCATTCCCTGTTGCCCCCACACACCCTCACCCTTCCCTGTTTCCCCCACCCATCTCATTCCCTGTTGCCCCCACCCAGCCACCCCTTCCCTGTTGCCCCCACCCACCCCTTCCCTCTAGCATCCACCCCCTTCCCTGTTGCCCCCACACACCCACCAACATACACCCTTCCCTGTTGCTCCCAACCCCTTCCCTGTTGTCCCCACCCACCCACCCACTGTTGCCCTGTTGTCCCCACCCACACCCTTTCCTGTTGTCCCCAACCAGCCACCCACATCCTTCCCTGTTGTCCCCAAACACCCACCCACGCCCTTCACTGTTGCCCCAACCCATCCATCCCCTTCCATGTTGCCCTCACAAACTTTCCTGCTGCCCCCCACCAACCCTCTTCACTGTTGCCCCCAACCACCCACCCACCAACTACCCAGTTGCCCACACCCACCCACCCACCCCCTTCCCTGTTTCCTCTACCCACCCACTCACTTCCCTGTTGCCCCCACCCACAGAGCCACCCCCTTCCCTCTTGCCACCAGCCATAAACGCCCTTCCCTGTTGCCCCCAACCAGACACTCCCATCCCTGTTGCCCCCACCCTTAATCCCCCTTCCCTGTTGCCACCACCCAAGCACCCACACCCTTCCCTGTTGCACCCACGCTCCTTCCCACTCCTTCCCTGTTGCTCCCACCCATCCACCCTCTTCCTGTTGCCCCTACACACCAACAACCCCCTTCACTGTTGCCCCCAACCACACAAGCACCAACTTCCCCGTAGCCTACACCCACCCACCCACCCCCTTCCATGATTCCCCTACCCACCCACCCCCTTCCCTGTTGCACCAATCCACCCACCCCCTTCACTGTTGCCCCCCACCCAGACACACCTTTCCCTGTTTTCCCACGCACCTCCCCACACTTTTCACTATTGCCCCCACCCATCCCATCATTCCCTGTTGTCCCCACCCACCACCTTCCCTGTTGTCCCCACCCACCCACACCCTTCCCTGTTGTCCCCACCCATCCACCCACACCCTTCCCTGTTGACCCCACCCACCCACCCACATCCTTCCCTGTTGACCCCACCCACCCACTCACTCACCCATACCCTTCCCTGTTGCCCCCACCAATGCACGAACCCCCTTCCTTGTTTCCCAAACCCACCCCCTTTGCTGTTGACCCCACCCAGCAAACCCTTCCCTGTTGTGCCCCCAACCAACCAAATACCACCTTCCTTGTCACACCCACCAACCCTCCAACACCTTTCCCTGTTGCCCCCACCCACATACACACCCACTTCCCTGTTGCCCCCAAACATGACCCACCCACTTGCCTGTTGCCCCCACACACCAACCCTCCCAACAAATCCCTGTTGCCCCCACCCACTCACCCACACCCCTCCCTATTGCCCCCAGCCTCCTGCCCACACCCTTCCCTGTTGACCCACACTCCTTCCCACCTCTTCCCTGTTACCCCCACCCACCCATCCTCTTCCTGTTGCCCTTACACACCCACCAACCCCCTTCAATGTTGCCCCAAGCACCCACCCACCAACTTCCCTGTTGCCCACACCCACCCACCCACCCCCTTCCCTGCTGCCACCACCCACACACTGCCTTCCCTGTTGCCCCACCCAGACACACCCTTCCCTGTTGCCAACATCCACCGAGCCACCCCCTTCCCTGTTGCCCCCACACACCCTCCCACTTCCCTGTTGCCCCCACCCACCCACCCACTTCCCTGTGGTCCCCACCCACCAACCCATCCCCTCCCTGTTGCCCCAACCCACCCACCCACCCACTTCCCAGTTGGCCCAAACAACCAACCACCCCATTCCCTGTTGCCCCAAGCCAGTTCACAGTTGCCCTCACCAACCTACCCACATCTTCCCTGTTGCCCCCACCCATGAACCCACCCCATTCCCAGTTGCCCCCACCAACCAAATTCCTACCCTGTTGCCCCCACCCACACCCCACCCACTCCTTCCCTGTTGACCCCACGATTCCCCTTCCCTGTGGCCCCCAACCACACATACACCCACACCATTCCCTGTTGCCCCCACTAACCCAGCCACCACCTTCCCAGTTGCTCCCACACACCTACTCACCACGTTCCCTGCTGCCCCCACCCACCCATCCCCTTCTCTGTTGCCCCCAACCAAACATCCGCTGCCCTATTGCCCCTACCCAACCACCCAACTACCCCTTCCCTGTTGCCCCCACTAACCCACCCACACCCATCCCTGTTGCCCCCACCCACACTCCCCCTTCCGTGTTGCCTCCACCCAAGCACCCAGCTCTTCACTGTTTTCCCCATGCACCTCCCCACATCCTTCTCTGTTGCCAACACCCACCCCATCATTCCCTTTTGCCCCCACCCACCCTCACCCTTCCCTGTTGCCCCCATTCATCCCATTCCCTGTTGCCCCACCGAGCAACCCCCTTCCCTGTTGCCCCCGCCCAAACACACCATCCCTGTTGCCCCCACACACCAACCCAAACACACCATTCATGTTGCCCCCACACACCCCCCAACATACACCCTTCCCTGTTGCCCCCACCCCCCTTCCCTGTTGTCCCCACCCACCCTCCCACTCCTTCCCCGTTGTCCCCACCCACGCAGCCACCCCCTTCCCTGTTGCCCCACACACCACCTTCACTGTTACCCACACTCAACCTCACACCACCTTCCCTGTTACACCCACCCACTCACCCCCATTCCCTGTTGCCCCCACCCACCCACCCCCCTTCCCTGTTGCCCCCAACCATGAACCCAGCCCCTTCCCTTTGCCTCCACCCACCCACATTATTCCCTTTTGCCGCCACCCACCCACTGACCCAGCCACACCCTTCCCTGTTCCCTCCACACACCCACATCGTCCCCTGTTGCCCACACCCACTCACTCACCCAACCACACCCTTCCCTGTTGCCCCCACCCACCCAAACACCCCCTTTCTTGTTTACCACACACACCCACACACACCTTCCCTGTAGCAAACAACCACCCCCTTCCCTGTTGCCCCCAACCACTTACACAACCCCTTCCCTGTTGCCACCACACATGACCCACCCACTTGCCTGTTGCCCCCACCAACCAACCATCCAAACCCTTCCCTGTTGCCCCCACCCACTTGCCCAACCCCCTTCCTATTGTCCCCAGACTCCTGCCCACACCCTAACCTGTTGCTCCCACACTCCTTCCCACCCCTTCACTGTTGCACCAACCACCCAGCCACCAACTACCCTGTTGCCCACACCCACACACCCACCCACTTCCCTGTTTCCCCTACCCACCCACCACTTCCCTGTTGCCCCCACCCACCTAGCCACTCCCTTCCCTGCTGCCACCACCCACACACCCCCTTCCCTGTTGCCCCCACCCAGACACACCCTTCCCTGTTGCCACCATCCACTGAACCACCACCTTCTCTGTTGCCCCCACAAACCCTTCCACTTCCCTGTTGCCCCCATCCATGCACCCCCTTCCCTATAGGCCCCACCCACCAACCCACCCGCTCCTTGTTGCCGCAACCCACCCCCACACCCTTCCCTGTTGGCTGCACCCACCAACCCACACCATTCCCTGTTGCCCCAACCCAGTTCCCTGTTACCCCCATCCACTTCCCCACACCTAATCTGTTGCCCACACCCATGAATCCACCCCCTTCAATGTAGCCCCCACCAACCCACCTCATCCCCTGTTGCCCCCACCCACCCCCTACCCTGTTGCCCCCACCCGTCCCCTTCCCGGTTGCCCCACCCACACACCTACCCACACCCTTCCCTGTTTTCCCCACCCAGCCAACCCCTTCCCTGTTGCACCTACCCACCCACATACCCACCCAGCCGCTTCCCTGTTGCCCCCACACATCCACCCCTTCCCTGTTGCCCACAACCAACCATCCAATTCCCTTTTGCACACACCCACCCACACACCTGCTGCCCTGTTGCCCCCACACACACTCCCCCTACCCTGTGGCCCCCAACCAAACTTCCACTTCCCTGTTGCACTCAACCAACCCACCCACCCTCTTCCCTGTTGCCCCCACTAACCCACATTCCCCTTTCCCAGTTGCTGCCACCCAAGCACCCACACCCTTCCCTGTAGCCGCCACGCTCCTTCCCACCACTTCCCTGTAACCCCCACACACCCACCCTTTTGCCGTTGCCCCTACACATCCACAAACCCCCTTCGCTGTTGCTCCCAACCACACTCCCACCAACTTCCCTCTAGCCCACACCCACCCACCACCTTCCAAGTTTCTCCTTCCTACCCAACCGCTTCTCTGTTGCCCCCACCCAGACACACCCTTCCCTGTTTTCCCCACGCACCTCCCCACACCCTTCACTGTAGCCCCCACTCACCTCATCATTCCCTGTTGGTCCCACCCACACATTCCATTCCCTGTTGCCCCCACAAAGCCACCCCCTTCCCTGTTGACCCCACCCACCCACACACCCCTTCCCTGTTGCCCCCACCCACTTCTCTGTTGTCCCCACCTACCCAAACCCCTACCCCATTCGCTGTTGTCCCCACACACGCACCAACCCCCTTCCCTGTTGCCACCATCCACCGAGCCACCCCCTTCCCTGTTGCCACCACACACCCTCCCACTTCCCTGTTGCCCCCACCCATCCACCCACTTCCCTGTGGTCCCCACCCACCAACCCACCCCCTCCCTGTTGCCCAAACCGACCCACCCACCCCTTCCCAGTTGTCCCAAACAACCAACCACCCCATTCCCTGTTGCCCCAAGCCAGTTCTCTGTTGCGCCCACCAGCCTACCCACATCTTCCCTGTTGCCCCCACTGATGAACCCACCCCATTCCCAGTTGCCCCCACCAACCAAATTCCTACCCTGTTGCCCCCACCCACACCCCACCCACCCCTTCCCTGATGACCCCATGATCCTCCTTCCCTATGGCCCCCAACCACACATACACCCACACCATTCCCTGTTGCCCCCACTAACCCAGCCACCACCTTCCCTGTTGCTCCCACACACCTACTCACCATGTTCCCTGCTGCCCCTACCCACCCATCCCCTTCTCTGTTGCCCCCAACCAAACATCCGCTGCCCTATTGCCCCCACCCAACCACCCAACTACCCCCTTCTCTGTTGCCCCCACTAACCCACCCACACCCATCCCTGTTGCCCCCACCCACACTCCCCCTTCCATGTTGCTGCCACCCAAGCACCCACCCCTTCACTGTTTTCCCCACGCACCTCCCCACACCCTTCTCTGTTGCCCCCATTCATCCCATTCCCTGTTGCCCCACCAAGCAACCCCCTTCCCTGTTGCCCCCACCCAAACACACCATCCCTGTTGCCCCAACACACCAACCCACAAACACCTTCCATGTTGCCCCCACACACCCACCAACATACACCCTTCCCTGTTGCCCCCACCTCTTCCCTGTTGTCCCCACCCACCCTCCCACTCCTTCCCGGTTGTCCCCACCCATGCAGCCACCTCCTTCCCTGTTGCCCCACACACCACCTTCACTGTTACCCCCCACTCAACCTCCCACCACCTTCCCTGTTGCACCCACCCACCCACCCCCATTCCCTGTTTCCCCCACCCACACACCCCCATTCCCTGTTGCCCCCAACCACGAACCCAGCCCCTTCCCTGTTGCCTCCACCCACCCACATTATTCCCTTTGTCCCCACCCACTCACTGACCCACCCACACCCTTCCCTGTTGCCTCCACCAACCCACATCTTCCCCAGTTGCCCCCACTCACCCACACACCCACCCACACCTTCCCTGTAGCAAATAACCAGCCCTTCCCTGTTGCCCCCCAACCACTTACACAACCCCTTCCCTGTTGCCACCACACATGACCCACCCACTTGCCTGTTGCCTCCACCAACCAACCCTCCAAACCCTTCCCTGTTGCCCCCACCCACTTGCCCAACCCCCTTCCTGTTGCCCCCAGACTCCTGCCCACACCCTAACCTGTTGCCCCCACACTCCTTCCCACCCCTTCACTGTTGCCCCCAACCACCCAGCCACCAAAAACCCTGTTGCCCACAGCCACTCACCCACGCACTTCCCTGTTTCCCCTACCCACCCACCCTCTTCCCTGTTGCCCCCACCCACCTAGCCACCCCCTTTGCAGCTGCCACCACCCACACACCCCCTTCCCTGTTGCCCCAACCCAGACACACCCATCCCTGTTGCCACCATCCACCGAACCACCACCTTCCCTGTTGCCCCCACACACCCTCCCACTTCCCTGTTGCCCCCATCCACCCACCCACTTCCCTATAGGCTCCAGGCACCAACCCACACCCTCCCTGATGTCCCAACCCACACCCACACCCTTCCCTGTTGGCCCCACCCACCAACCCACCCCATTCCCTGTTGCCCCAACCCAGTTTCCTGTTACCCCCATCCACTTCCCCACATCTATCCTGTTGCCCACACCCATGAACCCACTCCCTTCCCTGTTGCCCCCACCAACCCACCTTATACCCTGTTGCCCCCGCCCACCCCATACCCTGTTGCCCCCACCCTTCCCCTTCCCGGTTGCCCCCACTCACACACCCACCCACGCCCTTCCCTGATTTCCCCACCCAGCCAACTCCTACCCTCTTGCCCCCACCCACCCACATACCCGCCCAGCCACTTCCCCGTTGCCCCCACACATCCACCCTTTTGCTGTTGCCCCTACACACCCACAAACCCCCTTCGCTGTTGCTCCCAACCACACTCCCACCAACTTCCCTGTAGCCCACACCCATCCACCACCTTTCAAGTTTCTCCTTCACACCCAACCGCTTCTCTGTTGCCCCCACCCAGACACACCCTTCCCTGTTTTCCCCACGCTCCTCCCCACACCCTTCACTGTAGCCCCAACTCACCCCATCATTCCCTGTTGGTCCCACCCATACATTCCATTCCCTGTTGCCCCCAGAAAGCCACACCCTTCCTGTTGCCCCCACCCACCCACACACCTCTTCCCTGTTGCCCCCACCCACTTCTCTGTTGTCCCCACCTACCCAAACCCCCACCCCATTCGCTGTTGTCCCCACCCACGCAGCCACCCCCTTCCCTGTTGCCCCACCCACACACCCACCCTCTTCGCTGTAGTCCCCACCCACCAAAACACCTGCTTCCCTGTTGTGCCCACCCACCCACCCACACCCTTCCCTGTTGTGCCCACCCACCCACCCACACCCTTCCCTGTTGTGCCCACCCACCCACCCACACCCCTCCCTGTTGTGCCCACCCACCCACCCACACCCTTCCCTGTTGTGCCCACCCACCAACCCACACCCTTACTTGTGGTGCCCACCCACACACCCCTTTCTCTGTTGCCCCCACCCAGACACACCCTTCCTTGTTGCCACCATCCACCGAGCCACCACCTTCCCTGTTGCCCCCACAGACCCTCCCACTTCCCTTTTGCCCCACCCACCCACCCCTTCACTGTTGGCCCCACCCACCAAGCCAACCCCTCCCTGTTGCCCCAACCCACCCACCCACACGCTTCCCTGTTGTGCCCATCCACCAATCCACACCCTTCCCTGTTGTGCCAACACACCCACCCACACCCTTCCCAGTTTTGCCCACCCACCCACTCACACCCTTCCCTGTTGTGACCACCCACCCACACCCTTTCCTGTTGTGAACACCCAACCATCCACATCCTTCCCTATTGCCCCCACCCACCCACTCACCCACCCACACCCTTCCCTGTTGCCCCCACCCTCCCACCACCTTCTCTGTTACCTACATTCAACCTCCCACCTCCTTCCCTTTTGCCCCCAACCACGAATCCCCCCTTCTCTGTTGAACGCATCCAGGAACCCACCCCCTTCCCTGTTGCCTCCACCCACCCACACACATCCTACCCTGTTGCCCACACCCACCCACGCACACCCTTGCCTGTTGCCCCCTCAAACCCAACCACACCCTTACCATTTTCATGACCCGCCCACCCCGTTCTCTCTTGCCCCAACCCACCTCCTTCCCTGTTGCTCTCACCCACCCACACCTTTCCCTGTTGCCCCAACCTCTTCCCTGAAGCCTCCACTCACCCACCCTCTTCCCTTTTGCCCCCACGCACCCAACCACACCCTTCCCTTTTGCCCCACCCACCCTCCCACTCCTTGCCGGTTTTCCCCACTCACGCTGCCACCCCCCTTCACTGTTGTCCCCACCAACCCACCCACGCACTTCCATGTTGCCCCAACGCATCCACCACCTTCCCTGTTGCCCCCACACATCACCTTCACTGTTAACCCCACTCAACCTCCCACCACCTTCACTGTTGCATCCACCCATCCACTCCCTTTCCCTTTTGCCCCCACCCACCCACCCCCCCTTCCCTGTTGCCCACACCCACTCTCCCACTCCTTGCCGGTTTTCCCCACTGACACTGCCACCCCCCTTCCCTGTTGTCCCCACCAATCCACGCACGCACTTCCATGTTGCCTCAAAGCATCCACCACCTTCCCTGTTGCCCCCACACACCACCTTCACTGTTAACCCCACACAACCTCCCACCACCTTCACTGTTGCACCCACCCATCCACTCCCTTTCCCTATTGCCCCCACCCACCCACCCCCCTTCCCTGTTGCCCACACCCACTCTCCCCCTTTCCCTGTTGCCCCCAACCACGAACCCAGCCCCTTCCCTGTTGCCTCCACCCACCCACATCCTTCCCTGTTACCCCCAGCCACCCACTCACCCACCCTCACCCTTCCCTGTTGCCTCCACCCACCCACATCCTTCCCTGTTGTCCCCACCCACCCACTCATCCACACACACCCTTCCCAGTTGCCCCCACCCACCCCTTCCTTGCTAACCAAACACACCCACCCACACCTTCCCTGTAGCGCAGACCCACCCCTTCCCTGTTGTCCCCACCCACACACCCACCCTCTTCACTGTTGTCCCCATCCACCCACCCACCCTCTTCCCTGTTGTCCCCACCCACCCACCCACCCCCTTCCCTGTTGCTCTCACCCACCCATGCCCTTCCCTGTTGCCCCAACCCCTTCCCTGAAGCCTCCACCCACCCACCCCCTTCCCTTTTGCCCCCACGCACCCACCCACACCCTTTCCTGTTGCCCCAACCACCCTCCCACCCCTTCCCGGTTTTCCCCAACCACGCAGCCACCCCCTTCCCTGTTGTCCACATCAAACCACCCACGCACTTCCATGTTGCCCCAATGCATCCACCGCCTTCCCTGTTGCCCCCACACATCACCTTCACTGTTACCCGCACCCAACCATCCACCACCCCTTCCCTGTTGCCCCCACCCACCCACCCCTTTTCCCTGTTGTCCACACCCACCCTCTCCCTTTCCCTGTTGCCCCCAACCACGAACCCAGCCCCTTCCCTGTTGCCTCCACCCACCCACATCCTTCCCTGTTACCCCCGGCCACCCACTCACCCACCCTCACCCTTCCCTGTTGCCTCCACCAACCCACATCCTTCCCTGTTGTCCCCACCCTCCCTCTCACCCACACACACCCTTTCCTTTTGCCCCCACCCACCCACCCACCCCTTCCTTGTTTATCACATACACCCACCCACACCTTCCCTGCAGCGCACACCCACCCCCTTCCTTGTTGTCCCCATCCACCCACCCACCCTCTTCCCTGTTGTCCCCACCCACCCACCCACCTGCTTCCCTGTTGTGCTCACCCACCCACCCACATTCTTCCCTATTGTCCACAACCACCCATTCAGCCACCCACACACTTCCCTGTTGCCCCCACCCTCCCACCACCTTCTCTGTTACCTACACTCAACCTCCCACCACCTTCCCTGTTGCCCCCAACCACGAATCCGCCCTTCCCTGTTGAATCTATCCAGGAACCCATCCCCTTCCCTGTTGCCTCTACCCACCCACACACGTCCTTCCCTGTTGCCCACACCCACCCACGCACACCCTTGCCTGTTGCCCCCTCAAACCCACCCAGACTCTTACCATTTCCACGACCCACCCACCCCCTTCAATCTTGCCCCCACTCACCTGCTTCCCTGTTGCTCTCACCCACCCATGCCCTTCCCTGTTGCCCCAAACCCTTCCCTGAAGCCTCCACCCACCCACCCCCTTCCCTTGGCCCCACCCACCCACCCACACACTTCCCTGTTGCCCCACCGACCCTCACACTCCTTCCCAGTTGTCTCCACCCATGCAGCCACCCCCTTCCCTGTTGTCCCCGCCCACCCACCCACGCACTTCCATGTTGCCCCAACCCATCCACCCCCCTTCCCTGTTGCCCCCACCCACCCCCTTCCCTGTTGTCCCCAACCACGATCCCACCCCCTTCCCTGTTTACTCCACACATCCACATCCTTCCCTGTTGCCCGCAGCCACCGACTCACCCACCCTCACCCTTCCCTGTTGCCTCCACCCACCCACATTGTTCCCTGTTGTCCCCACCCACCCATTCACCCACCCACAGCCTTCCCTGTTGCCCCCACCCACCCACCCAACCCTTCCACGTTTACCACACACACCCACCCACACCTTCCCTGTAGCGCACACCCACCCCCTTCCCTGTTGCCCCCAACCACATACAAACCCCCTTCCCTGTTGCCCCCAAACATGACCCACCCACATACCTGTTGACGCACCCCACCAACCCTCCATACCCTTCACTGTTGCCCCCCACCCACTTGCCCAACCCCCTCCCTATTGCCCCCAACCTCCTGCCCACACCCTTCCCTGTTGTCCCCACAGACCTTCCCACCCCTTCACTGTTGCCCCCAACCACCCAGCCAACAACTACCCTGTTGCTCCCACCCACCCACCCACTCCGCTGTTTCCCCTACCCACCCACCCACTTCACTGTTGCCCCCACACACCTAACCACCCCCTTCCCTGTTGACACCACCCACACACCTCCTTTCCTGTTGCCCCCACCCAGACACACCCTTCCCTGTTGCCACCATCCACCGAGCCACCCTTCCCTGTTGCCCCCACACACCCTCCCACTTCCCGGTTGCCCCCACCTACCCACCCCCTTCACTGTTGGCCCAACCCACCCACCCCCTTCCCTGTTGCCCCCACCCAACCCCCACCAACCCCTTCCCTGTTGACCCCACCATCCCCCTTCCCTGTGGCCCCCACCCACACACACACCCACACCCTTCCCTGTTACCCCCACTAACACATCCGCCCCCTCCCCTGTTGCCCCCACCCACCCACCCCCTTCCCTTTTGCCCACACCCACCCTCCCCCTTTCCCTGTAGCCCTCAAACACGAACCCAGCCCCTTCCCTGTTGCCTCCACCCACCCACATCCTTCCCTGTTGTCCCCACCTTCCCACCCACCCCTTCCTTGTTTACCACACACACCCACCCACACCTTCCCTGTGGTGCACACCCACCCCCTTCCCTGTTGCTCCCAACCACAGACACACCCCCTTCCCTATTGACCCCACACATGACCCACCCTCTTGCCTGTTGACCCACACCACAAACCCTCCAAACCCTTCCCTGTTGCCCCCACCCACTTGCCCAACCACCTCCCTATTGCACCCAACCTCCTGCCCACACCCTTCCCTGTTGCCCCCACACACCTTCCCATCAATTCACTGTTGCCCCCAACCACCCAGGCAACAATTACCCTGTTGTCCACACCCACCCACCCACCCCCTTCCCGGTTTCAACTACCCAACCCACCCCCTTCCCTGTTACCCCCACCGACCTAGCCAGCCCCTTCCCTGTTGCCACCACCCACACAGCCCCTTCCCTGTTGCCCCCACCCAGACACACCCTTCCCTGTTGCCACCATCCACCGAGCCACCCTTCCCTGTTGCCCCCACACACCCTCCCACTTCCCTGTTGCCCCCGACCACATACACACCGCCTTCCATGTTGCCCCACACTTGACCCACCCACTTGCCAATTGTCCCCACCCACCAACCCTGCAAACCCTTCCCTGTTGCTCTCACCCACTTGCCAAACCCCCTCCCTAATGCCCCCACCCTCCTGCCCACACCCTTACCTGTAGCCCGCACACTCCTTCCCACACCTTCACTGTCACCCCCAACCACCCAGCCACCAACTACCCTGTTGCTCACACCCACCCACCCACCTCCTTCCCTGTTTCCCCTACCCACCCATCCACTTCCCTGTTGCCCCTACCCACCAAGCCTACCCCTTCCCTGTTGCCACCACCCACACACCCCCTTCCATGTTGCCCCCACCCAGACACACTCTTCCTTGTTGCCACCATCCACCGAGCCACCCCCTTCCCTGTTGGCCCCACCCACCAAGACACTCCCTCCCTGTTGCCCCAACCCACCCACCCACATGCTTCCCTGTTTTGCCCACCCACCCACTCACACCCTTCCCTGTTGTGACCACCCACCCACACCCTTCCCTGTTGTGAACACCCAACCACTCACATCCTTCCCTATTGCCCCCACCCACCCACTCACCCACCCACACCCTTCCCTGTTGCCCCCACACTCCCACCACCTTATCTGTTACCTATACTCAACATCCCACCTCCTTCCCTGTTGTCCCCAACCACGAATCCCCCTTTCCCTGTTGAACACATCCAGGAAATCACCACCTTCCTGTTGCCCACACCAACCCACGCACACCCTTGCCTGTTGTCCCCTCAAAGCCAACCACACCCTTACCATTTCCACGACCCACCCACCTCCTTCACTCTTGCCCCCTCCCACCCTTTCCCTGTTGCTCTCACCCTCCCACGCCCTTCCCTGTTGCCCCAACCCCTTCCCTGAAGCCTCCACCCACCCACATCCTTCCCTGTTGAACCTACCCTCCCACCCACCCCTTCCTTGTTTACCACACACACCCACCCACACCTTCCCTGTAGCGCACACCCACCCCCTTCCCTATTGCCCCCAACCTCCTGCCTACACCCTTCCCTGTTGCCCCCACACACCCTCCCACTTCCCTGTTGCCCCCATCCACCCACCCACTTCCCTATAGGCTCCAGGCACCAACCCACACCCTCCCTGATGTCCCAACCCACACCCACACCCTTCCCTGTTGGCCCCACCCACCAACCCACCCCATTCCCTGTTGCCCCAACCCAGTTTCCTGTTACCCCCATCCACTTCCCCACATCTATCCTGTTGCCCACACCCATGAACCCACTCCCTTCCCTGTTGCCCCCACCAACCCACCTTATACCCTGTTGCCCCCGCCCACCCCATACCCTGTTGCCCCCACCCTTCCCCTTCCCGGTTGCCCCCACTCACACACCCACCCACGCCCTTCCCTGATTTCCCCACCCAGCCAACTCCTACCCTCTTGCCCCCACCCACCCACATACCCGCCCAGCCACTTCCCCGTTGCCCCCACACATCCACCCTTTTGCTGTTGCCCCTACACACCCACAAACCCCCTTCGCTGTTGCTCCCAACCACACTCCCACCAACTTCCCTGTAGCCCACACCCATCCACCACCTTTCAAGTTTCTCCTTCACACCCAACCGCTTCTCTGTTGCCCCCACCCAGACACACCCTTCCCTGTTTTCCCCACGCTCCTCCCCACACCCTTCACTGTAGCCCCAACTCACCCCATCATTCCCTGTTGGTCCCACCCATACATTCCATTCCCTGTTGCCCCCAGAAAGCCACACCCTTCCTGTTGCCCCCACCCACCCACACACCTCTTCCCTGTTGCCCCCACCCACTTCTCTGTTGTCCCCACCTACCCAAACCCCCACCCCATTCGCTGTTGTCCCCACCCACGCAGCCACCCCCTTCCCTGTTGCCCCACCCACACACCCACCCTCTTCGCTGTAGTCCCCACCCACCAAAACACCTGCTTCCCTGTTGTGCCCACCCACCCACCCACACCCTTCCCTGTTGTGCCCACCCACCCACCCACACCCTTCCCTGTTGTGCCCACCCACCCACCCACACCCCTCCCTGTTGTGCCCACCCACCCACCCACACCCTTCCCTGTTGTGCCCACCCACCAACCCACACCCTTACTTGTGGTGCCCACCCACACACCCCTTTCTCTGTTGCCCCCACCCAGACACACCCTTCCTTGTTGCCACCATCCACCGAGCCACCACCTTCCCTGTTGCCCCCACAGACCCTCCCACTTCCCTTTTGCCCCACCCACCCACCCCTTCACTGTTGGCCCCACCCACCAAGCCAACCCCTCCCTGTTGCCCCAACCCACCCACCCACACGCTTCCCTGTTGTGCCCATCCACCAATCCACACCCTTCCCTGTTGTGCCAACACACCCACCCACACCCTTCCCAGTTTTGCCCACCCACCCACTCACACCCTTCCCTGTTGTGACCACCCACCCACACCCTTTCCTGTTGTGAACACCCAACCATCCACATCCTTCCCTATTGCCCCCACCCACCCACTCACCCACCCACACCCTTCCCTGTTGCCCCCACCCTCCTACCACCTTCTCTGTTACCTACATTCAACCTCCCACCTCCTTCCCTTTTGCCCCCAACCACGAATCCCCCCTTCTCTGTTGAACGCATCCAGGAACCCACCCCCTTCCCTGTTGCCTCCACCCACCCACACACATCCTACCCTGTTGCCCACACCCACCCACGCACACCCTTGCCTGTTGCCCCCTCAAACCCAACCACACCCTTACCATTTTCATGACCCGCCCACCCCGTTCTCTCTTGCCCCAACCCACCTCCTTCCCTGTTGCTCTCACCCACCCACACCTTTCCCTGTTGCCCCAACCTCTTCCCTGAAGCCTCCACTCACCCACCCTCTTCCCTTTTGCCCCCACGCACCCAACCACACCCTTCCCTTTTGCCCCACCCACCCTCCCACTCCTTGCCGGTTTTCCCCACTCACGCTGCCACCCCCTTCACTGTTGTCCCCACCAACCCACCCACGCACTTCCATGTTGCCCCAACGCATCCACCACCTTCCCTGTTGCCCCCACACATCACCTTCACTGTTAACCCCACTCAACCTCCCACCACCTTCACTGTTGCATCCACCCATCCACTCCCTTTCCCTTTTGCCCACACCCACCCACCCCCCCTTCCCTGTTGCCCACACCCACCCTCCCACTCCTTGCCGGTTTTCCCCACTGACACTGCCACCCCCTTCCCTGTTGTCCCCACCAATCCACGCACGCACTTCCATGTTGCCTCAAAGCATCCACCACCTTCCCTGTTGCCCCCACACACCACCTTCACTGTTAACCCCACACAACCTCCCACCACCTTCACTGTTGCACCCACCCATCCACTCCCTTTCCCTATTGCCCCCACCCACCCACCCCCCTTCCCTGTTGCCCACACCCACTCTCCCCCTTTCCCTGTTGCCCCCAACCACGAACCCAGCCCCTTCCCTGTTGCCTCCACCCACCCACATCCTTCCCTGTTACCCCCAGCCACCCACTCACCCACCCTCACCCTTCCCTGTTGCCTCCACCCACCCACATCCTTCCCTGTTGTCCCCACCCACCCACTCACCCACCCACACCCTTCCCTGTTGTGAACACCCAACCACTCACATCCTTCCCTATTGCCCCCACCCACCCACTCACCCACCCACACCCTTCCCTGTTGCCCCCACACTCCCACCACCTTATCTGTTACCTATACTCAACATCCCACCTCCTTCCCTGTTGTCCCCAACCACGAATCCCCCTTTCCCTGTTGAACACATCCAGGAAATCACCACCTTCCTGTTGCCCACACCAACCCACGCACACCCTTGCCTGTTGTCCCCTCAAAGCCAACCACACCCTTACCATTTCCACGACCCACCCACCTCCTTCACTCTTGCCCCCTCCCACCCTTTCCCTGTTGCTCTCACCCTCCCACGTCCTTCCCTGTTGCCCCAACCCCTTCCCTGAAGCCTCCACCCACCCACATCCTTCCCTGTTGAACCTACCCTCCCACCCACCCCTTCCTTGTTTACCACACACACCCACCCACACCTTCCCTGTAGCGCACACCCACCCCCTTCCCTATTGCCCCCAACCTCCTGCCTACACCCTTCCCTGTTGCCCCCACACACCCTCCCACTTCCCTGTTGCCCCCATCCACCCACCCACTTCCCTATAGGCTCCAGGCACCAACCCACACCCTCCCTGATGTCCCAACCCACACCCACACCCTTCCCTGTTGCCACCATCCACCGAGCCACCCTTCCCTGTTGCCCCCACACTCCCTCCCACTTCCCTGTTGCCCCCACCCACCCACCCCCTTCACTGTTGGCCCCACCCACCAACCCACCCCCTCCCTGTTGCCCCAACCCACCCACCTCTTTCCCTGTTGCCCCCACCTACCCCCCACCAACCCCTTCCCTGTTGACCCAATCATCCCCCTTCCCTGTTGCCCCTACCCACACATACACCCACCCCCTTCCCTGTTGCCCCCACCCACCCACCCACCCCCTTCCCTGTTGCCCCCATCCATCTACTCACCATTTTCCCTGCTGCCCCCAACCACCCATCCCCTTCTCTGTTGCCCCCAACCAAACATCCGCTGCCATATTGCCCCCACCCACCCACCCACCTACCCTCTTCCCTGTTGCCCTCACTAACCCACCCACACCCTTCCCTGTTGCCCCCACCCACACTCCCCATTCCCTGTTGCCACCACCCAAGCACCCACCCCTTCACTGTTTTCCCCATGCACCTCCCCACACCCTTCTCTGCTGCGTACACCCACCCCATCATACCCTGTTGCCCCCACCCACACTCACCCTTCCCTGTTGCCCCCATTCATCCCTTGCACTGTTGCCCCACCAAGCCACCCCCTTCCCTGTTGCCCCCACTCAAACACACCTTCCCTGTTGTCCCCACACACCCACACACACACACCTTCCCTGTTGCCCCCACACACCCACCAAACTACACCCTTCCCTGTTGCCCCCACCCCCTTCCCTGTTGTACCCACCCACCCTCCCACTCCTTCCCGGTTGTCCCCACCCACGCAGCCACCCCCTTCCCTGTTGCCCCCACACACCACCTTCCCTGTTGCCCCCAACCACAAACCCAGCCCCTTCCCTGTTGTTTCCACCCAACCACATCCTTCCCTGTTGCCCCCACTAACCCACCCACCCCATTCCCTGTTGTCGCACCCACACTCCCCCTTCCCTGTTGCCGCCACCCAAGCACCCATACCCTTCCCTGTAGCCACCACACTCCTTCCCACCCCTTCCCTGTTGCCCCCACATACCCACCCTTTTCCTGTTGCCCCTACACACCCACCAACCTCCTTCACTTTTGCCCCCACCCACACTCCCACCAACTTCCCTGTAGCCCACACCCACCCACCCACCCCCTTCCCTGTTTCCCCTACCCACCCACCCAATTCCCTGTTGCCCCCACCCTGACACACCCTTCCCTGTTTTCCCCACACACCTCCCCACACTCTTCACTGTAGCCCCCACCCACCCCATCATTCCCTGTTGGTCCCACCCACCCATCCCATTCCCTGTTGCCCCCACAAAGCCACCCCATTCCCTGTTGCCCCCACCCACCCATACACACCTTCCTTGTTGCCCCCATCCACTTCTCTGTTGTCCCCACCTAACCACCCCCCACGCCTTCCCTGTTGTCCTCACCCACACAACCACCCCCTTCCCTGTTGTCCCCTCCCACCCACTCACCCACATACACCCTACCCTGTTGCCCCCAACCACATACACAACCCCTTCCCTGTTGCCCCCACACATGACCCACCCACTTGACTGTTGTCCCCACACACCAACCCTCCAAACCCTTCCCTTTTGCCCCCACCCACTTGCCCAACCACCTCCCCATTGCCCCAAGCCTCCTGCCCACACCCTTACCTGTAGCCCCCACAATCCTTCCCACCCCTTCACTGTCACCCCAACCACCCAGCTGCCAACTACCCTGTTGCCCACAGCCGCCCACCCACACCCTTTCCTGTTTCCCCTACCCACCCACCCACTTCCCTGTTGTCCGCACCCACCTAGCCACCCCCTTCCCTGTTGCCACCACCCACACACCCCCTTCCCTGTAGCCCCCAGCCAGACACACCCTTCCCTGTTGCCCCCATACACACTCCCACTTCCCTGTTGCCCCCACCCACCCACCCCCTTCCCTGTTGGCCCCACCCACCAACCCACCCCTTCCCTGTTGACCCAACCCACCACCGCACCCCCTTCCCTGTTGGCCGCACCAACCTCCCCACCCCATTCTCTGTTTCCACAACCCAGTTCCCTGTTACTCCCATCCACATCTCCACACCTATCCTGTTGCCCACACCCACGAAACCACCTGCTTCCCTGTTGCCCCCACCAACCCACCTCCTACTCTGTTGCCCCCACTCACCCCCTTCCCTGTTGCACCCACCCACCCACACCCTTCCCTGTTTTCCCCACCCAGCCAACCACTTCCCTGTTGCCCCCACACAGCCACCACTTCCCTGTTGTCCACAACCAACCATCCAATTCCCTGTTGTCCCCACCCACCCCACCCTCTTCCCTCTTGTCCCCACCCACCCTCTTCCCTGCTGCCCCCACCCACCCACCCTCTTCCCTGTTTTCCCCACACACTCACCCACACACCCGCTGCCCTGTTGCCTCCACACACACTCCTCCTTCCCTGTTGCACCCAACCAAACATCCATGTCCCTGTTGCACCCACCCATCCACACATCCGCTGACCTGTTGCCCCCACCCACCCACCCTCTTCCCTGTTGCCCCTACTAACTCACTCACCCCCTTCCCTGTTGCCCCCACCCACACTCCCCCTTCCCTGTTGCCGCCACCCAAGCAACCACACCCTCCCCTGTAGCCCCCACACACCTTCCTACCCCTTCCATGTTGCCCCCACATACCCACCAACCCCCTTCACTTTTGCCCCCAACCACACTCCCACTAACCTCCCTGTAGCCCACACCCACCCAACGACCTCCTTCCCTGTTTCCCCTACCGACCTACCCCCTTCTCTGTTGCCCCCACCCAGACAGACCCTTCCCTGTTTTCCCCACCCAGCTCCCCATACTCTTCACTGTAGCCCCCACACACCCCATCATTCCCTGTTGGTCCCACCCACCCATCCCATTCTCTGTTGCCCCCACAAAGCCTCCCCCTTCCCTGTTGCCCCCACCCACCCACACACCCCTTCCCTGTTGCCCCCACCCACTTCTCTGTTGTCCCCACCTACCCTCACCCCGACCCCCTTCCCTGTTGTCCCCACCCACCCACACTCTTCCCTGTTGTCCCCACCCACCCCACCCTCTTCCCTCTTGTCCCCACCCACCCTCTTCCCTGTTTTCCCCACACACTCACCCACACGCTTCCCTGTTGTCCCCACCCACCCACCACCTTCTCGGTTACCTACACTCAACCTCCCACCACCTTCCCTGTTGTCCCCAACCACGAATCCAATCTTCCCTGTTGAACCCATGCAGGAAACCACCCCCTTCCCTGTTGCCTCTACCCACCCTCACACATCCTTCCCTGTTGCCCACACCCAACGACACACACCCATGCCTGTTGCCCCCTCAAACCCACCCACACCCTTACCATTTCCACGACCCCCCACCACCTTCAGTCTTGCCCCCACCCACCCCTTTCCCTGTTGCTTTCACACACCCACACCCTTCCCTGTTGCCCCAAACTCTTCCCTGAAGCCTCCACCCACCCACCCCCTTCCCTGTTGTCCCCACCCACCCACCCATGCACTTCCATGTTGCCCCAACCCATCCACATACTTCCCTGTTGCTCCCACCCATCCACCCCCTTCCCTGTTGCACCCACCCACCCACATCCTTCCCTGTTGCCCCCACCCACCCACTCACCACCCTACCACCCAGCCAACAACTACCCTGTTGCCCAAACCCACCCACCCAGCCCTTCCCTGTATACCCTACCAACACACCCACTTCCCTGTTGCCCCCACCCACCTAGCCACCCCCTTCCCTGTTGCCACCAACCACACACACCCTTCCCTGTTGCCCCCACCCAGACACACCCTTCCCTGTTGCCCTCAACCACCCACACCCTTCACTGTTGGCCCCATCCAACAACCCACCCCCTCCTAGTTGCCCCAACCCACCCACCCACTTCCCTGTTGCCCCCACTAACCCACACACCCCCTTCCCTGTTGCCCCCACCCACTCTCCTCCTTCCCTGTTGCCGCCACCCAAGCAACCACACCCTTCCCTGTAGCCCCCACACTCATTCACACCCCTTCCCTGTTGCCTCCACCCAACCCACCCCTTCCCTGTTTCCCCCATTAACCCACCCACCCCTTCCCTGTTGCCCCCACCCATACTCCCCCTTCCCTGTTGCCGCGACCCAAGCAACCACACCCTTCCCTGTAGCCCCAACACTCCATCACACCCCTTCCCTGTTGCCCCCACACACACACACTTTTCTTGTTGCCCCTACACACCCACAAACCCCCTTCACTGTTGCCCCCAACTACACTCCCACCAACTTCCCTGTAGCCCACACCCACCCAAACACCCCCTTCCCTGTTTCCCCTACCCACCTACCCCCTTCTCTGTTGCCCCCTCAAAACACACCCTTCCCTGTTTTCCCCACGCACCTACCCACACACTTCACTGTATCCCCCACCCACCCCATCATTCCCTGCTGGTCCCACGCACCCATCCCATTCCCTGTTGCCCCCACAAAGCCACCCCCTTCCCAGTTGCCCCCACCCACCCACACACACCTTCCCTGTTGCCCCCACCCACTTCTCTGTTGTCCCCAGCTACCCACGCCGCCACCCCCCTTTCCTGTTGTCCCCACCAACCCCCTTCCCTGTTGTCCAATCCAACGTACCCACACCTTTCCCTATTGTCCCCTCCCACCCACTCACCCTCTTCCCTGTTGTGCCCACCCACCCACACGCTTCCCTGTTGTGCCCACCCACCCACCCACACCTGTCCCTGTTGTGCCCAACCAAACACACACACGCACTTCCCTGTTGCCCCCACACACCCACCAACCTACAATATTCCCTGTTGCCCCCACCCAGACACACCCTTCCCGGTTGCCACCATCCACCGAGCCACCCTTCCCTGTTGCCCCCACACACCCTCCCACTTCCCTGTTGCCCCCACCCACCCACCCCCTTCCCTGTTGGCCCCACCCACCAACCCACCCCCTCCCTGTTGCCCCAACCCAGCCCCCCACCTCCTTCCCTGTTGGCCGCACCCACCAACCCACCCGATTTCCTGTTGCCCCAAACCAGTTCCCTGTTACCCCCATCCATCTCCCCACACCTGCCCTGTTGCCCACATCCACGAACCCTCACCCTTCCCTGTTGCCCCCATTCATCCCATTCCCTGTTGCCCCACCGAGCCACCCCATTCCCTGTTGCACCCACCCAAACAGACCTTCCCTGTTGCCCACACAACCACACACACACACCTTCCCTGTTGCCTCACTCACCCACCAACCTACATCCTTCCCTGTAGCCCCCACCCAGACACATACTTCCCTATTGCCACCATCCACCGAGCCACCCTTCTCTGTTGCCCCCAAACGCACCCCCATTTCCCTGTTGCCCCCACCCAACCACCCCCTTCCCTGTTGGCCGCACCCAACAACCCACCCCTTCCCTGTTGCCCCAACCAACCCCCCCACCCCCTTCCCTGTTGGCCGCACCCACCAACCCACCCCATTCCCTGTTGCCCCAACCCAGTTCCCTTTTAACCCCCCTCCTCCTCCCCACACCTACCCTGTTGCCCACACCCACGAACCCACCCCCTTCCCTGTTGCCAACTGCAACCCACCTCCTACCCTGTTGCCCCCACTCACCCCCTTCCCTGTTGCCCCTTCCCTTCCCCTTCCTTGTTGCCCCCACCCACCCACATACCCACCCAGCCCCTTCCCTGTTGCTCCCACACAGCCACCACTTCCCTGTTGTCCACAACCAACCATCCAATTCCCCGTTGCACACACCCACCCACACACCCGCTGCCCTGTTTCTCCCACACACACTCCCCCTTCCCTGTTTCCCCCAACCAAACATCCACTTCCCTGTTGCACCCACCCACCCACACTTCCACTAAACTGTTGCCCCCACCCACCCACCCCCTTCCCTGTTGCCCCCACTAACCCACACACCCCCTTCCCTGTTGCCCTCACCCACTCCTCCTTCCCTGTTGCCGCCACCCAAGCAACCACACCCTTCCCTGTAGCCCCCACACTCATTCACACCCCTTCCCTGTTGCCTCCACCCAACCCACCCCTTCCCTGTTTCCCCCATCCCATTAACCCACCCACCCCTTCCCTGTTGCCCCCACCCATACTCCCCCTTCCCTGTTGCCACGACCCAAGCAACCACACCCTTCCCTGTAGCCCCAACACTCTATCACACCCTTTCCCTGTTGCCCCCACACACCCACACTTTTCTTGTTGCCCCTACACACCCACAAACCCCCTTCACTGTTGCCCCCAACTACACTCCCACCAACTTCCCTGTAGCCCACACCCACCCAAACACCCCCTTCCCTGTTTCCCCTACCCACCTACCCCCTTCTCTGTTGCCCCCTCAAAACACACCCTTCCCTGTTTTCCCCACGCACCTACCCACACACTTCACTGTATCCCCCACCCACCCCATCATTCCCTGCTGGTCCCACGCACCCATCCCATTCCCTGTTGCCCCCACAAAGCCACCCCCTTCCCAGTTGCCCCCACCCACCCACACACACCTTCCCTGTTGCCCCCACCCACTTCTCTGTTGTCCCCAGCTACCCACGCCGCCACCCCCCTTTCCTGTTGTCCCCACCAACCCCCTTCCCTGTTGTCCAATCCAACGCATCCACACCTTTCCCTATTGTCCCCTCCCACCCACTCACCCTCTTCCCTGTTGTGCCCACCCACCCACACGCTTCCCTGTTGTGCCCACCCACCCACCCACACCTGTCCCTGTTGTGCCCAACCAAACACACACACACGCACTTCCCTGTTGCCCCCACACACCCACCAACCTACAATATTCCCTGTTGCCCCCACCCAGACACACCCTTCCCGGTTGCCACCATCCACCGAGCCACCCTTCCCTGTTGCCCCCACACACCCTCCCACTTCCCTGTTGCCCCCACCCACCCACCCCCTTCCCTGTTGGCCCCACCCACCAACCCACCCCCTCCCTGTTGCCCCAACCCAGCCCCCCACCTCCTTCCCTGTTGGCCGCACCCACCAACCCACCCGATTTCCTGTTGCCCCAAACCAGTTCCCTGTTACCCCCATCCATCTCCCCACACCTGCCCTGTTGCCCACATCCACGAACCCACCCCCTTCCCTGTTGCCCCCAGCAACCCACCTCCCACCATGTTGCCCCCACTCACCCCCTTCCCTGTTGCCCCTACCCTTCCCCTTCCCTGTTGCCCCCTCCCACACAACCACCCACACCCTTCTCACTTTTCCCCACCCAGCCAACCCCTTCCTTGTTGCCCCCACCCACCCACATACGCACCCAGCCCCTTCCCTGTTGCCCCCACATTGCCACCACTTCCCTGTTGTCCACAACCAACCATCCAATTCCCCGTTGCACACACCCACCCACACACCCGCTGCCCTGTTGCTCCCACACATTCTCCCCCTTCCCTGTTGACCCCAACCAAACATCCACTTCCCTGTTGCACCCACCCACCCACACATCCACTGACCTGTTGCCCCCACCCACCCACCCCATTCCCTGTTGCCCCCACTAACCCACACCCCCCCTTCCCTGTTGCCCCCACATACACTCCTCCTTCCCTGTTGCCTCCACCCAAGCACCCACACCCTTCCCTGTAGCCCCCACACTCCTTCCCACCCCTTCCCTGTTGCCCCCACACACCCACACTTTTACTGTTGCCCCTACACACCTACAAACCCCCTTCACTTTTGCCCCCAACCACATGCCCACCAACTTCCCTGTAGCCCACACCCAACCACCCACCCCCTTCCATGTTTCCCCTACCCACCTACCCCCTTCTCTGTTGCCCCCACCTAGACACACCCTTCCCTGTTTAACGCACGCACCTCCCCACACACTTCACTGTAACCCCCACACAACCCATCATTCCCTGTTGCTCCCACCCACCCATCCCATTCCCTGTTGCCCCCACCCACACTCCCCCTTCCCTGTTGCCACCACCCAAGCACCCACACCCTTCCCTGTAGCCCCCACAATCCTTCCCACTCCTTCCCTGTTGCCCCCACACACCCACAAACCCCCTTCACTGTTGCCCCCACCCACACTCCCACCAACTTCCCTGTAGCCCACACCCATCCACACAACCCCTTCCCTGCTTCCCCTACCCACCTACATGCTTCTCTGTTGCCCCCACCCAGACACACCTTTACCTGTTTTCCCCACGCACCTCCCCACACACTTCACTGTATCCCCCACACACCCATCATTCCCTGTTGGTCCCACAAAGCCACCCCCTTCCCTGTTGCCACCACCCACCCACACACCCCTTCCCTGTGGCCCCCACCCACTTCTCTGTTGTCCCCACCTACCCATGCCCCCACCCCCTTCCATGTTGTCCCCACCAAATGCACCCACCCCCTACCCTATTGTCCCCACCCACCCACCCACCCTCTTCCCTGTTGTCCCCTACCACCCACCAACCCTCTTCCATGTTGTCCCCTCCCAACCACCCACTTCCCTGTTATGCCCACCCACCCACATGCTTCCCTGTTGTGCTCACCCACCCACCCACCCACACCCTTCCCTGTTGTGCCCAACCACCCACACACACGCACCTTCCCTGTTGCCCCCACACACCCACCAACCTACATCCTTCCCTGTTGCCCCCACCCAGACACACCCTTCCCTGTTGCCATCATCCACCGAGCCACCTTTCCCTGTTGCCCCAACACACACTCCCACTTCCCTGTTGCCCCCACCCACCCACTCCTTTCCCTGTTGCCCCCACCCACCAACCCACGCCCTCCCTGTTGCCCCAACCCACCTCCCCACACCTACCCTGTTGCCCATACCCATAAACCCACCCCCTTCCCTGTTGCCCCCACCAACCCACCTCCTACCCTGTTGCCCCCACTCACCCCTTTCCCTGTTGCACCTACCCTTCCCCTTCCCTTTTGCCACCTCCCACACACCGTCCCACTCCCTTCCCTGTTTTCCCCACCCAGCCATACCCTTCCCTGTTGCCCCCACCCACCCACATACCCACCCAGCCCCTTCCCTGTTGACCCCACACAGCCACAACTTCCCTGTTATCCACAAACAACCATCCAATTCCCCGCTGCACACACCCACCCACACACCCGCTGCCCTGTTGCACTCAGACACACTCCCCCTTCCCTGTTGCCCCCAACCGAACATCCACTTCCCTGTTGCACCCACCCATCCACACATTCGCTGACCTTTTGCCCCCACCCACCCACCCCCTTCCCTGTTGCCGCCACCCAAGCACCCACACCCTTCCCTGTAGCCCCCACACTCCTTCCCACCCCTTCCTGTTGCCCCCACACACTCATCCTCTTCCTGTTACTGCTACACACCCACCAACCCCCTTCACTGTTGCCCCCAAACACACAACCACCAACTTCCCTGTAGCCCACACCCACCCACCCACCCCCTTCCCTGTTTCCCCTACCCACCCACCCCCTTCTCTGTTGCCCCCACCCAGACACACCCTACCCTGTTTTCCCCACGCACCTCCCCACACTCTTCACTGTAGCCCCCAACCACCCCATCATTCCCTGTTGCTCCCACCTACCCTCACCCTTCCCTGTTGCCCCCACCCATCACATTCCCTGTTGCCCCCAGAAAGCCACCCCCTTCCCTGTTGACCCCACCCACTTCCCTGTTGTCCCCACCCATGCACCCACCCCCTTCCCTTTTGTCCAAACACCCCCCTGCCACCCTTTTCCCTGTTGTCCCAACCCACCCACCCCCCCTACCCTGTTGTCCTCACCCACCAACCCACCCTCTTCCCTGTTGTCCCCACCCACCAACACACCCTCTTCCCTTTTGTCCCCACCCTCTTCCCTGTTGTCCCCACCCACCCAACCACCCTCTTCCCTGTTGTCCCCGCCCAACCACCCACCCTCTTCCCTGTTGTCCCCACCCACCCAACCACCCTCTTCCCTGTTGTCCCCGCCCAACCACCCACCCTCTTCCCTGTTGTCCCCACCCACCCACCAACACGCTTCCCTGTTGTGCCCACCCACCCACCCACACCCTTCTCTGTTCTGCCCAACCACCCACACACACCCTTCCCTGTTGTGCCCACCACCCACCCACACCCTTCCCTGTTGTGCCCACCCACCCACCCACACCCTTCCCTGTTGTGCCCACCCACCCACCCACACCCTTCCCTATTGCCCACCCTCCCACCACCTTCTCTGTTACTTACACTCAACCTCCCACCACCTTCCCTGTTGACCCCAACCATGAATCCCCCCTTCCCTGTTGATCCCACCCAGGAACCCAACCCCTTCCCTGTTGCCTCCACCCACTCAGACACATCTATCCCTGTTGTCCACACCCACCCACGCACACCCTTCCCTGTTGCCCCCTCAAACCCACCCACACCCTTACGATTTCCACGACACACCCATGCCCTTCCCTGATGCCCCAACCCCTTCCCTGAAGCCTCCACCCACCCACCCCCTTCCCTGTTGTCCCCACCCACCCACCCACCTTCTCTGTTACCTACACTCAACCTCCCACCACCTTCCCTGTTGCCCCCAAACATGAACCCCCTTCCCTGTTGAACCCACCCACGAACTTACCCCCTTCCCCATTGCCTCCACCCACCCACCCACATCCTTCCCTGTTGCCCCCACCCACCCACACTCATTCTTCCCTGTTGCCTCCACCCACCCAGACACACCCTTCCTTGTTGCCCCCTCAAACCCACCCACACCCTTACCATTTCCACGATGCACCCATGCCCTTTCCTGATGCCCCAACCCCTTTCCTGAAGCCTCCACCCACCCACCCCCTTCCCTGTTGTGCCCACCCACCCACCCACACCATTCCAATTTGTGCCCACCCACCCACCCACAGCCTTCCCTAATTTCCCCACCCACTCCCTTCCCTGTTGACCCCACCCACCCACCTTCTCTGTTACCTACACTCAACCTCCCACCACCTTCCCTGTTGCCCCCAAACATGAACCCCCTTCCCTGTTGAACCCACCCACGAACTTACCCCCTTCCCCATTGCCTCCACCCACCCACATCCTTCCCTGTTACCCCCCACCCACCCACACTCATCCTTCCCTGTTGCCCCCACCTACCCACACAGATCCTTCCATGTTGCCCCCTCAAACCCATCCACATCCTTCCCTGTTGCCCGTACCCAACCACCCCCTTCCCTGTTGCCCACACACAGCCACCCACCTTCCCCTTCCCTGTTGCCCCCACCCACCCACCCACCCCCTTGTCTGTTGCCCCCACCCACCCACTCACCCACCCACACCCTTTCCTGATGACCCCACCCATCCCCTTCCTTGTTTCCCACACGCATCCACCCACCCCATGCCCTGTAGCCCACAGCCACCACATTTGCTGTTGCCCCCACCCAGCAACCCCTTCCCTTTTGCCCCCAACCACCCACTCAAACACACCCTTCCTTATCACACCCAACCACCATTCCTTGTTGCCCTCACCCACATACACACCCCTTCTCTGTTGCCCCCACACATGACCCACCCCATTGCCCATTGCCTCTACACACCAACCCTCCCAACCCTTCCCTGTTGCCCCAACCACTCACCCACCCCTTCCCTATTGCCCCCAGCCTCTTGCCCACACCCTTCCTTGTTGCCCCAACATTCCTTCCCACCCCTTCCCTGATTCCCCCACCCACCCTCTTCCCTGTTGCCCCTACCCACCCACCAACCCCCTTCATTGTTGCCCCAAAACACCCACCCACCAACCTCCCTGTTGCCCACACCCACCCACAAACCCCCATCCCTGTTGCCCCCAACTACCCACCCACCAATTCCCTGTTGCCACACCCACATACCCACTCCCTTCCCTGTTGTCCGCACCCACCCATGCACACACTTCGCTGTTGCCACCACCCACTTTCCTGTTGCCCACACACAGCCATCCACCCTCTTCCCTGTTGACCCCATCCACCCTCACAGCCACCTCCTTCCCTGATGACCCCACCACCCACTTCCCTGTTTCCCGAACACACCCACCCACACACTTCCCTGTAGCCCCCACCCCCTTTACTGTTGCCTCCACCCAGCAATCCCTTCCCTGTTGCCCCCAACCACCCACTCAAACACCCCCTTCTTTGTTACACCCACCCTCCTACACAATTTCCTGTTGACTCCACCCACATACACACCCCCTTCCCTGTTGCCCCAACACATGACCCACTCCCTTGCCTTTTGCCCCACCCACCAACCCTCCCAACCCTTCCCTGTAGCCCCCTGCCACCCACCCACACACCTCCCTATTGCCCGCACCCTCCTGCCCACACCCTTCCCTGTTGCCCACACCCGCCCACCCAACCCCTTCCTTGTTGCCCCCACCCTCCTGCCCACAATCTTCCCTGTTGCCCCCATGGACCCCCCTTCCCTGTTGCCCCTACCCACCCAGCCCCTTCCCTGTTGCCCCCAACCACCCTGCCACCAACTGCCCTGTCGCCCCGACCCACACACCCACCTCCTTCCCTGTTGTCCCAACACACCCACCAACCCCCTCGCCTGTTGACCCCACCCACACACACACCCATCCCTGTTGCCCCCAACCACCCAACCACCAACTTCCCTGTTGCCCCCACCCACACACCCACCACTTCCCTGTTGTCCCGACCACACACCCATTCCCTGTTGTCCCCACTCACCCAACCACCCCCTTGCATGTTGCTCCCACCCACCCACGTGCACACTTCCCTGTTTCCCCCACCAACTTCCCTGTTGCCCCTACCCACTGACCCAACCCATTCCCTGAAGCCTCCACCCACTGACACACCCCTTCCCTGTTGCCCCCACCCATGCACCCACTCCCTTCCCTCTTACACCCACCCACTTCCCTGTTGTCCCCACCCACCCACCCCCTTCCTTGTGGCCCCCACCCACTCCCTGTTTATGCCACCCACCCACACTCTATCCTGTTGCCCCCACCCAGACAAACCCTTCCCTGTTGCCGCCACACACCCAAACAGCAATTCCCTTCCATGTTACCCTCACCCATCCACAAACAACCAGCCCTGTTGCCCACACCCACCCACCCACCTTCTTCCCTGTTGCCCCCACACACCCAACCACACCCTTACCATTTGGCCCACCCACACACCCAATTCATTGTTGCCCCCACCCACCCCCTTCCCTGTTGCCCCTACCCAACCCCTTCCTTGATGCTCCCACACACTTCCCTGAACCCTCCACCCAGCCACACATCTCCTTCCCTTTTGCCTCCACCCAACCACCCCTGCCCTGTTGCCCCCCCACACACCCAACCACCCACCCCATCCCTTTTTCCACCACCCACCCATAATCCCCATTCCATGTTGCCCACACACACTCAACCACCCCTTCCCTGTTGCCCCCACCCACCCACACACCCACCCACTTCCCTGTTGCCCCCACGCAGCCACTCACCCACCCACCCCCTTCCCTGATGTCCCAACCACTGTCTTCCCTGTTTCCAGCACCCACCCAGCCACCCCCTTCCCTGTAGACCCCACCCACCGCTTTGCTGTTGCCCACACCAAGCAACAAATTCCTTGTTGCTCCCAACCACCCACTCAAACACCCCCTTCTTTGTTACATCCACCCACCCTCCAACACCCTTCCCTGTTGGGCCCACCCACATTCACAATACCTTCCCTGTTGCCCCCACACTCCTGCCTACCCCCTTCCCTGTTGCCCCCAATCACCAAAACGCCCAACCCTTCTCTGTTGTCACATGCCTCCCGCCCACCCCCATCCCTTTTGTCCCCACCCACCCACCCTGTTCCCTGTTGCCACACCCACCCCATTCCCTGAAATCCCCTCACACCTCCCCACACGCTTACCTGTTGCCCCCACCCACATTCTCCCTTCCCTGTTGCCCGTTGCCCGCACACAACCACCCCCTTCCCTCTTGCCCACATTGACCCAACCCCTTCACTGTTGCCCCCACCCACCCACCCCCTGGCTTTTTACCCCACAATCCCTCACCCCACTTCCCTGTTGCCACCCACCCACCTCCCCTTCCCTGTTGCCCCGCCAACCTAAACCATTCCCGGTTGCCACCACACACCCAACCACCCAACCCCTTCATGTTACCCCCACCCACCCACACACAACATGCATTGTTGCCCACACCCACCCACCCACCTACCTCCTTCCATGTTGCCCCCACACACCCACCCACACCCTTACAATTTGCCTCCACCCTCCCCCTTCATTGTTGCCCCAACCCACCGCCTTCCCTGTTGCTCCCACCCACCCACTCCCTTCCCTGTTGCCCCTACACAACCCCTTCCCTGTTGCCCCCACACACTTCCCTGAACCCTACACACAGCCACCCACCCCCTTCCCTGTTGGCCCCACCCAACCACCCCTTCCCTATTGCACCCACATACTCACCCACCCACCCCCTACCATTTTTTCTCCACCCACCCACGCTCCCCCTTCCCTGTTGCCCACACACACCCACCCACCCCTTCCTGGTTGGCCCCACCCACCCACACACCCACCCCTTCACTGTAGCCCCCACCCACCCCCTTTGCTTTTGCCCCCACCAAACAACCCCTTCCCTGTTGCTTCCAACCACCCACTCAAACATCCCCTTCTTTGTAACATCCACCAACCCTCCAACACCCTTCCCTGTTGCCCCCACCAACATACACACCCCCTTCCCTGTTGCCCCCACACTCCCGCCTACCCCTTCCCTGTTGCCCCCACCCACCAACCCGCCCAACCCTTCTCTGTTGCCACATGCCTCCCACCCACCCCCATCCCTTTTGCCCCCACCCACCCACCCTCTTCCCTGTTGCCTGCACCCACTCCCCCTCACCCTTCACTGTTACCCCCACCCACCCCCTCCTTCCCTGTTGACCCCACCCACCCTCACCATTCCCTGTTGCACCACCCAACCCATTCTGTTGCCCCCCCACCGACCCAACTCCTTCCCTGCTGCCCCCACCCACCCACCCTGTTCCCTAATGCCACACCCACCCCTTTCCCTGCAGTCCCCTCACACCTCCCCACACGCTTTCCTGTTGCCCCCACCCTGTTGCCCGCACACAACCACCCCCTTCCTTCTTGCCCACACTGACCCAACCCCTTCCCTGTTGCCCCCACCTACCCAACCCTGGCTTTTTACCCCACAAACCCTCCCCCCACTTCCCTGTTGCCACCCACCCACCTCCCCTTCCCTGTTGCCCCGCCAACCCAAACCATTCCTGGTTGCCCCCACACACCCAACCACCCACCCCCTTCATGTTACCCCCACCCACCCACACACAACATGCATTGTTGCCCCCACACACCCACCCACACCCTTACAATTTGCCTCCACCCACCCCTTTCATTGTTGCCCCAACCCACCCCCTTCCCTGTTGCTCCCACCCACCCATGCCTTTCCCTGTTGCCCCTACCCAAGCCCTTCCCTGTTGCCCCCACACACTTCCCTGAACCCTACACACAGCCACCCACCCCCTTCCCTGTTGACCCCACCCAATGACCCCTTCCATATTGCACCCACACACTCACCCACACACCCCCTACCATGTTTCCCCCACCCACCCACGCTCCCCCTTCCCTGTTGCCTACACACACCCACCCACCCCTTCCTGGTTGCCCCCACCCACCCACACACCCACCCCCTTCCCTGTAGCCCCCACCCACCCCCTTTGCTGTTGCCCCCACCAAACAACCCCTTCCCTGTTGCTCCCAACCACCCACTCAAACATCCCCTTCTTTGTAACATCCACCAACCCTCCAACACACTTCCCTATTGCCTCCACCCACATACACATCCCCTTCCCTTTTGCCCCCGCACTCTTGCCCACCCCCTTCCCTGTTGCCCTCACCCAACAACATGCCCAACACTTCCCTGTTTCCCCCATACTCCCGCCCATCTCCTTCCCTTTTGCCCCCACACACCCACCCCCTTCCCTGTTGCCTGCACCCACTCCCCCTCACCCTTCACTGTTGCCCTCACCCACCCCCTCCTTCCCTGTTGACACCACCCACCCTCAGAATTCCCTGTTGCCCCCACCCAACCCCTTCACTTTTGACCCCCAGCGACCCAACTCCTTCCCTTATGCCCCCACCCACCCATCCCATTCCCTGTTGTCACAACCACCCAAATCCCAGCTGTCCCCTCACACCTCCCCACACACTTTCCTGTTGCCCCCATCCACACACCCCCTTCCCTGTTGCCTGTACACAACCACCCCCTTCCCTCCTGCCCACACCAACCCAACCCCTTCTGTGTTGCCCCCAACCACCCAAACAACCCCTTTGCTATTGCCCCCACCCACCTCCCCACACCCTTCCCTGATTCTCTCATCCACACTCCACCTTCCCAGATGCTGCCACCCAAGCACACACCACTTCCCTGTTTTCCCCACGCTCCCCATCATTCCCTGTTGCCTGCACCCAGCCACCCACTTCCCTGTTGCTCCCACCCACCCACCCCTTCCCTCTAGCATCCACCCCCTTCCCTGTTGCCCCCAACGAATCATACACTGCCCTGTTGACCCCACCCACCCACACACCACTTCCCTGTTGACCCCACACACACACCCACCTACTCCCTTCCCTGTTGCGCCCACCAACTACCCTGTTGCCCCCACCCACTCACCCAACCACCCACTTCTGTGATGACACCACCCACCCGTTTCCCTGTTTCCCGCACCCACCCACTTCCCTGTAGCCCCCACCCACCCCCTTTGCTGTTGCCCCCACCAAGCAAACCTTTCCCTGTTGCTCCCAACCACCCACTCAAACATTCCTTTCTTTGTAACATCCACCCACCCTCTAACACCCTTCCCTTTTGCCCCCACACTCCCGCCCACCACCTTCCCTGTTGCCCTCACCCACCAACCCGCCCAACCCTTCCTTGTTTCCCCCACACTCCCACCCACACCCTTCCCTGTTGCCCCCACCCTCCCGCCCATCCCCTTCCTTTTCGCCCCACCCACCTACGATCTTCCCTGTTTCCCGCACACACTCCCCCTCACTTTTCACTGTTGCCCCCACCCACCTCCTCCTTCCCTGTTGCCACCACCCACCCTCACCATTCCCTGTTGCCCCCACCCAACCCCTTCCCTGCTGACCCCCACCCACCCACCCCGTTCCCTGTTGACAAAACCACGCCAATCCCTGCTGTCCCCTCACAACTCCCCACCTGCTTACCTGTTGCCCCCACCCATACACACCCTTCCCTGTCGCCCACACAAAACCACCCCCTTCCCTGTTGCCCCCACGCATCCCATTTACATTTGCCCCCACCCAGCCACCCCTTCCCTGTTGCTCCCACCCACCTATGCCTTCCCTCTAGCACCCACCCCCTTCCCTGTTGCCCCCAACCAATCATACACTACCCTGTTGATCCCACCCACCCTCACACCACTTCGCTGTAGCACTCACACACCCACCCACATACCCCCTTCCCTCTTGCCACCACCCACTTCCCTGTTGTTCCCACCTACACACCCAACCCAATCCCTGTTGTCCCCACGCACCCAACCACTCCTTCCCTGTTGTCCCCACCCACCTACCCACCCCCTTTCATGTTGTCCCCACCCACCCAGCCTCCCTGTTGTACCCACACAACAAACCACACACTTCCTTGTTGTCCGCAACCACCCCCTTCCCTGTTGCCCCCACGCATCCCATTTCCATTTGCCTCCACCCAGCCACCCCTTCCCTGTTGCTCCCACCCACCTACCCCTTCCCTCTAGCACCCACACCCTTCCCTGTTGCCCCCAACCAATCATACACTACCCTGTTGACCCCACCCACCATCACACCACTTCGCTGTTGCACCCACACACCCACCCACCTACCCCCTTCCCTGTTGTCCCCACCCACTTCCCTGTTGTTCCCACCTACCCACCCAACCCATTCCCTGTTTTCCCCACGCACCCAACCACTCCTTCCCTGTTGTCCCCACCCACCCACCCACCCCCTTCCGTGTTGTCCCCACCCACCCACCCTCCCTGTTGTACCCACACACCAACCCACACCCTTCCTTGTTGTCCTCACCCACCCCTTCCCTGTTGTCCCCACCCACCAACCCAACCACACCCTTCCCTGTTGTCCCCACCCACACCCTTCCCTGTTGTCCCCACCCACCCACCCACCCCTTCCCTGTAGTCCCCACCTACCACCTTTGCTTTTGCCTGCACCAAGCAACCCCTTCCCTGTTGCTCCCCACCACCCACTCAAACACCCCCTTCTTTGTAACATCAACCAACCCTCCAACACGCTTCTCTGTTGCCCCCACCCACATACACAACCCTTTTGCCCCCACACTCCTGCCCATCCCCTTCCCTGTTGCCCTCACCCACCAACCCGCCCAACTCTTCCCTGTTGGCCCCACTCTCCCGCCCATCTCCTTCCCTTGAGCCGCCATCCACCCACCCTTTTTCCTGTTGCCAGCACCCACTCCCCCTCACCCATCACTGTTGCCCCCACCCATCCCCTCCTTCCCTGTTGCCACCACACACCCTCACCATTCCCTGTTGCCCCCACCCAACCCCTTTCCAGTTGACTCCCAACGACACAACTCCTTCCCTGCTGCTCCCACCCGCCCGTCCCCTTCCCTGTTGCCACAACCACCCCAATCCCTGCTCTCCCCTCACACCTCCGCAAAAGCTTTCCTGTTGCCCCCACCCACACACCCCCTTCCCTGTTGCCCACACACAACCACAACCTTCCCTCTTGACCACACCGACCCAACACCTTCCCTGTTGCTCTCACCCACCCACCCAACCCTTTCTCTGTTGCCCCCACCCACCTCCCCACACCCTTCCCTGTTGCCCCCACCCAAGCACCCTCCGCTTCACTGTTTTCCCCATGCACCTCCCACACACTTCTCTGTTGCCCCCACCCACCCCATCATTCCCTGTTGCCCCCACCCACCCTCACCCTTCCCTGTTGCCCCCACCCATCCCATTCCCTGTTGCACCTACCCAGCCACCCCCTTCCCTGTTGCTCCCACCTACCCACCCCTTCCCTCTAGCAACCACCCCTTTCCCTGTTGCCCCCAACCAATCATATACTACCCTGATGACCCCACACACCCACATACCACTTCCCCGTTGCCACCACACACCCACACACCTAACCCATTCCCTGTTGCCCGCACCCACTTCCCTGTTGCCACCACCCACCCACTCACCCAACCACCCCCTTCCCTGATGACCCCACCCACCCGCTTCCCTGTTTCCCGCACCCACCCACCCACTTCCCTGTAGCCCCCACCCACCCCCTTTGCTGTTCCCCCCACCAGGCAACCATTCCCCTGTTGCTCCCAACCACCCACTCAAACATCCCCTTCTTTGTAACATCCACCCACCCTCTAACACCCTTCCCTTTTGCTCCCACACTCCCACCCACCCCCTTCCCTGTTGCCCTCACCCACCAACCCACCCAACCCTTCCGTTTCCCCCATACTCCCGCCCACACCCTTCCTTGTTGCCCACACCCTCCCGCCCATCCCCTTCCCTTTTGCCCCCACCCACCCACCCTCTTCCCTGTTTCCCGCACCCACTCCCCATCACCCTTCACTGTTGCCCCACCCACCCCCTCCTTCCCTGTTGTCACCACCCACCCTCACCATTCCCTGTTGCCACAACCACTTCAATCCCTGCTGTCACCTCACACCTCCCCACATGCTTTCCTGATGCCCCCACCCACACACACCCACCCTGTTGCCCCCATGCATCCCATTCCCTGTTGCCCCAACCAGGCCACCCGCTTCCCTGTTGCCCCCACCCCCCTACCTCTTCCCTCTAGCTCCCACCCACTTCCCTGTTGCCCCAACCAATCATACACTAACCTGTTGACCCCACCTACCCCTTCCCTGCTGCACCCACACACCCACCCACCTACGCCCATCCCGGTTGCCCCAACCCATTCCCTGTTGTCCACACCCACCCACCCACTCCTTCCCTGTTGTGCACCACCCACCCACCCAACCACACCCTTCCCTGTTGTCTCCACCCACAAACTTCCGAGTTGTCCCCACCCACCCACCTACACCTTTCTGAGTTGTCCCCACCAACTCACCCACACCCTTCCCAGTTTTCCCCACCTACCCACCCACACCCTTCCCAGTTTTCCCCACCCACCCACCCACACCCTTCCCAGTTTTCCCCACCCACCCACCCACACCCTTCCCAGTTTTCCCCACCCACCCACCCTCACCCTTCCCAGTTTTCCCTACCCACCCACCCTCACCCCTCCCAGTTTTCCCCACCCACCCACCCTCACCCTTCCCAGTTTTCCCCACCCACCCACCCTCACCCTTCCCAGTTTTCCCCACCCACCCACCCACACCCCTCCCAGTTTTCCCCACCCACCCACCCACACCCTTCCCAGTAATCCCCACCCACCCACCCACACCCTTCCCAGTTTTCCCCACCCACCCACCCACCCACACCCTTCCCAGTTTTCCTCACCCACCCACCCACACCCTTCCCACTTTTCCCCACCCACCCACCCACCCACGCCGTTCCCAGTTTTCTCCACCCACCCACCCACACCGTTCCCAGTTTTCTCCACCCACCCACCCACACACTTCCCTGTTGTCCACACCCACCCAGCCACACTCTTCCCAGTTGTCCCCACCCACCTCACAACACACTTCCCTCTTGTCCCCACCCACCCAACCCCTTCAATGTTGTCCCCACCCACCCACCACCTTCCATGTTTCCCCAACCCATCCACCCCCTTCCATGTTGCCTCCACAAACTTCCCTCTTGCCCCCACCCACCCACCATCTTATCAGTTACCCCCACACAACCACCCCCCTTCCCTGTTGCCCCCAACCACGAACCCACACCCTTCCCTGTTGCGCCCAGCCATGAACACACACCCTTCCTGGTTGCTCCACCAACCCACACACATCCTGCCCTGTTGCCCACTCCCACTCACTCACCCACCCCATTCCCTGTTGCCCCCACAAGCCCACCCACCCCCTTATCATTTCCGCCACCCACCCACCCCCTTCCGTGCTGCCACCACCCACCCACCCGGTTCCCTGTTGCCTCAACCACCCCATTCCCTGCTGTCCCCTCACACCTTCCCATATGTTTTCCTGTTGCCCCCACCCACCCAACCCCTTCCCTCTTGCCTGTACACAACCACCACCTTCCCTCTTGCCCACATCGACCCAAACCCTTCCCTGTTGTCCCCACCCACCCACCCACACCCTTCCCTGTTGTCCCCACCCACCCACCCACACCCTTCCCTGTTGTCCCCACCCACCCACCCACACCCTTCCCTGTTGTCCCCATCCACCCACCCACACACTTCCCTGTTGTCCACACCCACCCAGCCACACTCTTCCCAGTTGTCCCCACCCACCTCACAACACACTTCCCTCTTGTCCCCACCCACCCAACCCCTTCAATGTTGTCCCCACCCACCCACCACCTTCCATGTTTCCCCAACCCATCCACTCCCTTCCATGTTGCCTCCACAAACTTCCCTCTTGCCCCCACCCACCCACCATCTTATCAGTTACCCCCACACAACCACCCCCCTTCCCTGTTGCCCCCAACCACGAACCCACACCCTTCCCTGTTGCGCCCAGCCACGAACACACACCCTTCCTGGTTGCTCCACCAACCCACACACATCCTGCCCTGTTGCCCACTCCCACTCAGTCACCCACCCCATTCCCTGTTGCCCCCACAAGCCCACCCACCCCCTTATCATTTCCGCCACCCACCCACCCCCTTCCGTGCTGCCACCACCCACCCACCCGGTTCCCTGTTGCCACAACCACCCCATTCCCTGCTGTCCCCTCACACCTCCCCATATGTTTTCCTGTTGCGCCCACCCACCCAACCCCTTCCCTCTTGCCTGTACACAACCACCACCTTCCCTCTTGCCCACATCGACCCAAACCCTTCCCTGTTGTCCCCACCCACCCACCCACACCCTTCCCTGTTGTCCCCACCCACCCACCCACACCCTTCCCTGTTGTCCCCACCCACCTCCCCACACCCTTCCCTGTTGTCCCCATCCACCCACCCACACACTTCCCTGGTGTCCCCACCCACCTCCCCACGCACTTCCCTCTTGCCCCCACAAACACTCCCCCTTCCCTGTTGTCCCCACTCACGCACCACCTTCCATGTTCCCCCAACACATCCACCTCCTTCCATGTTGCCCCCACTCACTTCCCTGTTGCGCCCACCCACCCACCACCTTCTCAGTTAACCCCACCCACCCAACCCCCTTCCCTGTTGCGCCCAACCATGAACCCACACCCTTCCCAGTTGCCTCCACCCACCCACGCACATCCTGTCCTGTTGCCCAAACCCACTCACTCACCCACCCCATTGCCGGTTGCCCACACAAACCCACCCACACCCTAACCATTTCCCCCACCCACCCACCCACTTCCCTGTTGCCCCCACTGACCCCCTTCCCTGTTGACCTGCCCAAACCCTTCCCTGTTGCCCTCACCCAGCAAACCGCCCAAACCTTCCCTGTTGCCCCCACACTCCCGCCCACACCCTACCCTGTTGCCCCCACCCTCCTGCCCATCCCCTTCCCTTTTGCCCCCACCCACCCACCCTCTTCCCTGTAGCCCGCACCCACTCCCCCTCACCCTTCACTATTGCCCCCCCCACCCCCTCCTTCCCTGTTGCCACCACCCACCCTCACCATTCCCTATTGCCCCCACCCAACCCCTTCCCTGTTGACCCCCACCGACCCAACTCCTTCCCTGCTGCCCTCACCCATCCACCCGGTTCCCTGTTGCCAAAACCACCCCATTCCCTGCTGTCCCCTCACATCTCCCCACATGTTTTCCTGTTGCCCCCACTCACACACCCCCTTCCCTGTTGCCTCTACACAACCACCACCTTCCCTTTGGCCCACACTGACCCAACCCCCTCCCTGTTGCCCCCACACACCCACACACGCCCTTCCCTTTTCCCCCACCCACCACCTTCCCTTTTACCTCACCCACCCTACTCCCACATCCCTGTTGCCACCCTCCCACCCCGTTCCCTGTTGCCCCATCCAACCCACCCAACCCCTTCTCTGTTGCCCAAACCCACCTCCCCACACCCTTCCCTGTTGCCACCACCCAAGCACCCACCCCTTCCCTGTTTTCCCGACGCACCTCCCCACACCCTACCCTGTTGCCACCACACACCTACCCACCCATCCCATTCCCTGTTGTTCCCACTCCTTCCCTTTTGTCCCTACCCCCTTCAATGTTGTCCCCACCCACCCACCCACCCACACCCTACCCTTTTGTCCCCACCCACCCACCCACACACACACTTCCCTGTTGCACCCACACACACTCCCCCCTTCCCTGTTGTCCCCACCCACCCACTACCTTCCATGTTCCCCCGGCCCATGCTTCCCCTTCCATGTTGACCCCACCCACACAACACCTTCTTAGTTACTCCCACCCACCGACCCCTCCTTCCCTGTTGCCACCAACCACGAACCCACACCCTTCCCTGTTCCCTCCACCCACCCACCCACATCCTTCCCTATTTTCCCCTCCCACCCACCCATTCCCTCTTTTCCCCAGCCACTCACCCACTCAACCACACACCCCCATCCCTGTTGTCCCCACTGACCCAGCCACCCCCTTGCAATTTGCCCTCACCCACCAACTCACCACTTTCCCTGTTGTCCCCACTCACCCACCCACCCCCTTCCCAGTTGCCCTAACCCACACACGCACACAGTTCCCTGTTGCCACCACCCACTTCCCTGTTGCCCACACACACCCACCCACCCCCTTCTCTGTTGCCCCCACCCATCCTAACACCCACCCCCTTACCTTTTGCCCCCACCCAGCCACTCACCCACCCACATCCTTCCCTTATGACCCCACCCACCCACTTCCCTGTTGCCTGCACCCACTCCCCTCGCCCTTCACTGTTGCCCCCACCCACCCCCTCCTTCCCTGTTGCCACCACCCACCCTCAGCGTTCCCTGTTGCCCGGACCCAATCCCTTCCCTGTTGACCACCACCCACCCACCCCATTCCCTGTTGCCACAACCACCCCAATCCCTCCTGTCCCCTCACACCTCCCCACATGCTTTCCATGTTGCCCCCACCCACACACCCCCTTCCCTGTTGCCCACACAAAACCACCCCCTTCACTGTTGCCCCCACCCATCTCATTCCCTGTTGCCCCCACCCAGCCACCCCTTCCCTGTTGCCCCTACCCACCTACCCATTCCCTCTAGCACCCACCCCCTTCCCTGTTGTCCCCAACAAATCATACACTACCCTGTTGCACCCACACACCCACCCACCTACCCAGTTCTCTGTTGCCCCCACCCACTACTCTGTTGTCCCCACCTACCCAACCAACCCATTCCCTGTTGTCCCCACCCACCCACCCACCCTGTTGTCTCCACCCACCCTCTTCCCTGTTGTCCCCACCCATCCACTCAACCACACCCTTCCTTGTTGTCCCCACCCACCCACCACACCCTTCCCTGTTGTCCCCACCCACTCACCCACACCCTTCCCTGTTGTCCCCACCCACCCACCCACACCCTTCCCTGTTGTCCCCACCCACCCACCCACACCCTTCCCTGTTGTCCCCACCCACTCACCCACAACCCTCCCTGTTGTCCCCATCCACCCATCCACACACTTCCCTGTTGTCCCCATCCACCTCCCCACACACTTCCTTCTTGCCTCACAAACACTCCCCTTCTCTCTTGTCCCCTCCTACCCACCAACTTCCATGTTCCCCCAACACATCCACCCCCTTCCATGTTGCTTGCACTCACTTCCCTGTTGCGCCCACCCACCCATCCACCACCTTCTCAGTTACCCCCACCCAACCACCCCCCCTTCCCTGTTGCGCCCAACCACGAACCCACACCCTTCCCAGTTGCCTCCACCCACCCACACACATCCTGTCCTGTTGCCCAAACCACTCACTCACCCACCCCATTGCTGGTTGCCCCCACAAACCCACCCACACACTAACCATTTCCCCTACCCACCCACCCACTTCCCTGTTGCCCCCACTGATCCCCTTCCCTGTTGACCCGCACAAACTCTTCCCTGTTGCCTTCACCCAGCAACCCGCCCAAACCTTCCCTGTTTCCCCCACACTCCCGCCCACACCCTTCCCTGTTGCCCCCACCCACCCATCCTCTTCCCTGTTGCCTGCACCCACTCCCCCTCACCTTTCACTGTTGCCCCCACCCACCCCCTCCTTCCCTGTTGCCACCACCCACCCTCACCATTCTCTACTGCCCCCACCCAACCCCTTCTCTGTTGATCCCCACCGACCCAACTCCTTCCCTGCTGCCCTCACCCATCCACCCGGTTCCCTGTTGCCACAACAACCCCAACCCCAAGTTCTGTCGAAGGGTCATGAGGACTCGAAACGTCAACTCTTTTCTTCTCCGCCGATGCTGCCAGACCTGCTGCGTTTTTCCAGGTAATTCTGTTTTTGTTTTGGATTTCCAGCATCCGCAGTTTTCTTTGTTTTTTAACCCCAATCCCTCCTGTCCCCTCACATCTCCCCACATGCTTTCCTGTTGCCACAACCCACACACCCCCTTCCCTGTTGCCTGTACACAACCACCACCTTCCGTCTTGCCCACACTGACCCAACCCCTTCCCTGTTGCCCCCACCCACCTACACAGCCCCTTCCCTGTTTTCTCACCCACCACCTTCCCTTTTCCCTCACCCACCCTACCCACACATCCCTGTTGCCACTCTCCCACCTCATTCCCTGTTGCCCCCACCAACCCACCCAACCCCTTCTCTGTTGCCCACACCCAGATCCCCACACCCTTCCCTGTTGCCCCCACCCGCACTCGCCCTTCCCTGTTGGCACCACCCAAGCATCCACCCCTTCTCTGTTTTCCCCACGCACCTCCTCACACCCTTCTCTGTTGCCTCACCCACCCCATCATTCCATGTTGCCCCCACCCCCACACCCTTCCCTGTTGCACCCACTCATCCCATTCCCTGTTGCCCCCACCCAGCCACCCCCTTCCCTGTTGCCCCTGCCCTCCCACCACTTTGCACTAGCACCCAGCCCCTTCCCTGTTGCCCCCATCCAATCATACACTACCCTGTTGCCGCCACCCACCCCCACACCCCTTCCCTGTTGCCACCAAACACCTACCCACCCAACCCATTCCCTGTTGTCCCCACCCACCCATCCACTCCTTCCCTCTTGTCCCCACCCCCGTCCTTGTTGTCCCCACCCACCAATCCCACACACTTCCCTGTTGTCCCCACACACCCACACACTTCCCTGTTGCGCCCACACACACTCCCCCTTCCCTGTTGTCCCCACCCACCCACCCCCTTCCATGTTGCCCCCACACACTTCCCTGTTGCCCCCACCCACACAACTTCTCAGCTACCCCCACCCTCTGATCCCTCCTTCCCTGTTGCCCCCAACCACGAAACCACACCCTTCCATGTTGCCCCCACCCCCCCACACACATCCTGCCCTGTTGCCCACACCCACGCATTCACCCACCCCATTCCCTGTTACCACCACAAACCCACCCACATCCTTACCATTTACCCTATCCACCCACACCCTTCCTTGTTGCCTCCACACACCCACCCATATCCTTCCCTACTGCCCCCACCCACCCACACACATCCTGCCCTGTTGTCCACACCCACCCACTTACCCACCCCATTCCCTGTTGTACCCACAAACCCACGCACACACTTACCATTTCCCCGACCCACCCCACCCTTCACTGTTGCCCCCTCCCACACCCTTCCATGTCGACCCACCCAACCCCTTTACTGTTGCCCCCAACCCCTTCCCTGAAGCCTCCAACCACCCACTCAAACACCCCCTTCCTTGTTACACCCACCCACCCTGCAACACCCTTTCCTGTTGACCCCACCCAAATACACACCCCCGTCCCTGTTGCCCCCAGACATGACCCACCCCCATGCCTGTTGCCCCACCCACCAACCCTCCCAACCCGTCCCTGTTGCCCCCACCCACTCGCCCACCCCCTCCCTATTGCCCCCACCCTCCTGCACGCACCCTTCCCTGTTGCCCCCACCCTCCCGCCCACAAATTTCCCTGTTTCCCACACACACTCACCCTTTTCCCTGTTGCCCCTACCCACCCACCCACTTCCCTGTTGCCCCCAACCACCCACCCACCAACTTCCCTGTTGCCCCCACCCACCCACCCATTCCCTGTTTTCCCCTGCCATCCACCCAACCACACACCCCCTTCCCTGTAGTCCCCACTCACCCACTCACCCCCTTCTCTGTTGGCCCACCGACCCACACACACACTTCCCTGTTGCCACCCCCCACTTCCCTGTTGCCCACACACACCCAACCACCCCTTCCTTGTTGCCCCCACCTGCCCTCACACCCACCCCCTTCCCTGTTGCTCCACCCACCCAGTCACCCACCCACACCCTTCCCTGATGACCCCACCTACCCACTTCCCTGTTTCCTGCACCCACCCACCCACCCCTTCCCTGTAGCCCCCAGCCACCCCCTTTACTGTTGCTCCCACCCAGCAACCGCTTCCCTGTTGCCACCAACCACCCACTCAAACACCCCCTTCCTTGTTACACCTACCCACCCTCTAACACCCTTTCCTGTTGACCCCACCCACATACACACACCTGTCCCTGTTGCCCCCAGACATGACCCACACCCTTGCCTGTTGCCCCACCCAGCAAACCTCCCAACCCTTCCCTGTTGCCCTCACCCTCCTGCCCACATGCTTCCCTGTTGCCCCCACCCTCCCACCCAACCCCTTCCAAGTTGCCCCCACCCTCCCGCCCACAAACTTCCCTGCTGCCCACATGAACCCACCCTCTTCCCTGTTGCCCCTATCCACCCACACACTTCCCTGTTCCCCCAACCACCCACCCACCAACTTGCCTGTTGCCCCCACCCACACACCCACCTCCTTCCGTGTTTTCCCTACCCACCCACCAACCCCCCTTCCCTGTTGACCCCACACACCCAGACACCCCCATCCCTGTTGCCCCCAACCACCAACTTCCCTTTTGCCCCCACCCACCCACCCTCTTCCCTGTTGCCCGCACCCACTCCCCCTCACCCTTCACTCTTGGCCCCACCCACCCCCTCCTTCCCTGTTGCACCCAACCTCACTCACCATTCCCTGTTTTCCCCACCCAACTCCTTCCCTGTTGACCCCACCCACCCACCACGTTCCCTGTTGCCACACCCACCCCATTCCCTGCTGTCCCCTCACACCACCCCATACACTTTCCTGTTGCCCCCACCCACACAAACACTTCCCTGTTGCCCGCACACAACCACCCCCTACCCTCTTGCCCACACCAACCCAACACCTTCCCTGTCGCCCCCACCCACCCACCCACCCCCTTCCTTTTTTTCCCACCCACCCTCCCCCTACTTCTGTGTTGCCCCCACCCACCCAAACCCTTCCCTGTTGCCCGCACACCCCCACCCATACCCTTACCATTTGCCTCCAACCACCCACCCCCTTCATTGTTGCCCCCACCCATCCCCTCCCTGTTGCTCCCACCCACCCACGCCCTTCCCTGCTGCCCCTACCCAACCGCTTCCCTGTTGCCCCCAGACACTTGCCTGAACACTCCACCCAGCCCCCCACCCCCTTCCCTGTTGCCCCCACCCAACCACCCCTTCCCTGTTGCCCCCACACACCCACCCAACCACCCATTCCGTTTCCCCCACCAACACACACTCCCCCTTCCGTGTTGCCCTCATGCACCCACCCACCCCTTCCCTGTTGCCCCCACCCACCCACTTCCCTGTTTCCCGCACCCACCCACCCACCCACTTCCCTGTAGCCCCCACGAACCCCCTTTGCTGGTGCTCCCACCAAGCAACCCCTTCCTTGTTGCTCCCAACCACCCACTCAAATAGCCCCTTCTTTGTTCCATCCACCCACCCTCCAACACACTTCCCTATTGCCCCCACCCACATACACACCCCCTTCCCTGTTGCCACCACACAACCGCCTACCCCCTTCCCTGTTGCCCCAACCCACTAACCCGCCCAACACTTCCCTGTTGACCCCACACTCCCGCCCACACACTTCCATTTTGCCCCCACCCTCCCGCACACCCACCTCCCTTTTGTCCCCTCCCACCCACCCTCTTCCCTGTTGCCTGAACCCATTCCCCATCACCCTTCACTGTTGCCCCCACACACCCCCTCCTTCCCTGTTGCCACCCACCAACCCAACTCCTTTGCTGCTGCCCCCACCCACCTACCCCATTCCCTGTTGTCCCCTCACACCTGCCCACATGCTTTCCTTTTGCCCCCACTCACACATTCCCTTTCCTCTTGCCAACACCGACCCAACCCCTTCCCTGATTCCACCACCCACACACCCACACCCTTCCCTTTTCCCCCACCCACCCTATTCCCACTTCCCTGATGCCACCCACACACCTCCCTTCGCTGTTGCCCCCACCCACCCACCCAACACCTTCTCTGTTGCCCCCACCCACCCAGCCCCTTCCCTGTTGCCCCCAACCCAGCCCCTTCTTTGTTGCCCCCACCCAGCCCCCCTTCCCTGTTGCCCCCACCCTCCGAGCCACCTCCTTCCCTGTTGCCTCCACACACACACACCCTTCCCTGTTGTCCCCCCACACGCACCCCCTTCCCTTTTTCCACCATCCACTGAGCCAACCACTTCCCTTTTGCCCCCACACACCCTCCCACTTCTCTGTTGCCCTCACCCACACACCCCCTTCCCTGTTGCCACCACCCACCAACTCACTCCCTCACTGTTGCCCCCACCCACCCACCCACCCCCTTCCCTGCTGCCTCCACCTACCCACCCACCACATTCCCTGTTGCCCCCACCCACCCGCCCACTTCCCTGTTACCCCCACCCACCTCCCCACACCCTTCCCCATTGCCCCCACCCACAAACCCACCCCTTCCCTGTTGCCCCACCAACACACCCCCTTCCCTGTTGACCCCATCCACCCACCCAACCCTTTACCTGTTGCGCCCACCCACCCCCCACACAGCCCCTTCCATTTTGCCCCCACCCTCCCTCTTCAGTCTTGCCCCCACCCACACACACACACCCACCCCCTTCACAGTTGCACCCACCCAGCTACTCACCCTGTTCCCTGTTGCCCCCACCCAGCCATCCCCTTCCTTGTTGCCCCAAACCAGCCACCCCTTCCCTGTTGCCCCCACCCACCCCCTTCCCTGTTCTCCCCAACCCACCCACCCCCTTCCTTGTTGTCCACAACCAAGCATCCAATTCCCCATTGCACCCACCACCCCACACACCCGCTGCCCTGTTGTCCCCACCCACCTCCCCACAATCTTCACTTTTGCCCTCACCCGCACCATCATTCCCTGTTGCCCCCACCCACCCTCACCCTTCCCTGTTGCCTCCACCCATCCTATTCCTTGTTGCCCCCACCCACACACACCCCCCATCCCTGTTGTCCCCAGCCACCCACCCACCCAACCATTCACCCCCTTCCCTGTTGTCCCCACTCACCCAACCACCCCCTTGCATGTTGCCCCCACCCACCCACCCACCCTCTTCCCTGTTGCCCCCACCCACACACACACCCACTTCCATGTTGCCCCCACCCACCCCCTTCCCTGTTCTCCCCAACCCACCCACCCCCTTCCTTGTTGTCCACAACCAACCATCCAATTCCCCGTTGCACCCACCCCCCCACACACCCACTTCCCTGTTGCTCCCACCCACTTCCCTGTTGCCCCCACCCACGCACCCACCACCTTCCCTCTTGCACCCACCCACTTCCCTGTTCCCTACCCACCCCCCTCTTCGATGTTGCCCCAACATATCCACACCCTTCCATTTTGGCCCCACACACTTCCCTGTTGCCCCCAACCATCCACCACCTTCTCTGTTTCCCCCACCCAACCTCCCACCACCTTCCCTGTTGCCCCCACCCACTCCCCCTTCCCTGTTGCCCCCAATCAAAAACCCACACCCTTCCCTGTTGAACCCACCCACAAACCCACACCCTTCCCTCTTGCCCTCCATCCACCCACCCACCCCCATCCATGTTACACCCACCCACCCAACAACCCCCTTTTCTGTTGCCCCAACCCACCTACACACCCACTTCCCTTTTGCCCCCACCCATCCACCACCTTGCCTGTTGTCCCCACTCACCCACCCACACCCCTCCCTGTTGCCCCCACCCATGAACTCACACCCTTCCCTGTTGACCCCACCCATGAGCCCACGCACTTCACTGTTTCCCACTCACCCACTCACACCCTTCCCTGTTGCGCCCACCAACCCTCCAACCCACCCCTTCCCTGTTGCCACTGCACACATACCCTCCCACCCCATCCCTGTTGCCGCCACACACCCACACTTTCCCTGTTGCCCCCCCACTCCCTATTGATCCCACCAACCCCCCACCCTGTTGCCCGCACCCACCCAAACCCTTCCCTGTTGCCCCCACACACCCAACCACCCACCCCTTCCCTGTTACCCCCACCCACCCACACACAACCTGCCCAGTTGCCCACACCCAAGCATGCACCCACCTCCTTTGCTGTTGCCTCCATACACCCACCCACACCCTTAAAATTTGCCCCCACCCACCCACCCCCTTCATTGATGCCCCCACCCACCCCTTCCCTGTTGCCACCACCCACCCTCCCCCTTCCCTTTTCCCACACCCACTCTACCCCCACATCCCTGTTGCCCCCACCCACCAACCCAACCTCTTCTCTGTTGCCCCCACTCACCCACCCCTTCTCTGTTGCCCAAACTCACCCACTCCCTACCCTGTTGCCCCACCCACACCATTCCCTGTTGCCCCCACCCACACAGCCCCTTCCCTGTTGCCACCATCCACCAAGCCACCCACTTCCCTGTTGCCCCAATGCACCCACCCCCTTCCCTGTTGCCCCCACCCATGCACCAACCCCCTTCCCTGTTGCCCCCACACTCCCACCCGCCCCATTCCTTGTTGCCCACACCCACCTCCCCACACCCTTCCCTGTTGCCCCCACCCACAAACCCACCACCTTCCCTGTTGCCCCCACCAACCCACCACCTTCCGTGTTGCCCCCACCCTCCTCCTTCATTGTTGCCCCCACCCACACATACACCCAACCCCTTCTGTGTTGCCCCTCTGACCTACTCACCCCATTCCCAGTTGCCCCCACCAGCCATCCCCTCCCCTGTTGTCCCCAACCAGCCATTCCTTCCCTGTTGTCCCCAAGCAACCATACACTTCCCAGTTGCCCCCACCCACCCACCTACCTACCCACTTCCCTGTTGTCTCCATTCACCCACACACCCCCTTCCCTGTTGCCCCCACCCATCCCATTCACTGTTGTACCCACCCCTTCCCTGTTTCCCCCATGCACCCACTCTCCCCGTTCCCTGTTGCCCCCACCCAACCTCACCTCACCCACTTCCCTGTTGCCCCCACCTACCCCTTTCCTTGTTGACTCCACTCACCCACTTCCCTGTTTCCTGCACCCACCCACGCACCCCTCCCTTGTTGCCCCCAACCAGCCACTCCTTCCCTGTTTTCCCCAAGCAACCATACACTTCCCCATTGCCCCCACCCACCCGCCCACCTACCCACTTCCCTGTTGCCTCCATTCACCCACACACCCCGTTCCCTGTTGCCACACCCACCCCATTCCCTGTTGCCCGCACACAACCACCCCCTTCCCTCTTGCCAACACTGACCCAACCCCCTCCCTGCTGCCCCTACCCACCCACCCACCCCTTTTCCTTTTACCCCACCCACCCTCCCCCCACTTCCTTGTTGCCACCCACCCACCCCTCCTTCCCTGTTGCTCCCCTCACCTAAACAGCCCTTTCCTTGTTGGCCAAACCCAACCCGCCCCTTCCGTGTTGCCTGCATCCAGCCCCCCTTCCCTGCTGCCTCTACCCACCGAGCCTACTCCTTCCCTGTTGCCCCCACCCACCAACCCACCCCTCCCTGTTGCTCCCACCCACCCACCCACTTCCCTGTTGCCCCCACACACCCTCCCACTTCCCTGTTGCCCCCACCCACAAATCCACACCCTCCATGTTGCCCCCACCCACATACCCACCCCCTTCCCTGTTGCCGCCACCAAACCACCTCCTTCCCTGTTACCGCCACTCACCCACCCAACACTTTTCCTGTTGCCCCCACCCACTGCCCCCCCACCAACTCCCTTCCCTGTTGCCCCCAGCCTCCCCCTTCACTGTTGCCCCCTCCCACACACAAACCCACCTCCTTCTCTGTTGCCCCCACCCACCTACTCACACCATTCCCTGTTGCCCCCACCCAGCCATCCCCTTCCCTGTTGCCCCCAACCAGCCACTCCTTCCCGGTTGTTCCCAACCACCCGCCCACCTACTCCCATCCCTGTTGCCACCACCCAAGATCCCACCCCTTCACTGTTTTCCCCACGAACATCCCCACACGCTTCACTGTTGCCCCAACACATCCCATCATTCCTTGTTGCCCCCACCCACCCACACCCTTCACTGTTGCCCCCACCCACCCCATCATTCCCTGTTGCCCCCACCCACACACCAACCAACTTCCCTGTTGCCCCCACCCACCCATTCCCTGATGACCCCCCCTCTTCCCTGTTTCCTGCCCCCACCCACCACCCCTTCCCTGCAGCCCCCACCCACACTCTTCCCTGTTGCCCCCACCCTCCTGCCCACACCCTTCCCTTTTGCCCCACCCTCCCACCCACTTCCCATTTGCCCCCACCCACCTCCTTTCCTGATGACCCCACCCACACTCTTCCTTGTTTCCCACCCCCACCCACCATCGCTTCCCTGCAGCCCGCACCCACTCCCTTCCCTTTTGCCCCCACCTTCCCACCCTCTTTCCTGTTGTCTGCACCCACTCCCCCTTACCCTTCACTGTAGCCCCCACCCACCCCCTCCTTCCCTGTTTACGCCACCCAACTCCTTGCCTGCTGCCCCCACGCACTCACCCCATTCCCGGTTGCCATACCCACCCCAATCCCTGCAGTCCCCTCACACCTCCCCACACGCTTTCCTGTTGCCCCCACCCACACACTCCCTTCCCTGTTGCCCACACAGAACCACCCCCTTCCCTCTTGCCCACATTGACCCAACACCTTCCCTTTTCCCCCACCCACCCTACCCCCACTTCCCTGTTGCCACCGACCCACCCCCCTTCCCTGTTGCCTCCACCCACACAACCAACCCCTTCTCTGTTGCCCCCACCCACCTAGCCCCTTCCCTGTTGATCCCCCAACCAGCCCCTTCCCTGTTGCCCCCACCCACCCACCCAACTCCTTCCCTGTTGCCACCAGCCACTTCCCTGTTGCCCAAACCCACCCACTCCCTACCCTGTTACCCCACCCACCCGCCCTTCCCTGTTGCCCCCAGCCACACAGCCCCTTCCCTGTTGCACCCACCCACGCACCCACCCCCTTCCCTGTTGCCCCCACCCTCCCACCCGCCCCATTCCCTGTTGCCTCCACCCTCCTCCCCACACCCTTCCCTGTTGCCCCCACCCACGAACCCAGCACCTTCCCTGTTGCCCCCACCAACCCATCTCCTTCCCTCTTGCCCCCACACACCCACCCAAAACATTCCCTGTTGCCCCCAGCCCCTTCCCTGTTGCCCAAACCCACCCACTCCCTACCCTGTTGCCCCACCCACCCCCCCTTCCCTGTTGCCCCCACCCACACAGCCCCTTCCCTGTTGCACCCACCCACACACGCACCCACTTCCCTGTTGCCCCCAACCTCCCACCCGCCCCATTCCCTGTTGACCCCACCCTCCTCCCCTCACCCTTCCCTGTTGCCCCCACCCACGAACCCACCACCTTCCCTGTTGCCCCCACCAACCCATCTCCTTCCCTGTTGCCCCCAGCCCCTTCCCTGTTGCCCAAACCCATCCATTCCCTATCCTGTTGCCCCCACCCACACAGCCCCTTCCCTGTTGCCCCCAACCACGAACCCACCACCTTCCCTGTTGCCCCCACCCACCCAACACCTTCCCTGTTGCCCCCAGCCCCTTCCCTGTTGCCCAAACTCACCCACTCCCTATCCTGTTGCCCCCACCCACACAGCCCCTTCCCTGTTGCACCCATCCACGAATGCACCCCCTTCCCTGTTGCCCCCACCCTCCCACCTGCCCCATTCCCTGTTTCCCCCACCCTCCTCCCCACACCCTTACCTGTTGGCCCCACCCACAAACCCACCACCTTCCCTGTTGCCCCCCACCAACCCATCTCCTTCCCTGTTGCCCCCACCCACCCACCCAACACCTTCCCTGTTGCCCCCAGCGCCTTCCCTGTTGCTCAAACCCACCCACTCCCTATCCTGTTGCCCCACCCACCCCCCCTTCCCTGTTGCCCCCACCCACAAAGCCCCTTCCCTGTTGCACCCACCCTCGCATGCACCCCCTTCCCTGTTGCCCCCACCCTCCCACCCACTGCATTCCCTGTTGCTCCCACCCTCCTCCCCACACCCTTCCCTGTTGCCCCAACCCACGAACCCACCACCTTCCCTGTTGCCCCCACCAACCCATCTCCTTCCCTGTTGCCCCCACCCACCCACCCAACCCTTTTCCTGTTGCCCCCACCCACCCCCTTCCTTGTTGCCCCCCACCATCCCTCTTCAATGTTGCCACCACCCACACACACATCCAACCACTTCCCCGTTGCCCCCACCCACCTACTCACCCCGTTCTCTGTTGCTCCAACCAGCCGCTCCTTCCCTGTTGTCCCCAAGCAACCATACACTTCCCAATTGCCCCCACCCACCCGCCCACCTGCCCACTTCCCTCTTGCCCCCATCCACCCACACACTCCCCACTTCCCTTTTGCCCCCACCCACCCACTAACCCACCCACCCCCTTCCCTGATGACCCCACCCACCCTCTTCCCTGTTTCCTGCACCCACCCACACCTTCCCTTCTGCCCCCACCCACTCACCCCATTCCCTGTTGCTACACCCACCCCATTCCCTGTTGCCCACACACAACCACACCCTACCCTCTTGCCAACACCGACCCAACCCCTTCCCTGCTGCCCCCACCCACCCACACAACCCTTTCCCTTTTCCCCCATAAACCCTCCCCCCACTTCCCTGTTGCCATCCACCCACCCCCCTTCCCTGTTGCCCCCCCACCCAAACAACCCCTTCCTTGTTGGCCAAACCCAACCAGCCCCTTCCATGTTCCCTCCACCCAGCTTCCCTTCCCTGTTGCCCCCACCCACCAAGCCTACTCCTTCCCTGTTGCCCCCACCAAAACAGCCCCTTCTCTGTTGCCCCCACCCACCAAACCAACCCCTCCCTGTTTCCCCCACCCTCTCGCCCACTTTCCTGTTGCCCCCACACACCCTCCCACTTCCCTGTTGTCCCCACCCACCAACCCACTCCCTCCATGTTGCCCCCACCCACGTATACACCCACTTCCCTGTTGCCGCCACCAAACCACCTCCTTCCCTGTTACCACCACTCACCCACCCAACCCTTTACCTGTTGCCCCCACCCAACCCCCCACCAGCACCCTTCCCTGTTGCCCCCACCCTCCCCCTTCACTGTTGCCCCCGCCCACACACACAACCATCCCCTTCTCTGTTGCCCCCACCCACCTACTCACAAAATTCCATGTTACCCCCCACCCAGCCATCCCCTTCCCTGCTGCCCCCAACCAGCCACTCCTTCCTGGTTGTTCCCAACCACCCTCCCACCTACCCCCTTCCCTGTTGCCTCTACCCAAGCACCCACCCCTTCCCTGTTTTCCCCCACTAAACTCCCCACACCCTTCACTGTTTCCCCCACACACCCCCATCATTCCCTGTTGCCCCCACCCACACACAACCTTCACTGTTGCCCCCACGCACTCCATCATTCCCCGTTGCCCCCACCCACCCACCCAAACCACCCACTTCCCTTTTTCCCCCACTCATTCTCTTTCCTGATGACCCCACCCACCCTCTTCCCTGTTGTCCCCACCCACCCACACAACCCCTTCTCTGTTGCCTCCATCCACCCACCCACACCCTTCCCTGCAGCCCCCACCCACCCACACAACCCTTCTCTGTTGCCCCAACCCACCCACCCACACCCTTCCCTGTTGCCTCCACCCGCCCACCCACAACCTTCCCTGTTGCCACCATCCACCCACACTCTTCCCTGTTGCCCCAACCCACTCACCAACCCCTTCCCTGTTGTCCCCACCCACCCACCCTCTTCCCTGTTTCCCCCACCCACCAACACACACAAACACTTTCCTGTTGCCCCCACCCACCCACTCACCCACCCACCCTCTTCCCTGTTGCCTCCACCCGCCCACCCACAACCTTCCCTGTTGCCACCATCCACCCACACTCTTCCCTGTTGCCCCAACCCACTCACCAACCCCTTCCCTGTTGCCCCCAACCACCCTTCCACCTACTTCCCTGTTACCCCCTCCACACACACACGCCCTTCACTATTTTCCCCACAAACATCCCCACACCCTTCACTGTTGCCCCCACCCACCCCATCATTCCCTGTTGCCCCCAGCCACCCACACACACACCCACTTCCCTGTTGCCATACCCACCCACCCCATCATTCCCTGTTGCCCCCACCCACCCATTCACCCACCCACCCCTTCCCTGTTTCCCGCACCCACACACCACCCCTTCCTTGCCGACCCCACCCACTCACCCTGTTCCCTGTTGCCATACCCAAGCCATTCCTTGTTGTCCCCTCACACCTCCCCACATGCTTTCCTGTTGCCCCCACCCACACAATCCCTTCCCTGTTGCCTGAACACAACCACCCCCTTCCCTCTTGCTCACATCAAACTAACACCTTCACTGTTGCCCCCACCCACACCCACACCCAACCACTTCCCTGTTGCCCCCACCCACCTACACACCCCGTTACCAGTTGCCTCCACCCAGCCATCCCCTTCCCTGTTGTCCCCAACCAACCATACACTTCCCCGTTGCCCACAACCACATGCCTACCTACCCCCTTCCCTGTTGCCCCCACCCATCCCATTCCCTGTTGTACCCACCCCTTCCCTGTTTCTCCCACCCACCCACATACCCCCTTCCATGTTGCTCCCACCCACCCACACACCAAACCCGTCCCTGATGACCCCACCCAGCCATCCCCTTCCCTGTTGCCCCCAACTAGCCACCCTTCCCTGTTGCCCCCACCCACCACCTCCTTCCCTGTTGCACCCACCCAGCCATCCCCTTTCCTGTTGCCCACAACCAGCCACCCTTCCCTGTTGCCCCCAACCACCCACCCCTTCCCTGTTGTCGCCACCATCCCACCCTCTTCCCTGTTGTCAGCACCCACTCCCCCTTACCCTTCACTGTTGCCCCCACTCACCCCCTCCTTCCCTGTTGCCCCCACCCACCCTCACCAGTCCCTGTTGCCCCCACTCCACACCTTCCCTGCTGCCCTCACCCATCCACCCCGTTCCCTGTTGCCACACCTACCCAATACCTTCCTGTCCCCTCATACCTCCCCATACGTTTTCCTGTTGCCCCAACCAACACACCCCCTGCCTTGTTACCCACACACAACAACCCACCCCCTTTCCTGTTATCTCCACCCACCCACCCCCTTCTCAGTTGTCCACACCCACCCTCCCCCTTCCCTCTTATCCCCATACACCCACCACGTCCCTGTTGCCCCCACCCACCCGCACACCTAACACTTCCTTGTTGCCACCACCCAACCACTCACCCACCCACCCTCTTCCCTGATGACCCCACACACCCCCTTCCCTGTTTCCCACACACCCACACACACCCCCTTCCCTGTAGCACCCACCCATCGCCTTTGCTGTTGACCCCACCCAGCAACCCCTTACGTGTTGCCCCCAACGACCTACTCAAATGCCCCTTTCCTTGTTACACCCACCCCCCTGCAACACCCTTCCCTGTTGCCCCCACCCACATACACACACACTTCCCTGCTGCCCCCACACATGAACCCACCCCTTGACTGTTGCCCCCAACCAGCAACCCACACAAACATTCCCTGTTGCCCCCACCCACCTGCCCACACCCTTCCCTGTTTCCCCTACCCTCCCACCTGCCCCCTTCCCTGTTGCCTCCACCCTCCCACCCGCCCCCTTCCCTGTTGCCTCCACCTTCCCATCCACAACCTTCCCTGTTGCCCCCAACCACCCACGCAACAACATCCCTGTTGCCCCCACCCACCCACTTCACTGTTGTCCCTACCCACCCACCAACCCCCTTCCCTGTTGCCCCCACCCACCCACCAACGCCCTTCCCTGTTGCCCCCACCCACATACCCACCCCTTCCCTGTTGTCCCCAACCACCCACCCCATCATTCCCTGTTGCCCCCACCCACCCACACACCCACCCACTTCCTGTTGCACCCACCCGCCCCTTTCCCTGATGACCCCCCCCACCCTCTTCCCTGTTTACTGCCCCCACCCACCACCCCTTCCCTGCAGCCCCCACCCAGAACCTTCCCTTTTGCCCCCACCCTCCCACCCAATTACCTGTTGCCCCCACTCACCCCACTTCCCTGATGACCCCACCCACTATCTTCACTGTTTCCCGCCCCCACCCACCACCACTTCCCTGCAGCCTCCACCCACCCCATTCCCTTTTGCCCCCACCCTCCCACCCTCTTCCCTGTTGTCTGCAGCCACTCCCCCTTACCCTTCACTGTTGCCCCCACCCACACCCTCCTTCCCTGTTGCCCCCACGCAACTCCTTGCCTGCTGCCCCCACGTACTCACCCCGTTCCCTGTTGCCACACCCACCCCAATCCCTGCTGTCCCCCTCACACCTCCAGACACACTTTGCTGTTGCCCCCACCCACACACTCCCTTCCCTGTTGCCCACACACAACCGCCCCCTTCCTTCTTGCCCACATCGACCCAACCCCTTCCCTTTACCCCCACCCACCCTAACCCTACTTCCCTGTTGCCACCCACCCACCCCCTTCTCTGTTGCCCCCACCCAACCAACCAACCCCTTCTCTGTTGCCCCAACCCACCCAGCGGCTTCCCTGTTGATCCAACACCCAGCCCCTTCCCTGTTGCCCCATCCAGCCCCCCTTCTCTGTTGCCCCCATCCACTGAGCCACCTCCTTCCCTGTTGCCACCACCCACCCTCCCCCCACTTCCCTGTTGCCACCCATCCACTCCCTTCCCTGTTGCCCAAACCCACCCACTCCCTGCACTGTTGCCCCACACATCCACCTTCCCTTTTGCCCCCACCCACACAGCCCCTTCCCTGTTGCCACCATCCACCAAGCCACACACCCTTCCCTGTTGCCCCCATGCACCCACCCCCTTCCCTGTTGCCCCCACACACGCACCCACCCCCTTCCTTGTTGCCCCCACCCTCCCACCCACATTCTTCCCTGTTGCCCCCACCACGAACCCACCATCTTCCCTGCTGCACCCACCAACACATCTCCTTCCCTGTTGCCCCACCCACCCACCCAACCCTTTTTCTGTTGCCCCAACCACCCCCAACCCTCCCTCTTCCATGTTGCCCCCACCCTCCCCTTCACATTTGCCCCCACCCACACACATATACAACCCCTTCCCAGTTGCCCCCACCCAGCCATCCCCTCCCCTGTTGTCCCCAACCAGCCACTCCTTCCCTGTTGTCCCCAAGCAACCGTACACTTCCCCATTGCCCCCACCCACCTGCCCACCTACCCACTTCCCTGTTTCCCCCACCCACCCACACTCCCCCTTCCCTGTTGCCCCCACCCACCAACACCCCCCCCCACTTCCCTGTTGACACACCCACCCACTAACCCACTCACCCCCTTCCCTGGTGACCCCACCCACCCTCTTCCCTGTTTCCTGCACCCACCCACACATCCCCTTCCCTGCTGCCCCCACCCACTCACTCCGTTCCCTGTTGCCACACCTACCCCATTCCCTGCTGTCCCCTCACACCTCCCCAAACGCTTACCTGTTGCTCCCACACACCCACACCCTTCCCTGTTGCCTGCACACAACCACCCCCTTCCCTCTTGCCAACACCGACCCAACCCCTTCCCTGTTGCCCCCACCCACCCTCCCCCCACTTCCCTGTTGCCACCCACCCTCGCCCCCTTCCCTGTTGCCCCCTCACCCACACAGCCCCTTCCCTGTTGCCCAAATCCACCCACGCCATTCCGTGTTGCCCCCACCCAGCCCACATTCCCTGTTGCCCACATCCACCCACCCCCTTCCCTCTTGCGCCCACACACCCTCCCACTTCCCTGTTGCCTCCACCCTCCAACCCCCCCCTCCATGTTGCCCCGACCCATGTACCCACCCACTTCCCTGTTGCCGCCACTCACCCACCCAACACATTTCCTGTTGCCACCTCCCACACCCCCACCAACACCCTTCCCTGTTACCCCCACCCTCCACATTCTCAGTTGCCCCCACTCACACAAACACCCACCCCCTTTCCTGTTGCCCCCACCCAACTACTCACCCCATTCCCTGTTGCCCCCACCCAGCCATCCTCTTCCCTGTTGCCCCCAACCAGCCAACCCCTTCCCTGTTGCCTCCACATACCCTCCCACTTCCCTGTTGCCCCAACCCACACACCCCCTTCGCTGTTGCCCCCACCCACACACTCCCTTCACTGATGCCCCCACCCACCAACACACCCCCTCCCTGTTGCCCCCACCCACGAACCCACCCCCTTCCCTGTTGCCCCCACCAACCCATCTTCTTCCCTCTTGACCCCACCCACCCACCCAACCCTTTTCATGTTACCCACACACACCCCCTTCCCTGTTGCCCCCACCCTGCCATCCCCTTCCCTTTTGCCCCCACCCACCCACCCCTTCCCTGTTGTCCCCACCCTCCCACCCTCTTCCCTGTTGCCTGCACCCACTCCCCATCACCCTTCATTGTTTCTCCCACCCACCCACTCCTTCCCTGTTGCCAACACCCACCCTCACCATTCCCTGTTGACCTCATCCACCCCCTTCCCTGTTGCCCCAACCCAGCCATCCCCTTCCCGTTTGTTCCCACCCACCCCCCTTCCCTGTTTTCCGGACCCTCCCACCCTCTTCCCTGATGCCCGCACCCACTCCCCATCACCCTTCATTGTTGCCCCCACCCACCCCCTCCTTCCCTGTTGCCACCACCCACCCTCACCATTACCTGTTGACCCCACCCAACCCATTCCCTGCTGCCTCCACACACCCACCCCTTCCCTGCTGCCCCCACCCACTCACCCCATTCCCTGTTACAAACACCCACCCTTTTCCCTGCTGTCCCCTCACACCTCCCCACACGCTTTCCTGTTGCCCCCACACACCCAACGCCTTCCCTGTTGCCCAGACACAATCACACCCTTCCCTCTTGCCAACACCGTCCCAACCCCTTCCTTGTTGCCCCCACCCACCCTCCCCCCACTTCCCTGTTGCCACCCACCCTCACCTGTTTCCCTGTTGCCCCCCACCCACACAGCCCCTTCCCTGTTGCCCAAAACCACCCACCCCATTCCGTGTTGCCTCCACCCAGCCCACCTTCCCTGATGCCCACACCCACCCACCCACTTCCCTTTAGCCCCCACACACCCTCCCACTTCCTTGTTGCCCCCACCCACCAACCCACCCCCTCCATGTTACCCCGACCCAGCCATCCCCTTCCCTTTTGCCTCCACCTACCCACACCTTCCCTGTTTTCCAACCCTCCCACCCTCTTCCCTGATGCCCGCAGCCACTCCCGTTCACCCTTCATTGTTGCCCCCACCCACCCCCTCCTTCCCTGTTGCCACCACCCACCCTCACCATTACCTGTTGACCCCACCCAACCACTTCCCTGCTGCCCCCACCCACTCACCGCGTTACCTGTTGCCACACCCACCCTTTTCCCTGCTGTCCCCTCACACCTCCCCACACGCTTTCCTGTTGCCCCCACACACCCAACCCCTTCCCTGTTGCCCACACACAACCAAACCCCTTCCCTGTTGCCCCCACCCACCGTCCCCCACTCCCCTGTTGCCACCCAACCTCGCCCCCTTCCCTGTTGCCCCCCCACCCACAAAGCCCCTTCCCTGTTGCCCAAAACCACTCACCCCATTCCGATTTGCCCCCACCCAGCCCACCTTCCCTGTTGCCCACAACCACCGAGCCTCCTCCTTCCCTGTTGCTCCCACCCACCAACCCACCCCCTCTCTGTTGCCCACACCCACCCATCCCCTTCCCTTTTGCCCCCACACACCCTCCCACTTCCTTGTTGCCCCCACCCACCAACCCACCCCCTCCATGTTGACCCGACCCACGTACCCACCCACTTCCCTGTTGCCACCACCAAATCACCTCCTTCCCTGTTGCCGCCACTGACCCACCCAATTCTTTTCCTGTTGCCACCACCCACACACCCACCAACACCCTTCCCTGTTGCCCCCACCCTCCCACTTCACAGTTTCCCCCACCCACACACACACCCACCCCCCTTCCCTGTTGCCGCCATCCACCTAATCACCCCATTCCCTGTTGCCCCCACCCAGCCATCCCCTTCCCTGTTGCCCACAACCAGCCAACCTCTTCCCTGTTGACCCCACATACACTCCCACTTCCCTGTTGCGCCCACCCACACACCCCCTTCACTCTTACCCCCACCCACACACCCCCTTCGCTGTTGCGCCCACCCACCAACACACCCCCTCCCTCATGCCCACACCCACAAACCCACCCCCTTCCCTGTTGCGCCCACCAACCCATCTCCTTCCCTCTTGACCCCACCCACCCACCCAAACCATTTCAAGTTGCCCCCACCTTCCCCCTTCCCTGTTGCCCCCACCCAGCCATTCCCTTCCCTTTTGCCCCCACCCACCCACAACTTTCCTGTGTCCACACCCTCCCACCCTCTTCCCTGTTGCCGGCACCCACTCCCCATCATCCTTCATTGTTGCCCCCATCCACCCCCTCCTTCCCTGTTGCCACCATCCACCCTCACCATTCCCTGTTGACCCCACCCAACCCCTTCCCTGCTGACCCACCCACCCCATTCCCTGTTGCCACACCCACCCCATTCCCTGCTGTCCCCTCACACCTCCCCACAAGCTTTCCTTTTTCCCCCCACCCAAACACTCCATTCTTTGTTGCCCACACACAACCACCCACCTCCTTCCCTTTCCCCCACCCAAACTCCCCTTCCCTCTTATCCCCACACACCCACCACTTCCCTGTCACCCACACCCACCCACACACACAAACACTTCCCTGTTGCCCACACCCACCCACTCACCCACCCACCCTCTTCCCTAATGACCCCACACACCCCCTTCTCTGTTTCCCACACACCCACACCCACCCCCTCACTGTGCCGCCTTTGCTGTTGACCCCACCCAGCAACCCCTTACCTGTCACCCCCCAACCACCCACTCAAATGCCCATTTCATTGTTACACCCACCCACCCTGCAACACCCTTCCCTGTTGCCCCCACCCACATACACACACACTTCCCTGTTGCTCCCAACCACCCACCCACCAACTTCCCCGTTACCCCCACCCACACACCCAGCCCCTTCCCTGTTGTCCCCAACCACCCACCCATTCCCTGTAGTACCCAGCCAACTACCCACCCAATCACACAACCACTTCCCTGTTGTCCCCACTCACCGCCCCACCTGCTTCCATGTTGCCCCGACCCACCCACCCACCCCCTTCCATGTTGCCCCAACCCACCCACCCACCACCTTCCCTGTTGTCCCCACCCACCCCCTTCCCTGTTGCCCACACCCACCCACACACTTCCCTGATGCCCCCACCCACTTCCCTGTAGCACCCACCCATTGACCCACCCCATTCCCTGTTGCACCCATTCATCCACCCACCCCCTTCCCTCTTGCCCCCACCCACTTCTGTGTTGCCCCCACCCATCCACCCCATTCCATGTTGCCCCCACACACTTCCCTGTTGCCCCCACCCACACACCACCCTCTCTGTTACCCCACCCAACATCCCCCCACCCACCTACCCCCTTCCCTGTTGCCCCCAATGATGAACACCCACCGTTCCTTGTTGAACTCACCCACGAACCCAGACACTTCTCTGTTGCCCTCCATCCACCCACAAACCTCCGTCCTTGTTGCACCCACCCACCCTCCCTCCCACACCCTTCCCTGTTGCCTCCACTCACCTACCATCCCCCTTCCCAGTTGCCCCCACCCACATACACACCCTCTTACACTGTTGCCCCCACCCGTCCCCTTCCTTGTTAACCCCACTCATGAACCCAGCCCCTTCCCTGTTGCCCCCACCCACGAACTCACATCATTCCCTGGTGACCCCACCCAAAAACCCAACCACTTCCCTGTTGCCCCCACCAAAACAACACCTTCCCTGTTGCCCCCACCCCTTGCCTGTTGCCACCACACACCCACCCATCCACCCCTTCCCTGTTACCAACATCCACCACCCACCCACCACCTTCCCTGTTGCCCCCACACTCCCAACCACCCACCCCCATGCCTGTTACCCCCACTCAGCCACACACAACCTGCCCTGTTGCCCAAACACAGCCACCTACCCACCTCCTTCCCTATTGCCCCCACACACCCACCCATACCCTTATAATTTGCCCAAACCCTCCAACCCCCTTCTTTGTTGCCCCCACACACCCCGTTCCCTGTTGCTCCCACCCACCCAAGCCCTTCCCTGTTGCCCCTACCCAACCCCTTCCTTGTTGCCCTCACACACATCGCAGAAGCCTTCACCCGCCCACCCACCCATCCCCATCCTTGTTGCCCCCCCACACTTCCATGTTGCCCCCACCCACCCACCAACTTCTCTGTTACCCCCACCCAACGTCCCACCACCCACCCACCCCCCTTTCCTGTTGCCCCCAACCCTGAACCCTCTCCCTTCCATGTTGAGCCCACCCACGAACCCCCCCTCCCTATTGCCCTCCATCCACCCACCCACCCACGTCCTTGTTGCACCCACCCACCCAATCTCCCACACCCTTCCCTGTTGTCTCCACTCACCCTCCAACTGTCTTACCTGTTGCCCCCACCCACGTACACACCCCCTTCCCTGTTGCCCCCACCCAGCCTCACTCCCCTTCGCTGTTGCACCCACTCACGTACCCACGCTCTTCGCTGTTGCCACCATCCACGAACTCACACCCTTCCATTGACCACACCCAAAAACCCACCCACTTCCCTGTTGCTCTGACCCACCCAATACCTTCCCTGTTGCCCCAACCCAACCTCCAACCCACCCCTTCCCTGTTGCCACCACACACCCACCCACCCATCCCTTTCATGTTACCAACACCCACCCACCCCCTTCCCTGTTGCCCCCATCCAGTCCCTGTTGCCCCCAACCAGCCACCACATCCCTGTTGCCCCCACACAACTCCTTCCCTGCTGCCCCCACCCAGCCATCCCATTCCCTTTTGCCCCCACCCTCCCACCCTCTTCCCTGTTGCCGGCACCCACTCCCCATCACCCTTCATTGTTGCCTCCACCCACCCTCTCCTTCCCTGTTGCCACCACCCACCCTCACCATTCCCTGTTGACCCCACCCAACCTCTTCCCTGCTGCCCCCATCCACCCACCCCATTCCCAGTTGCCACACCCACACCATTCCCTGCTGTCCCCTCACACCTCCCCACAAGCTTTCCTTTTTCCCCCCACCCAAACACTCCGTTCCCTGTTGCCCACACACAACCACCCACCTCCTTCCCTTTCCCCCACCCAAACTCCCCTTCCCTCTTATCCCCACACACCCACCACTTCCCTGTCGCCCACACCGACCCACACACCCAAACACTTCCCTGTTGCCCACACCCAAACACTCACCCACCCACCCTCTTCTCTCATGACCCCACACACCCACACCCACCCCCTCACTGTAGCGCCCACCCACAGCCTTTGCTGTTGACCCCACCCAGCAACCCCTTACCTGTCAGCCCCAACCACCCACTCAAACGCCCCTTTCCTTGTTACACCCACCCACCCTGCAGCACCCTTCCCTGTTGCCCCCACCCACATACACACACACTTCCCTGTTGCCCCCACACATGAACGCACCCCTTGCCTGTTGACCCCACCAAGCGACCCACACAAACATTCCCTGTTGCCTCCACCCACCTGCCCACAACCTTCCCTGTTTCCCCTACCCTCCCACCCACCCCCTTCCGTGTTGCCTCTACCCTCCTGCCCGCCCCCTTCCCTATTGCCTCCCCCCCAACCCACAACCTTCCCTGTTGCCCCCACCCACACACCCACCCCCTTCACTGTTGTCCTTACCCACCCACCAACCCCCTTCCCTGTTGCCCCCACCCACCCACCAACCCCTTTCCCTGTTGCCCCCAACCATACACCCAGCCCCTTCCCTGTTGTCCCCAACCACCCACCCATTCCCTGTTGTACCCAGCCACCTACCCACCCAATCACACACCCACTATCCTGTTGTCCCCACTCACCCCCCCACCCGCTTCCATGTTGCCCCGACCCACCCACCCACCCCCTTCCATGTTGCCCCGACCTACCCACCCAATCCCTTTCATGTTGTCCCCACCCACACCCTGCCCTGTTGCCTCCACCCACCCACACACTTCCCTGTTGCCCACAATCACAAACCCACTCCCTTCCCTGTTGCCCCCACCCACGAACTCACACCATTCCCTGTTGCCCCCACCCAAACAACACCTTCGCTGTTGCCCCCACCCCTTCCCTGTTGCCACCACACAACCACCCATCCACCCCTTCCCTGTTACCAACATCCACCCACCCACCCTCTTCCCTGTTGCCCCAGCCACTCCCTGTTGCCCCCAACCAGCCACCCCATCCCTGTTGCACCCACTCAACTCCTTCCCTGCTGCCCCCACCCAGCCACCCCGTTCCCTTTTGCCACACCCACCCCATTCCCTGCTGTCCCCTCACACCTCCCCACACGCTTTCCTGTTGCCCCGACCTACCCACCCAATCCCTTCCATGTTGTCCCCACCCACACCCTGCCCTGTTGCCTCCACCCACCCACACACTTCCCTGTTGCCCACACCCAAAAACCCACCCACTTCCCTGTTGCTCTGACCCACCCAACACCTTCCCTGTTGCCCCAACGCAACATCCAACCCACCCCTTCCCTGTTGCCACCACACACCCACCCACCCTCAACTTTCCTGTTATCAACACCCACCCACCCACCCTCTTCCCTGTTGCCCCAGCCACTCCCTGTTGCCCCCAACCAGCCACCCCATCCCTGTTGCACCCACTCAACTCCTTCCCTGCTGCCCCCACCCAGCCACCCCGTTCCCTTTTGCCACACCCACCCCATTCCCTGCTGTCCCCTCACACCTCCCCACACGCTTTCCTGTTGCCCCCACCCACAGACCCCTTCTATGTTGCCCAAACACAACCACCAACCCCCTTCCCTTTTCCCCCACCCAACCTCCCCCAACTTCCTTGTTGCCACCCACCCACCCCCTTCCCTGTTGCCCTTACCCACCCACCCAACACCGTCTCTGTTGGCCCCACCTGACCACCCAACCCCTTCCCTGTTACCCCACCAACCCAGCCCCTTCCCTGTTGCCCCCACCCAACCACTCTTCCCTGTTGCCCCAACCCACCCACTCACCCACCCACCCTCTTCCCCGATGACCCCACACACACCCTTCTCTGTTTTCCACACACCCACACCCACCCCCTTCCCTGTAGCGCCCACACACCACCTTTGCTGTTGACACCACCGAGCAACCCCTTACCTGTGGCCCCCAACCACCCACTCAAACGCTCCCTTCTTTGTTACACCCACCCACCCGGCAACACTCTTCCCTCTTGCCCCCACCCACGTACACACACACTTCCCTCTTGCCCCCACACATGAATCCACCCCTTGCTTGTTGACCCCAATCAGCAACCCACACACACATTCCCTGTTGCCCCCACCCACACACCCACCCCCTTCACTGTTGTCCCTACCCAGTCAACAACCCTTTCTCTGTTGCCCCCACCCACCCACCAACCCCCTTCTCTGTTGCCCCCACCCACATACACACCCCCTTCCCTGTTGCCCCAAACCACCCATCCACCAACTTCCCTGTTGCCCTACCCACACACCCAGCCCCTTCCCTGTTGTCCCCAGCCACCTATCCACCCTACCACACACCCACTTCCCTGTTGTCCCCACTCACCCACCCACTCCCTTCCATGTTGCCGCGACCCACCCTCCCACCACCTTCCCTGTTGTCCCCACCCACACCCTTCTCTGTTGCCCCCACCCACCCACACACTTCTCTGTTGCCCCCACCCACTTCACTGTTGCCCCCACCCACTGACCCACCCCATTCCCTGTTGCCCCCCACCCATCAACCCACCCCCTTCCCTCTTGCCCCCACAAACTTCCGTGTTGCCCCCACCCATCCACCCCCTTCCATGTTGCCCCCACACACTTCCCTGTTGCCCCCACCCATCCACCACCTTCTCTGTTACCCCTACCCAAACTCCCCCCACCCACCCTTCCCTGTTGCCCCCACCCACCTACACACCCCCTTACTCTGTTGCCCCCACCCGCCCGCTTCCCTGTTGAACCCACCCAGCCACACCCCCTTCCCTGTTGCACCCACTCTCAAACCCACCCCCTTCCCTTTTGCCCCCACCCACAAACTCACACCATTCCCTGGTGACCCCACCCCAAAACCCAACCACTTCCCTGTTGCCCCCACCCAACCAACAACTTCCGTGCTGCCCCCACCCACCCTCCAACACACCCTTTCCTTGTTGCCACCACACTCCCACATATCCACCCCTTCCCTGTTACCATCATCCACCAACCACCCACCACCTTCCCTGTTTCCTCCACACTCTCTCTGTTGACCCGACCCACCCAAAATCTTCCCTGTTACCCCCACTCACCCACACACAATGTGTCCTGTTGCCCACACCCACCCACCTACCCACGTCCTTCCCTATTGCCTCCACACACCCACCCACACCCTTACAATTTGCCCACACTCACCCACCCCCTTCTTTGTTGCCCCCACACACCGCCTTCCTTGTTGGTCCCACCCACCCACATCCTTCCCTGTTGCCCCTATCCAACCCTTTCCCTGTTGCCCTCATACACAACACTGAAGCCTTCACCCGCCAACCCACCCACCCCTTCCCTGTTGCCCCCACCCACCCACCCCTTCCCTGTTGCCCCCACCCGCACACACACCGCTTCCCTGTTGCCCACAAACACCCACCCACCCCTTCCCTGTTGCTCCCAGCCACCCACACACCCACCCACATCCCTGTTGCCCCCATCCACCCACTCACCCACACACCCCCTCCCTGATGACCCCACCCACTCTATTCTCTGTTTCCCACACCCACCCATCCACCCCCTTCCCTGTAGTCCCCACCCACCCCCTTTGCGGTGGCCTCCACCCAGCAATCCCTTCCCTGTTGCTTGCAACCACCCACTCAACACCCACTTCTTTGTTACCCCCAAACACACTCCAACACCCTTCCCTGTTGCCCCCACCTACTTACACACATCCTTTCCTGTTGCCCCCACACTCCCACCCACCCCTTCCCTGTTGCCCCCAACCACCAAAGCGCCCAACCCTTCCCTGTTGCCCCCACCATCCCGCTCATACCCTTCCCTGTTGTCCCCACCCTCCCGCCCATCCCCTTCCCTGTTGCCTCCACCCTCCCACCCACCCCCTTACCGTTTGCCCCTACCCTCCCACCCTCTTCCCTGATGCCCGCACCCACTCAACTCCTTCCCCGTTGCCACACCCACCCCATTCCCTGCTGTCCTCTCACACCTCCACACATGCTTTCCTGTTGCCCCCACCCACACACCCCATTCCCTGTTGCCCCCACCCACACACCCACCACCTTCCCTTTTCCCCCACCCACCCTCACTCCACTCCCCTGTTGCAACCCACCCACCCCCCTTCCCTGTTGCCCCCATGCACCCACCCAACCCCTTCCTTGTTACCCCCAACCCATCCAGCCCCTTCCCTGTAGCCCAAACCCACCCACCCCCTTCCCTGTTGCCCCCACCCACACATCCTTCCCTGTTGCCCCCACCCAGGCACTCCCTTCCCTGATGCCCTGACCATGCCACACATTACCTCTTCCACACATCCCCTTCCCTGTTGCCCCCAAACAATCATACACTTCCCTGTTGTCCCCACCCACCCACTCCTTCGCTGTTGTACCCACCCAGCCACCGACCCCCTTCCCTATTGTCCCCACCCACCCACCAACCCCTTTCCCTGTTGTCCCCACTCACCCACCCACACCCTTCCATGTTGTCCCAACCCACCCGCCCACACCCTTCCCTGTTGTCCCCACCCACCCACCCACAGCCTTCCCTGTTGTCCCCACCCACCCACCCACACCTTTCCCTCTTGTCCCCACCCACACTCCCCCTTCCCTGTTGTCCGCTCCCACCCACCCACACCCTTGCCTGCTGTCCCCACCCACCCTTACCATTCCCTGTTGCGTCCACCCAACCGCTTACCTGATGCCCCCCACCGACACAACCCCTTCCCTGTTGCTCCCACCCAACCTCCCCATTCCCTGCTGCCACACCCACCCCATTCCCTGCTGTCCCCTCAAACCTCCCCTCAAGCTTCCCTGTTGCCCCCACCCACCCACCCATCCCCTTCCCCGTTGCCTCTACCCACCCACCCCCCGTTACCCTAACCACACACCCCCTTCCTTGTTGCCCACACCCACCCACCCACTTCCCTGTTGCCCACACCCACCGAGCCACCTCCTTCCCTGTTGCCCCCTCACCCACCCACACACATCATTCCCAGTTGCCCACACTCACCCACTCCATTCCCTGTTGTCCCCTCCCACCTCCCCACATGCTTTCCTGTTGTCACCACCCACACACCCCCTTCCCTGTGGCCCCCACACACCCACCCCCTTCCCTCTTGCCCCGTCTGACACCCCCGTGGCACTGTTGCACCCACCCAAACACAATCCCCTTCCCTGTTGCCCCCACCCACACACAACCACCTTCCCTGTTGCCCCCACCCACACACAACCCCCTTCCCCATTGTTCTCACTCACCCAGCCACACCCTTGCATGTTGCCCTCACCCACCAACCCACCACCTTCCCTGTTTCCCCCACGCACCCACCCACCCCTTCCCTGTTGCCACTACCCACCCACCCACCCTCTTCTCTGTTGCATGAACCACGAACCCACCACCTTCCCTGTTGCCACCACCCACACACACACCTTCCCAGTTGCCCCCTCCTACCCACACACACCTTCCCTTTTGTCCCCACCCATGAACACACCCATTTCCCAGTTGCCCCCATCCAACCCCTTCCCTGTTGACCCCCACCGATCCAACCCCTTCCCTGTTGCCCCCACCAATCCACCCACCACATTCCCTGTTGCCCCCACACACCCACACCCTTCCCTCTTGTCCCCACCGATCCCAACGCGTCCCTGTTGCACCCACGCACACACACTCCCCTTTTCCCTATTGCCACCACACACAAACCCCCCTTCCCTCTTGCCCACATCCACCCACAACCCCACTTCCCTGTAGCCAACACCCACCCACACCCCCCTTCCCTGTTGCCCACAAACTCTCCTCTGTTGCCCCCATCCACACAAACACCCACCCCTTTGTCTGTTGCCCCAACCAATTCCCTGTTGGCCCCTCACACCCCCAACCCACCGCATTCCATGTTGCCCCCACCCAGCCACCCCTTCCCTTTTGCACCCACATCCTTCCCTGTTGTTGCCAACCAACCATCCACATCCCTGTTGACCCAACCACCCACACACCCCTTCCCTTTTGCCCCGACCCCTGTCCCTTTTGCCCCTACACACCCATCACCCCCTACAGTGTTGCCCCCACCCCCTACCATGTTAACCCCATGTACCCACCCACACCCTTCCCTGTTGTCCCCACACACCCACCCACCTCCTTCCCTGTTGTTCCCTCCCACCTCCCCACACACTTTCCTCTAGCCCCCTCCCACACTCCCCCTTCCCAGTTGCCCACCACTGACCAAAACCCTTCCCTCTTGACTCCACCCACCCTCACCTTTCCCTGTTGCCCCCACCCAACCCCCTCCCTGTTAACCCCAAAGCACACACCCAACCCCTTCCCTGTTGCCCGCACACAACCATCTCATTCACTCTTGCTCACACTGACCCAACCCCTTCCCTGTTGCCCCCACCCACCCCCTTCCCTTTCCCCACCCACCCTCCCCCTACTTCCTTGTTGCCACCCAGCCACCCAACCCCTTCCCAGTTGCCCCCATCACCTTCCCTGTTGCGCCCTCCCATCCACCCCTTCCCTGTTGCTCCCACCAACACACCCTCTTCCCCGTTGGCCCCACCCACCGAGCCACCCCCTTAGCCCTTGCCCCCATCCACCGAGCCACACCCTTGCCTGTTGCCCCCACATACCCTCCCACATCCCTGTTCCCCCGGCACACACCACCTTCCCTGTTGTCCACAACCACCCACAACCTTTCCCCGTTGCCCCCACCCACCCACACACAATCTTCCCTGTTGCCCCACACCCACCCACCCTTTTCCCTGTTGCCAAACCCATCCCATTCCCTGTTGTCCCCACCCAACTCCCCACACGCTTTCTTGTTGCCCCCAAACACCCACCCCCTTCCCTCTCGCCCCTACTGATCCCTTGCATCCCTGTTGCAACCACCCACACACACTCTCCTTCCCAGTTGCCCCCACCCACACTCAACCCCCTTCCATGTTGTCCACTCCCACCCACAACCCCACTTCCCTGTTGACAACACCCACCCACACCCCCTTACCTGTTGCCCCCAAACCCTCCTCTGTTGCCCCTACACACACCACTACCCAGACCCTTGCCTGTTGCCCCCACACCATTCCATGTTGCCTCCGAACAAACCTCTACACACCCCATTCCTTGTTGCCTCCAGCCACCCACCCACCCCCTTCCCTGTTTACCTCATCCACCAACCCACCAGCTCCTTGTTGCCCCCACCCACCCACAAACTCCCTTCCCTGTTGCCCCGAAAACCTCCTCTGTTGCCCCCACCCACACAAACACTCACCCCCTTACCTGTTGCCCCCACCCCGTTCCCTGTTGCCCCCACCAGCCCTCCACCCACCCAATTCAATGTTGCACCCAAACAAACCCCCAAACACCCCATTCCCTTTTGCCCCCAGCCACCCACCCACCCACTTCCATGTTGCCCCCACCCACCACCAAACCCCTACTCTATTGCCCCATCCATCCACCCACCAACCCACCCCCTCCCTGTTGCATCCACCCACTACCCCTCCTCCTTCCCTGTTGCCCCCACCCACAAACCCACCCACTTCCCTGTTGCCCCCACTCAACCGCTCATTCCCTGTTGCCACCACCCACCCTCACCCTTCCCTGTTCCCAGCACCCATCCCATTCACTGTTGCCCCCCCCAGCCATCCCCTTCCCTGTTGCACCCTCCCAGCCACCCATTCGCATTTGCACTCACCCCCTTCTGTGTTGCCTCCAACCAACCATCCACTTCCCTGTTGCCCCCACCCGCCCACACACGCCTTCCCATTTGCCTCCACCCACCCACCCAACCATCCCTTTTCTTGTTACCCCCCACCCACCCACCCATCGCCTTCCCTGTTGCCCCCACCCACCCACCCTGCTCGTTGTTGCCACAACCACCCCAATCCCTGCTGTCCCCTCACACCTCCCCACACACTTTCCTGTTGCCCGCACCAACACATCCATTTCTCTGTTGCCCGCGCACAACCACCCTCTTCCCTCTTGCCCCACCAACCCAACTCCTTCCCTGATGCCCCCACCCACCCTCCCACTTCCCTGTTAGCCCCACCCACACACTCTCTTCACTGTTGCCCCCAACCACCCACAACACTTCCCTGTTGCCCACAACCACCCACTCACCCACATCCCTGATGCCCCCACCCACCCTCCCACTTCCCTGTTAGCCCCACACACAGACTCCCTACACTGTTGCCCCAAACACCCACAACACTTCCCTGTTGCCCACACACACCCACCCACGCCTTCCCTGATGACCCCACTCACCCTCTTCCCTGCTTCCCACACCCACCCACCTACCCACTTCTCTGTAGCCCCCACTCACCCCTATTGCTGTTGCCCCCACCCAGCAACCCCTACCCTGTTGCTCGCAACCATCCACTCAACACCCCCTTCTTTGTTACACTCAAACACCCTCCAACACCCTTCCCTGTTGCCCCCATCCACACACACATCCTCTTCCCTGTTGCCCCCCACCCTCCAGCCCACACCCTTCTCTGTAGCCCCCACACTCCCACCCATCCCTTTCCCTTTTGCCCCAACCACCCTCCCTCTTTCTTGTTGCCCACACCAAACCCCCTCACACTTCACTGTTGCCCACACAGACCCAACCCCTTCCCTGTCGCCCTCACCCAACCACACCCTTTCCTTTCCCCCACCCACACCCCCACCCCCTTGCCTTGTCATCCACCCACCACTCCCCTGTTGCCACCCACCCACAGCCCTTCCCTGTTGCCCCCACCCACTTAACCAACCCCTTCTCCTTTCCCCCAGCCACCCACCCAATCCCTTCCCTGTTGACCTGAACCACTGAGCCACACCCTTCCCTGTTGCCACCATCCACCCTCCCAAATCCCTGTTGCCACCATCCACCCAACCCTTCCCTGTTGTCCCCACCCACCAACACACCCATTCCCTGTTGCCCCACCCACCCAACCATCCCCTTCCCTGTTGCCCCCACCCACGAACCCACCCCCTTCCCTGTTGCCCCCACCAACCCACCTCCTGCCCTGTTGACGCGACCCACCGACCCAACTCTTCTCCTGTTGCCCCCACCCACCTAACCAACCCCTTCTCCTTTCCCCCAGCCACCTACCCAATCCCTTCCCTGTTGCCCCAACCAACCCACCTCCTTCCCTGTTGACGCCACCCACCAACCCAACTCTTCTCCTGTTGCCCCCACCCTCGCGCTTCCCTTTTGCCCCCACCCACCCACACACCCACCCCAATCCCTGTTGCCCCCACCCACCCACCCCTTCCCTGTTGCCCCCACGAACCCACCGCCTTCCCTGTTGCCACACCCACCCCATTCCCTCTTGTCCCCAACAAACTCCCCACATGTTTTCCTGTTACCACCATCCACAAACCCCCAACACTTTTGCCGCCACACACCCACCCCCTTCTCTCTTGCATCCCCAGAGTCCCTGTTGCACCCACCCACATACACTCCCCTTCCCTTTTGCCCCCACCCACACACAACCTCCTTCCCTTTTGGACAGACCCAAATACAATCCCACTTCCCTGTTGCCAACATCCACCCAAACAGCCCATTCCCTGTTGCACCCAGCCACCCACCCAATCCCTACCCTTTTGCCACCATCCAAACCATTCCCTGTTGCCCTCATGAACCCACCCACCCACCCACCCGTTTCCCTGTTGCCCTCACCCTCAAAACCCATCCCTTCCCTGTTGCACCCATGTTCCCACCCAACCCCATCCCTGTTGCCACCACCCACCCACCCACCCCCTCTCTGTTGCCCTCATGCACCACCCAAACCCTTGCCTGTTACCACCACCCACCGAGCCACACCCTTGCCTGTTGCCCCCACGCAACCTCTCACATCCCTGTTTCCCCGGCACACACCCTCTTCCCTGTAGTCCATAACCACCTTCAACCCTTCCCCATTGCCACCACCCACCCACACACACCCCTCCGTACTGCCCCCCACCCATCCACACAGCCCCTTCCTTGTTGCCCCCACCCACCCACCCCGTTCCAATGTGCCACACACACCCCATTCCCTGTTGTCCCCACCCAACTCCCCACACGCTTTCCTGTTGCCCCCACACACCCATCCCCTTTCCTCTTGCCCCTACTGACCCCCCGCATCCCTGTTGCACCCAACAACACATACTCCCTTTCCCAGTTGCCCCCACCCAAACATAACCTCCTTCCCTGATGCACCGACCCAGCCACAACCCCACTTCCCTGTTGCCAACACGCACCCACACCCCCTTCTCTGTTGCCCCCAAACCATCCTCTGTTGCCCCCACACACACAACCACCGACCCCACTTGCCTGTTGACCCCACCCTGTTCCCTGTTGCCCCCACCCCATTCCATGTTGCCTCCAAACAAGCCCCCACAGACCCCATTCCCTGTTGCCCCCAGACACCCACCCACCCTCTTCCCTGTTGCCAACATGAAAACCCTTCCCGTTTGCCCCATCCATCCACACACCAACACACCCATTTCCCCATTGCCCCCACACACCCCCTTCCCTGTTGCCCTCACCCACCAACTCAACCCTCCCTGTTGCCCCCACGCATGACCCAACCCCTTCCCTGTTGTCCCCACCAACTCACACACTTCCCAGTTGCCCCCACAAACACACCCACCCTCTTCCCTGTTGCACCCACCCACTTCCCTGTTGCCCCCACCCTCGAACACACCCCCTTCCTTGTTACCCCCACCCACCCACACCCTTCCCTGTTGCCCCCAACCAACAACTTCCCTGTTGCCTCTCACTGATGCAACACCTTCCCAGTTGTCCTCACCCACCCAATCAAACCCTACGCTGTTCCCCTCACCCACCCACCCACACTCATCACTGTTGCCCCCACCCACACACCCCCTTCATTGTTGCCTCCACACACCCACCCGCTTCCCTCTTGAACCCACCGAGCCCCCTGGGTCCCTGTTGCACCCACCCACACACACTCCCCTTACCTGTTGCCTCCACCCACACACACCACTTCCGTGTTGCCCACACCCTCTAACAACTCCACTTTCCTGTTGCCGACACCCACCCACACCCCCTTCACTGTTGTCCCCAAACTCTCCTCTGTTGCCCCCACACACAACCACGCAGACCCTTGCCTATTGCCCCCACCCAACCACCCCGTTCCCTGTTGCCACAACCCATGCACCCTTCCCCGTTGCCCCTACACACCCACCCCCCATTACCCCAACCACACACCCCCTTCCTTGTTGCCCACAGCCACCCAACCCCTTCCCTGTTTCCAACACCCACAAAGCCAACCCTTTCCCTGTTGCCAGCACCCACCCACACACCCCCTTCCCTGTTGTCCCCACCTACCTCCCCACACGTTTTCCTGTTGCCCCCATCCACACACAACCCCCTTCCCTGTTGCACAGACCCAGCCACAATCCCACTTCCCTGTTGCCAACACCCACCTACACCCCCTTCCCTGTTGCCCCCAAACCCTCCTCTGTTGCCCCCATCCAAACAACCACCCACTCCATTCCCTGTTGCCCCCACCCCATTCCACATTGCCCCCACCCCATTCCATGTTGCCCCTAAACAAACGCCCACACACCCCGTTCCATGTTGCCCCCAGCCACCCACCCAACACCTTCCCTGTTGCCACCATCAAAACCCTTCTGTGTTGCCCCCATCCACCCACCCACACACCAGTTTCCCTGTTGACCTGACCCACCAATGTACACCCTCCTTGTTGACCCTCGCACCCACCCACCCCTTCCCTGTTGCCCCCACCCACCCACCCTTCCCCTTCACTATTGCACCCACCCATGAACACACCACATTCCCTATTGCCCCCACCCACCCACATCCTTCCCAGTTGCCCCCACTCAACAACCCAACCCTTCCATTTTGTCCCCACCCACAAACACACCACCTTCCCGATTGCCCCCATCCAACCCCTTCCCTGCATGGGTGGGGGCAACAGTGAAGTGTGAGGGTGGGTGGGGCAACAGGGAATCATGGGTGGGAGGAGGCATCAGTGACGGGTGTGGGGAGGGCGTGGGGATAACAGGGTAGGGATGGGTGCAGGATGGGGGCAACGGGGAATGGTGTGGGGAGGTGGGTGGGGACAACAGGGAAGGGTGTGGGTGGGTGGCTGTGGGCAACAGGGAATGTGGAGGGTTGGGCGTGGGTGTGGCCAAAAGGGAACGGTGTTGGGGCAACAGACAAGAGGGTGGGTGGTTGTGTGGCTGTGGGCAACAGAGGAGGGTTTGTGGGCAACAGGGAAGGGGGGTGTGGGTGGGTGTGTCTATAAGGAAGTGGTGTTGTGGGTGGGTGTTGGCAACAGGGAAGGGGAGTGTGTGTGCATGGATGCAATAGGGACGCGGTGGGATCGGTGGGGAAAAGAGGGAAGGGGTTGTGTGGGTGTGTGGGGGCAACAGGTATAGAGGTGGGTGGGTGGGTGAGGGGAACAGGGAAGGTGGTGGGTGTGTTGGAAGGGGCAACACGGAAGGGGTTGGATCACTGGGGCGCAACAGGGAAGGGGTTGGATGGGGGCAACTGGGAAGGGGGTGTGTTCATGGGTGGGAACAAAAGGGAAGGGGTGGGTGGGTGGGGGCAAATGGAAAGTATGTGGGTGGGTGGGGGCAACAGGGAAGGTGGTGGGTTCATGGGTGGGTGCAACAGAGAAGGGGGTGGTTGGGTGGGTGGGGGCAACAGGGAAGGGGTGGGTGGGTGCGTGGGGGCAACAGGGAGGGTGTGTGTTGATGGGTGAGGGCAACAGGGAAACGGGTGGGTGGGTGGGTGGGTGGATGGGGGCAAAAGGGAAGGGTTTTGAAGGTGGCAACAGGGAAGGTGGTGGGTGAGTGGCTGGGGGCAACAGGGAATGGGGTGTGTGGGGGTTTGTTTAGGGGCAACATGGAATGGGGTGGGGGCAACATGGAATGGGGTGGGGGCAACGGGGAACGGGGTGTGTGCAGCAGGCAAGGGGGTGGTTGGTTGTTTGGATGGGGGCAACAGAGGAGGGTTTGGGGCAACAGGGAAGGGGGTGTGGGTGGGTGATGGCAACAGGGAAGTGGGGTTGTGGCTGGGTCTGCGCAACAGGGAAGGGGTTTGGGTGTGGGTGGGGGCAACAGGGAAGGGGGTTGTGTGTGGGTGAGGGCAAGAGGACAGCGTGTAGGGAGGTGGCTGGGGACAACAGGGAATGGGATGAGTGGGTGTGGGCAATGGTGGGGGTTGGTGGGTTGGGGAAATGGGGAAGGGGGTGGGTGGGTGAGTGGGGGCAACAGAGAAGGAGGTGGGTGTGTGGGTGGGTGTGGCAACAGTGCAGTGGGTGTGTGGGTGGGTGGGTGCAATAGGGAATTGGATGGTTGGTTGGGGGCAACAGGGAAGGGGGTACATTTGTGGGGGCAAAAGGGAAAGGGGTGTGTGGGTGGGGGCAACATGGAAATTGGAGGTTTGATGGTGGCAACAGGGAAGGGTGTGGCTCAGTGGGTGGAGGCAACAGGGAAGGGTAGTGGGTGGGTGGGTGGGGGAACAGAGAAGTGGTTGGTTGGGTGGGTGGGGGCAACAGGGAAGGGGGGTGTGCTTGCGTGTTCACAACAGGGAAGTGGGGTTGTGGCTGGGTCGGTGCAACATGGAAGTGGGTTGTGTGTGGGTGGGGGCAACTGGGAAGGGGAGTGTGTGTGGGTGGGTGCAACAGGGACTCGGGGGGTCAGTAAGGGCAAGAGGGAAGGGGGTGGGTGTGTGAGGACAACAGGAAAGCATGTGGGGAGTTGGGTGGGGACAAAAGGGAATGGGGTGGGTGTGGAAACAGGGAATGGGGTGGGTGGGTTGGGGCAACAGGGAAGGGGCTGTGTGGTGAGTGGGGGTCAGTAGGGAAGTGTGTGTGTGGGTGGGTGGGGGCAATGGGGAAGGGTTGTGGGTTGTTGTGGACAACAGGGAAGGGGGTGTGTGCTGGGGGAACAGGGATGTGTGAGGGTGTGTGGGGGCAACAGACAAGGGTGTGGCTTGGTGGATGGGGGCAACAGGGAAGCTGGTGGGTGGGTGGGTGTTGGCAACAAGGAAGGGGTTGGGTGGGTGCATTGGGGCAACAGGGAGGGAGTGGGTGGGTGGGTGGTGGCAACAGGGAAGGGGTTGGTTGGGTGCGTGGGGGCAACTGGGAAGAGGTGTGTTGGTGGGTGAGGGCAACACAGAAACAGGTGGGTGGGTGGGTGGGTGCATGGGGGCAACAGGGAATGGTTTGGATGGTGGCAACAGGGAAGGGGTTGGGTGGGTGGCTGGGGGCAACAAGGAATGTGGTGTGTGGGTGGGTGATGGCAACAGGGAAGTGGGTTTTAGTTGGTTCTGTCCAACAGGGAATGCGTTTTTTTGTCGGTGGGGGCAACTGGGAAAGGGAGTATGTGTAGGAGGGTGCAACAGGGATCCGCGGGGTCAGTAGGGGCAAGAGGGTAGGGGGTGGGTGTTTGGGGGGTAACAGTAAAGCGTGCGGGGAGTTGGGTGCGTACAACAGGGAATGGGGTGGGTGTGGCAACAGGGAACAGGGTGGGTAGATGGGGGCAACAGGGAAGGGGGTGTATGGGTTGGTGGGGGCAACAGGGAAGGGTGTGTGTGGGTGTGAGCAACAGGGAAGTGGGAGGTTGTGTGCACGCAACAGGGGAGGGGGTGGGTGGGTGGGGGCAATGGTGGAGGTTGGTGGGTAGGGGCAATGGGGAAGAGGGTGTGTGGGTGAGTGGGGGCAACAGGGAAGGAGGTGGGTGTGTGGGTGGGAGTGGCAATAGTGCAGTGGGTGTCTGGGTGGGTGGGTGCAATAGGGAATTTGATGGTTGGTTGGGGGCAACAGGGAAGGGGGTGCATTTGTGGTGGCAACAGGAAAGGGGGTGGGTGGGTGGGGGCAACAGGGAAGGGGGTGGTTGTGTGGGGGCAACAGGGAATGGGGTGGATGTGTGGGTGGGTGGGGCCAAAAGGGAAGCGCGAGGGTGGGGTCAACAGGAAAAGTTTTGGGTCGGTGGGTGGGGTCAACAGGGAAGGAGGTGGGTGGGTGGGTGGGGGCAACAGGGAAGGGGGTGGGTGGATGGGGGCAACAGGGAAATGGGAGGTTTGATGGTGGCAACAGGGAAGGGTGTGGCTCAGTGGGTGGGGACAACAGGGAAGAGTAGTGGGTGGGTGGGGGAACAGAGAAGTGGTTGGTTGGGTGGGTGGGGGCAACAGGGAAGGGGTGTGGGTGGGTGGCAACAGGGAAGTGGGGGGAGTGTGGATGGACGACAAGGCAAGGGGGTGGGGGGGTGGGTTGGGGAAAAGGGAAGGGGATGGGTGGGTGGGGACAACAGGGAAGGGGTTGGGTTGGTGTGGGCAAGAGGGAAGGCTTTGGAGGGGTGGGGGCAACAGTGAAGGGTGAGGGGGGTGGGTGTGGGCAACAGGAAAGAGCGAGGGCCGTTGGGGCAAAAGGGAAGAGGGTGGGCGTGATTGTGGGGCAACAGAGAAGGGTGTGGGTGGGAGGGTGGGGGCAACTGGGAAGGGGATGTGTATGTGGGTGGGGGCAACAGGGAAGGGTGTTGGAGGGTGTTTGGGTGTAACAAAGAAGGGGGTGTTAAGTGGATGGTTGCGAGCAACAGGGAAGTGGTTCCTGGGTGGGGGCAACAGCAATAGGGGTGAGTGGGGGCTACAGAGAATGGGGTAGGTGGGTGGGTGTGGGAAACAGGGAAGAGGGTGGGTGGGGTCATCAGGGAAGGGGTGTGTGGGTTTGTGTGGGCAACAGGGAAGTGTTGTGGGTGGTTGGGGCAACAGTAAAGAGAGTGTGTGAGTGGGGCTAACAGGGAAGTGGGAGGGTGGGTGGGGGCATCAGGGAAGTAGGTGGGTGGGTGTGTGTGGGCAACAGGAAAGGGTTGTGGGTGGTTGGGGGCAAGAGTGAAGAGAGTGTGTGGGTGGTGCTAAAAGGGAAGTGGGAGGGTGGGTGGGGGCATCAGGGAAAGCGTTGGCTGTATGGGTGGGGGCAACAGGGAAGGGGGGGTGGATGGGTGGCAACAGGGAAGTTGGTGCTGGGTGGGTTGGGGAAAAGGGAAGGGGGTGGGTAGGTGGGGGCAACAGGGAAGGGGTTGGGTCTGTGTGGGCAAGAGGGAATGTGTTGGTTGTGTGCACGCAACAGGGAAGGGGTTGGGTGTGTGGTTTGGGGGCAACAGGGAAGGGGTTGGGTGGGGGCAACAGGGAAAGGTGAGGGTGTGTGGGGCCAACAGGGAAAGTATTGGGTTGGTGGGGGGAAACAGGGAAGGGGGAGTGTGGGTGGGCACAAGAGGAAAGTGTGAGGGGAGGTGGGAGGGGACAACAGGGAAGGGGGTGGGTGGCTGTGTGGGGGCAAACCTCCTGTTGCCCCAACCCAGCCATCCACTTCCCTCTTGCACCCACCCCCTTCCCTGTTTTTGCCAACCAACCATCCAATTCCCTGTTGCCCAGAACCACCCACACACCCCTTCTGTTTTGCCCCATCCCGCTTCCTGTTGCCCCTACCCAGCCAAACACCCCCTACAGTGTTGCCCCCCCCACCCACCCACCTGTCCCCACACCCTTCCCTGTTATCCCCACGTACTCACCCACCACCTTTCCTGTTTTCCCCAGCCCCCCACCCACTGCCTTCCCTCTTGCCCCCACTCAGCCACCCACCCCCTTCCCTGTTGTCCCCACCCACCTCCCCACACATTTCCTCTTGCCCCCACCCACACTCCCCCTTCAGTGTTGCTCCCCACCGACCCAACACCTTCCCAGTTGCCCCCACCCACCCTCAACTTTCCCTGTTGCCCCCACCCAATCCCTTCCCTGTTGCCCCCAACCCACACAACCAACCCATTCCCTCTTGCCAACACTGACCCAACCCCTTCCCTGTTGCCCCCACCAACCCATCTCCTTCCCTGTTGACGTCACCCACCGACCCAACTCTTCTCCTGTTGCCCCCACCCTCATGCTTCCCTGTTGCCCCCACTCACCCACACACCCCCCCAATCCCTGTTGCCCCCACCCACCCCTTCCCTGTTGCCCCCACCCACCCACTCCCTTTCCTTTTCCCCCACCCACACCCCCACCCCTTGCCCTGTCCTCCACCCACACTCCCACCACTCCCCTGTTGCCACCCACCCACACCCCTTCCCTGTTGCCCCCACCCACTTAACCAACCCATTCTCCTTTCCCCCAGCCACCTACCCAATCCCTTTCCTGTTGACCTGAACCACTGAGCCACACCCTCCACCCTCCCACATCCCTGTTGCCCCCAGCCATCCACCCCTTCCCTTTTGTCCCCACCCACCAACACACCCATTTCCTGTTGTCCCACCCACCCACCCACCCCCTTCCCTGTTGCCCCCACCCACGAACCCACCTCCTTCCCTGTTGCCCCCACCAACCCCTCCTTCCCTGTTGACGCGACCCACCGACCCAACTCTTCTCCTGTTGCCCCCACCCACCTAACCAACCCCTTCTCCTTTCCCCCAGCCACCTACCCAATCCCTTCCCTGTTGCCCCCACCAACCCACCTCCTTTCCTGTTGACGCCACCCACCGACCCAACTCTTCTCCTGTTGCCCCCACCCTCGCGCTTCCCTGTTGCCCCCACCCACCCACACACCCACACCAATCCCTGTTGCCCCCACCCACCCCCTTCCCTGTTGCCCCCACCCACCCACCCCTTCCCTGTTGCCCCCACCAACCCACCGCCTTCCCTGTTGCCACACCCACCCCATTCCCTTTTGTCCCCAACCAACTCCCCACATGCTTTCCTGTTACCACCATCAACACGCCCCCAACACTTTGGCCCCCACACACCCACCCCCTTCCCTCTTGCGTCCCCAGCGTCCCTGTTGCACCCACCCACACACATTCCCCTTCCCTTTTGCCCCACCGACACACGACCCCCTTCCCTTTTGGACAGACCCAAATACAATCCCACTTCCCTGTTGCACCCAGCCACCCACCCAACCCCTACCCTGTTGCCACCATCCAAACCATTCCCTGTTGCCCTCATGAACCCACCCACCCACCCACACGTTTCCCTGTTGCCCCCACCCTCAAAACCCACCCCTTCCCTGTTGCGCCCATGTTCCCACCCAACTCCTTCCCTGTTGCCACCACCCACCCACCCACCCCCTCCCTGTTTCCCCCATGCACCCACACAACCCCTTGCCTGTTACCACCACCCACCGAGCCATACCCTTGCCTGGTGCCCCCACACAAACTCTCACATCCCTGTTCCCCCGGCACACACCCTCTTCCCTGTAGTCCACAACCACATACAACCCTTCCCCATTGCCACCATCCACCCACACACACCCTTCCGTACTGCCCCCCACCCATCCACACAGTCCCTTCCTTGTTGCCCCCACCCACACACCCCATTCGCTGTTGTCCCCACCCAACTCCCCACACGCTTTCCTGTTGCCCCCACACACCCATCCCCTTTCTTCTTGCCCCTACTAACCCCCCGCATCCCTGTTGCACCCAACAACACATACTCCCTTTCCCAGTTGCCCCCACCCAAACACAACCCCCTTCCCTGATGCACTGACCCAGCCACAACCCCACTTCCCTGTTGCCAACAGGCACCCACACCTCCCTTCCCTGTTGCCCCCAAACTCTCCTCTGTTGCCCCCACACACAACCACCGACCCCACTTGCCTGTTGACCCCACACCGTTCCCTGTTGCCCCCAGACACCCACCCACCCTCTTCCCTGTTGCCAACATGAAAACCCTTCCCGTTTGCTCCCATCCATCCACATACCAACACACCCGTTTCCCTGTTGCCCTCACCCACCAACCCAACCCTCCCTGTTGCCCCTATGCATAACCCAACCCCTTCCCTGTTGTCCCCACCACCCCACACACTTCCCAGTTGCCCCCACAAACACACCCACCCACTTCCCTGTTGCACCCACCCACTTCCCTGTTGCCCCCACCCTCGAACACACCCCTTTCCCTGTTACCCCCACCCACCCTCACCCTTCCCTGTTGCCCCCAACCAACACCTTCCCTGTTGCCTCTCACCAATGCAACACCTTCCCAGTTGTCCTCACCCACCCAATCAACCCCTACACTGTTCCCCTCACCCACTCACCCACACTCATCACTGTTGCCCCCACCCACACACCCCCTTCATTGTTGCCTCCACACACCCACCCGCTTCCCTCTTGACCCCACCGAGCCCCCTGGGTCACTATTGCACCCACCCACACACACTCCCCTTACCTGTTGCCTCCACCCACACACACCCCTTCCGTGTTGTCCACACCCTCCCACAACTCCACTTTCCTGTTGCTGACACCCACCCACACCCCCTTCATTGTTGTCCCCAAACTCTCCTCTGTTGCCCCCACACACGCAACCACACAGACACTTGCCTGTTGCCCCCACCCAACCACTCCGTTCTCTGTTGCCACCATCCATGCACCCTTCCCCATTGCCCCTACACACCCACCCCCTCTGTTACCCCAACCACACAACCCCTTCCTTGTTGCCCTCACCCACCCAAATCCTTCCCTATTTCCAACACCCACCAAGCCAACCCTTTCCCTGTTGCCAGCACCCACCCACACACCCCCTTCCCTGTTGTCCCCACCCACTCTCACATACCCTTCCTTGTTTCCCTCACCCACCCACCCCATTCCCTGTTGTCCCCACCCACCTCCCCACACGTTTTCCTGTTGCCCCCACCCACACACAACCCCTTTCCCTGTTGCACAGACCCAGCCACAATCCCACTTCCCTGTTGCCAACACCCATCCACACCCCCTTCCCTGTTGCCCTCAAACCCTCCTCTGTTGCCCCCATCCAAACAACCAACCACCCCCTTGCCTGCTGCACACACCCAGTTCCCCGTTGCCCCCACCCCATTCCACTTTGCCCCCACCCCATTCCATGTTGCCCCTAAACAAACGCCCACACACCCCATTCCCTGTTGCCCCCAGCCACCCACCCAACACCTTCCCTGTTGCCACAATCAAATCCCTTCCCTGTTGCCTCCATCCACCCACCCACATACCCATTTCCCTGTTGCCCTCACCCACCAACGCACACCCTCCCTGTTGACCCATGCACCCACCCACCCCTTCCCTGTTGCCCCCACCCACCCACCCCCTTCTCTGTTGCACCCACCCATGAACACACCACCTTCCCTGTTGCCCCCACCCACCCACATCCTTCCCAGTTGCCCCCACCCAACCACCCACCCCTTCAGTTTTGTGCCCACCCACAAACACACCCCCTTCCCGGTTGCCCCCATCCAACACCTTCCCTGCATGGGTGGGGGCAACAGTGAATTGTGATGGTGGGTGGGGCAACAGGGAATAATGGGGTGGGAGGAGGCATCAGTGACGGGTGTGGGGAGGGCTTGGGGATAACAGGGTTGGGATGGGTGCAGGATGGGGGCAACGGGGAATGGTGTGGGGAGGTGGGTGGGGACAACAGGGAAGGGGGTGGGTGGGTGGCTGGGGGCAACAGGGAATGGGGAGGGTTGGGGGTGGGTAGGGCCAACAGGGAACGGGGTTGGGGCAACAGACAAGAGGGTGGGTGGTTTTGTGGCTGTGGGCAACAGAGGAGGGTTTGTGGGCAACAGGGAAGGGGGGTGTGGATGGCTGTTGGCTACAGGGAAGTGGGGTTGTGGGTGGGTGTTGGCAATAGGGAAGGGGAGTGTGTGTGCATGGATGCAATAGGGACGCGGTGGGATCGGTGGGGAAAAGAGGGAAGGGGTTGGGTGGGAGTGTGGTGGCAACAGGGATAGAATTGGGTGGGTGGGTGAGGGGAACAGGCAAGGTGGTGGGTGGGTTGGAGGGGGCAACACGGAAGGGGTTGGATCGATGGGGTGCAACAGGGAAGGGGTTGGATGGGGGTAACTGGGAAGGGGTGTGTTCATGGGTGGGGACAAAAGTGAAGGGGTGGGTGGGTGGGGGCAACTGGAAAGTATATGTGTGGGTGGGGGCAACAGAGAATGTGGTGGGTTCATGGGTGGGTGCAACAGAGAAGGGGTGGGTGGGTGGGTGGGGGCAACAGGGAAGGGGTGGGTGGGTGCGTGGGGGCAACAGGGAGGGTGTGTATTGATGAGTGAGGGCAACAGGGAAAAGGGTGGGTGTTTGGGTGGATGGGGGCAAAAGGGAAGGGTTTTGATGTTGGCAACAGGGAAGGTGGTGGGTGAGTGTCTAGGGGCAGCAGGGAATGGGATGTGTGGGGGTTTGTTTAGGGGCAGCATGGAATGGGGTGGGGGCAACATGGAATGGGGTGGGGGCATCAGGGAACGGGGTGGGTGCAGCAGGCAAGGGGGTGGGTGGTTGTTTGGATGGGGACAACAGAGGAGGGTTTGGTGCAACAGGGAAGGGGGTGTGGGTGGGTGATGGCAACAGGAAAGTGGGTTTCTGGCTGGGTCTGCGCAACAGGGAAGGGGTTTGGGTGTGGGTGGGGGCAACAGGGAAGGGGGTTGTGTTTGGGTGGGGGCAACAGGAAAGCGTGTAGGGAGGTGGTTGGGGACAACAGGGAATGGGGTGGGTGGGTGGGGGCAACGTTGGGGGTTGGTGGGTAGGGGCAATGGGGAAGTGGGTGGGTGAGTGGGGGCAACAGGGAAGGAGGTGTGTGTGTGTGTGGGTGGGTGTGGAAACAGTGCAGTGGGAGTGTGGGTGGGTGGGTGCAATAGGGAATTGGATGGTTGGTTGGGGGCAACAGGGAAGGGGGTGCATTTGTGGGGGCAACAGGGAAGGGGGTGGGTGGGTGGAGGCAACAGGGAAGGGGGTGCTTGGGTTGGGGCAACAGGGAATGGGGTGGATGTGTGGGTGGGTGGGGGCAACAGGGAAGGAGGTGGGTGCGTGGGTGGGGGCAACAGGGAGTGGGTGGGTTGGTGGGTGGGGGCAACAGGGAAGGGGATGGGTGGATGGGGGCAACAGGGAAATGGGATGTTTGATGGTGGCAACAGTGAAGGGTGTGGCTCAGTGGGTGGGGGCAACAGGGAAGGGGGGTGTGCTTGCGTGTTCACAACAGGGAAGTGGGGTTGTGGCTGGGTCGGTGCAACATGGAAGTGGGTTGTGTGTGGGTGGGAGCAACTGGGAAGGGGAGTGTGTGTGGGTGGGTGCAACAGGGACGCGGGGGGTCAGTAGGGGCAAGAGGGAAGTGGGTGGGTGTGTGAGGACAACAGAAAAGCGTGTGGGGAGTTGGGTGGGGACAACAGGGAATGGGGTGGGTGTGGCAACATGGAATGGGGTGGGTGAGTTGGGGCAACAGGGAAGGGGCTGTGTGGGTGGGTGGGGGTCAGTAGGGAAGTGTGTGTGTGGGTGGGTGGGGGCAATGGGGAAGGGTTGTGGGTTGTTGTGGACAAGAGGGAAGGGGGTGTGTGCTGTGGGAACAGGGATGTGTGAGGGTGTGTGGGGGCAACAGGCACGGGTGTGGCTTGGTGGATGGGGGCAACAGCGAAGCTGGTGGGTGGGTGGGTGTTGGTAACAAGGAAGGGGTTGGGTGGGTGCGTTGGGGCAACAGGGAGGGAGTGGGTGGGTGGGTGGTGGCAACAGGGAAGGGGTTGGTTGGGTGCGTGGGGGCAACTGGGAAGGGGTGGGTTAGTGGGTGAGAGCAACAGAGAAACGTGTGGGTGGGTGGGTAGGTGCATGGGGGCAACAGGGAATGGTTTGGATGGTGGCAACAGGGAAGGGGTTGGGGGGGGGGTGGCTGGGGGCAACAGGGAATGGGGTGTGTGGGTGGGTTTTGGCAACAGGCAAGTGGGTTTTAGTTGGGTCTGTCCAACAGGGAATGGGGTTGTGTGTCGGTAGGAGCAACTGGGAAAGGGAGTATGTGTAGGTGGGTGCAGCAGGGATCCACGGGGTCAGTAGTGGCAAGAGGGAAGGGGGTGGATGATTGGGGGTAACAGTAAAGCATGTGGGGAGTTGGGTGGGTACAACAGGGAATGGGGTGGGTAGATGGGGGCAACAGGGAAGGGTGTGTGTGGGTGTGAGCAACAGGGAAGTGGGAGGTTGTGCGTGTGCCACAGGGGAGGGGGTTGGTGGGTGGGGCCTACGGTGGGGGTTGGTGGGTAGGGGCAATGGGGAAGGGGGTGGGTGGGTGAGTGGGGGCAACAGGGAAGGAGGTGGGTGTGTGGGTGGGTGTGGCAACAGTGCAGTGGGTGTGTGGGTGGGTGGGTGCAAAAGGGAATTGGATGGTTGGTTGGTGGCAACAGGGAAGGGGGTGCGTTTGTGGGGGCAACAGGAAAGGGTGTGGTTGGGTGGGGGCAACAGGGAAGGGGATGGGTGGGTGCGGGCAACAGGGAATGGGGTGGATGTGTGTGTGGGTGGGGGCAACAGGGAAGCGTGAGGGTGGGGTCAACAGGAAAAGAGTTGGGTCGGTGGGTGGGGTCAACAAGAAAGGAGGTGGGTGGGTGGGTGGGGGAAACAGGGAATGGGTGGGTTGGTGGGTGTGGGCAACAGAGAAGGGGGTGGGTGGATGGGGCAACAGGGAAATGGGAGGTTTGATGGTGGCAACAGGGAAGGGTGTGGCTCAGTGGGTGGGGACAACAGGGAAGGGTAGTGGGTGGGTGGGTGGGGGAACAGAGAAGTGGTTGGTTGTGTTGGTGGGGGCAACAGGGAAGGGGTGTGGGTGGGTGGCAACAGTGGAGTGGGGTGTGTGTGGTTGGAGGATAAGTCAAGGGGGTGGGGGGTTTGGTTGGGGAAAAGGGAAGGGGATGGGTGGGTGGGGGCAACAGGGAAGGGGTTGGGTTGGTGTGGGCAAGAGTGAAGGGTTTGGAGAGGTGGGGGCAACAGTGAAGGGTGAGGGGGAGGGTGTGGGCAACAGGAAAGAGGGAGGGTGGTTGGGGCAAAAGGGAAGAGGGTGGGCGTGATTGTGGGGCAACAGAGAAGGGTGTGGGTGGGAGGGTGGGGGCAACTGGGAAGGGGATGTGTATGTGGGTGGGGGCAACAGGGAAGGATGTTGGAGGGTGTTTGGGTGTAACAAAGAAGGGGGTGTTAAGTGGATGGTTGCGAGCAACAGGGAAGTGGTTCCTGGGTGGGGGCAACAGCAATAGGGGTGAGTGGGGGCTACAGAGAATGGGGTAGGTGGGTGGGTGTGGGAAACAGGGAAGAGGGTGTGTGGGGTAATCAGGGAAGGGCTGGGTGGGTGTGTGTGGGCAACAGGGAAGTGTTGTGGGTGGTTGGGGCAACAGTAAAGAGAGTGTGTGAGTGGGGCTAACAGGGAAGTGGGAGGGTGGGTGGGGGCATCAGGGAAGTAGGTGGGTGGGTGTGTGTGGGCAACAGGAAAGGGTTGTGGGTGGTTGGGGGCAAGAGTGAAGAGAGTGTGTGGATGGTGCTAAAAGGGAAGTGGGAGGGTGGGTGGGGGCATCAGGGAAGGGGTTGGCTGTGTGGGTGGGGGCAACAGGGAAGTTGGTGCTGGGTGGGTTGGGGAAAAGGGAAGGGGGGTGGGTAGGTGGGTGCAACAGGGAAGGGGTTGGTTCAGTGTGGGCAAGAGGGAATGTGTTGGTTGTGTGCACGCAACAGGGAAGGGGTTGGGTGTGTGGTTTGGGGCAACAGGGAAGGGGTTGGGTGGGGGCAACAGGGAAAGGTGAGGGTGGGTGGGGCCAACAGGGAAGGTATTGGGTCGGTGTGGGGCAACAGGGAAGGGGGAGTGTTGTTGGGCGCAAGAGGAAAGTGTGAGGGGAGGTGGGAGGGGACAACAGGGAAGGGGGTGGGTGGCTGTGTGGGGGCAAACCTCCTGTTGCCCCAACCCAGCCATCCACTTCCCTCTTGCACCCACCCCCTTCCCTGTTTTCGCCAACCAACCATCCAATTCCCTGTTGCCCAGAACCACCCACACACCCCTTCCGTTTTGCCCTGACCCGCTTCCTGTTGCCCCTACCCAGCCAAACACCCCCTACAGTGTTGCCCCCCGCACCCACCCACCTGTCCCCACACCCTACCCTGTTATCCCCACATACCCACCCACCACCTTCCCTGTTTTCCCCAGCCCCCCACCCACTGCCTTCCCTCTTGCCCCCACCCTGCCACCCACCCCCTTCCCTCTTGTCCCCACCCACCTCCCCACACATTTCCTCTTGCCCCCACCCACACTCCCCCTTCCCTGTTGCCCTCCACCGACCCAACACCTTCCCTGTTGCCCCCACCCACCCTCACCTTTCCCTGTTGCCCCCACCCAAACCCTTCCCTGTTGCCCCCAACCCAGACACCCAACCCCTTCACTGTTGCCTGCACACAACCAACCCATTCCCTCTTGCCCACACTGACCCAACAGCTTCCCTGTTGCCCCCACCCACCCCCTTCCCTTTTCCCCCATGCTCCCTCGCCCCACTTCATTGTTGCCACACAGCCACCCTCCCTTCCCTGTTGCCACCATCTACCCACCCAATCCCTTCCCTGTAGTGTCCACCCACCCACCCCCTTCCCTGTAGCCCCCACCATCACACCCCCTTCCCTGTTGCCACCACCCGCCCACACCCCCCCTTGCATTTTCCTCCTCCCACACTCCCCCGACTCCCCTGTTGCCACCTACACACACCCCTTTCCTGTTGCCCCTACCCACCCACCCAACACCTTCCCTGTTGCCACCATCCACCCTCCCACTTCCCTGTTGCCCCCATGCACCCACCCCATTCCCTGTTGCCCCCACCCACTAACCCACCAACTCCATGTTGCCCCTACACACCCACCTACCCCCTTCCCTGTTGCCCCCAACCACGAACCCAGCCACTTCCCTGTTGCCCCCACCAACCCACATCCTTCCCTGTTGCCCCCACCCACCGACCCAACTCTTTTCCTGTTGCCCCCACCCACCCCCCCCACACACCCCCTTCCCTGTTGTCCCCATCCACGGAGCCAAACCGTTGCCTATTGCCCCCACACACCCTCCCACATCCCTGTTCCCTCCGGCACACACCGCCTTACCTGTTGCCCCCACCCACCCACATAAACCATTTGCTGTTGCCCCCCACCCACCCACCCAGCCCCTTCCCTGTTGCCCCAGCCCAACCACCCCATTCCCTTTTGTCCCCACCCAACTCCCCACACGCCTTCCTGTTGCCCCCACAAACCCACCCTATTCCCTCTTGCCCCCACACCCTCCTTGCATGCCTGTTGCCCCCACCCACACACACTCCCCTGCCCAGTTGCCCCCACCCACACACTCCCCCTTCCCTGTTGCACAGACCCAGCCACAACCCCACTTCCCTGTTGCCAACACCCACCCAGACCCCGCTTCCCTGTTGCCCCCAAACTCTCCTCTGTTGCCCCCACACACACAACCACCCACCCCCTTGCCTGTTGCCCCCACCCCATTCCCTGTTGCCCCCACCCCATTCCATGTTGCCCCCAAACAAACACCCACACACCCAATTCCCTGTTGCCCCCGGACACCCACCCAACCTGTTCCCTGTTTCCACCATCCAAACACTTCCCTATTGCCCCATCCACCCACCCACCAACCCACTGCCTCCCTGTTGCCCCCACCAACTCACACACTTCCCAGTTTCCCCCACAAACCCACCCACTCCCTTCCCTGTTGCACCCACCCACTTCCCTGTTGCCCCCACCCATGAACCCACCTCCTTCCCTGTTTACCCCACCCACCCTCACCCTTCCCTGTTGACCCCACCCAACACCTTCCCGGTTGCCCCCACCCTCCCAAGCACTCCCTACACTGTTCCCCTCACCCACCCACCCACACTCTTCCCTGTTGCCCCCAGACACCCACCCACATCCCTCTTGCCCCAACCAAGCCCCCCCGGGACCCTTTTCCACCCACCCACACACACTCCCCTTCCTTGTTGCCCCACCCATCCACCCCCTTCCCTTTTCCCCCACCCACCCACACCCCCCCTTGCATTTTCCTCCACCCACACTCCCCCCACTCCCCTGTTGCCACCTACCCACACCCCTTTCCTGTTGCCCCCACCCACCCACCCAACACCTTCCCTGTTGCCACCATCCACCCTCCCACTTCCCTGTTGCCCCCATCCACCCACCCCCTTTCCTGTTGCCCCCACCCACTAACCCACCAACTCCATGTTGCCCCTACACACCCACCTACCCACTTCCCTGTTGCCCCCACCAACCCACATCCTTCCCTGTTGCCCCCACCCACCCCCCACACACCACCTTCCCTGATGCCCCCACCATCCCACTTCCCTGTTGCCCCCACCCATCCACACATCCACCACATTCCCTGTTGGCCCCACCCACCCACCCCCTTCCCTGTTGCCCCCACACACCCACCCCCTTCCCTGTTACCACCAACCAACCATCAACTTCCCTATTGCACCCACCCACTCACCCACACACCCACTGCCCTGTTGCCACACCCACTCACACACCTACCTCCTTCTCTGTTGCCCCCACTCACCCACCCACCACCTTCCCCATTGCCCCTACCCATCAACACCCCCGTTGCCCCCACCCCCTTCCCTGTTGCCCCCACACAACATCCCACTTCCCTGTTGCCCTCACCCACCCACCCCATTCCCTGTTGTCCCCACCCAACTCCCCACAGGCTTTCCTGTTGCCACCACCCACACACCCACCCGCTTCCCTCTTGCGTCTTCCGTGTACCTTGCACCCACTCACACACACTCCCCTTCCCTGTTGTGCAGACCCAACCACAACCCCACTTCCCTGTTGCCACCACACGCACACATAACCACCTTCCCTGTTGCAGAGACCCAACCACAACCTCACTTGCCTGTTGCCAACACCCACCCACACCATTCTTACTTTTTGCCCCCAGACCCTCCTGTGTTGCCCCCATCCACACAACCACCCACCCCCTGCTTGCTGCCCCCACCCCGTTCCCTGTTGCCCGCACCCCATTCCGTGTTGCCCCCAAACAAACCCCAACACACCCCATTCCCTGTTGCCACCAGCCACCCACCCACTCCCTTCCCAGTTGCCACCATCCAAACCCTTCCCTGTTGCCCCCATGCACCCACCCACCCACCCTTTTCCCTGTTGCCTTCACCCACCAACCCACCCCCTCCCTGTTGCCCCCATGCACCCACCCAACCCCTTCCATGTTGCCACCACCCACCCACTCACCCCCTTCCCTGTTGCCCCCATTCACCAAGCCCCACCCTTGCCTGTTGCCCCCACACACCCTCCCACATCCCTGTTCCCCCGGCAAACACCCCCTTCCCTGTTGTCCACAACCACCCACAACCCTTCCCCGTTGCCCCCACCCACCCACACACACCCTTCCCTGTTGCCCCCACCCACCCACCCCGTTCCCTGTTGCCACACCCATCCCATTCCCTGTTGTCCACACCCAACTCCCCACACGCTTTCCTGTTGCCACCACACACCCAACCCCTTCCCTCTTGCCCCTACTGACATCCCGCATCCCTGTTGCACCCACTCACACACAACTCCCTTCCCTGTTGCACCGACCCAGCCACAACCCCACATCCCTGTTGCCAACACCCACCCACACCACCCTTCCCTGTTGCCCCCACCCCGTTCCCTGTTGCCCCTACCTCATTCCATGTTACTCCCAAACAAGCCCCCACACACCCCATTCCCTGTTGCCCCCAGACACCCACCCACCCTCTTCCCAGTTGCCACCATCCAAACCCTTCCCTGTTGCCCCCATCCATCCACCCACCAACCCAATCATTTCCCTGTTGCCCTCACTCACGTACCCCTTCCCTGTTGCCCTCACCCACCCACCCCCTCCCTGTTGTCCCCATGCATGAACACACCCCTACCCTGTTGTCCCCACCAACTCATACACTTTCCAGGTGCCCCCACAAACACACCCACCCCATTCCCTGTTGCACTCACCCACTTCCAAGTTGCCCCCACCCACGAACCCACCCCCTTCCCTGTTAACCCCACCCACACTCACCCTTCCCTTTTGCCCCCACACAATCCCTTCCCTGTTGCCCCCCCACTGATCCAACCTCTTCCCTGTTGTCCCCACCCACCCAATCACCCCCTACGCTGTTCCCCTCACCCAACCACCCACACTCATCGCTGTTGCCCCGACCCACACACCCCGTTCATTGTTGCCTCAAAACACCCACCCACTTCCCTCTATCCCCCACCGAGCCCCCTGGGTCCCTGTTGCACCCACCCACACACACTCCCCTTCCCTGTTGCCCCCACCCACACACAACACCCTTCCGTGTTGTCCACACCCACCCACAACCCCACTTCCCTGTTGCCAACACCCACCCACACCCCCTTCCCTGTTGCCCGCAAACCCTCCTCTGTTGCCCCCACACACACAACTACACAGACCCTTTCCTGTTGCCCCCACCCAACCTCCCCATTCCCTGTTGCCACACCCACCCCATTCCCTGCTGTCCCCTCAAACCTCCCCGCACGCTTTCCTGTTGCCCCCACCCACACACCCTATTCCCTGTTGCCCACGCACAATCAATCCCCTTCCCTCTTGCCCACCCAACAACCCACACTCTTCCATTTTCCCCCACCCACCCTCATCTCACTTCCCTATTGCCACCCACCCACGCCCCCTTCCCTGTTGCCGCCACCCACCTTCTACCCCATTGCCCCTACGCACCCACCCCCCTGATACCCCAACCACCCACCCCCTTCCTTGTTGCCCACACCCACCCACCCCATTCCCTGTTGCCCACACCCACTGAGCCAACACTTTCCTTGTTGCCACCACCCACCCACACAGCCCATTCCCTGTTGCTCCCATCCACTGAGACACCCCCATCCCTGTTGTCCCCACCCACCCACACACCCCCTTCCCTGTTTCCCCCACCCACCCACCCCATTCCCTGTTGTCCCCACCCACCTCACCACATGCTTTCCTGTTGCCCCCACCCACACACAACCCCCTTCCCTGTTGCCCTCACCCACACACAACCCCCTTCCCTGTTGCACAGACCCAGCCACAATCCCACTTCCCTGTTGCCAACACCCACCCACACCCCCCTTCCCTGTTGCCCCCAAACCCTCCTCTGTTGCCCCCATCCAAACAACCACCCACCCCCTTGCCTGCTGCACCCACCCTGTTCCCTGTTGCCCCCACCCCATTACAAGTTGCCCCCACCCCATTCCATGTTGCCCCTAAACAAACCCCCACACATCCCATTCTCTTTTGCCCCCAGCCACCCACCCACCACCTTCCCTGTTGCCACCATCCAAACCCTTCCCTTTTGCCCCCATCCATCCACCCACCCACTCACCCGTTTCCCTGTTGCCCTCACCCACCAACCCACACTCTCCTTGTTGCCCCCACGCACCCACCCACCCCTTCCCTGTTGCCCCCATCCACCCACCCAGCCCCTTCTCTATTGCACCCACCCACAAACCCACCACCTTCCCTGTTAACCCCACCCAAACCATACACCCCTTCCCTTTTGTCCCCACCCACGAACACACCCCTTCCCAGTTGCCCCCATTCAACCCATTCCCTGTTGAGCCCACCAACCCACCCACCACCTTCCCTGTACCCCTCACCCCCCCACCCACCCTATCCCTGTTGCCCCCACACACACACCCACCCCCTTCCCTCTTGTCCCCACCAATCCCACCACATCCCTGTTGCACCCTTGTACACACACTCCCCTTCCCTGTTGCCACCACACACACACCCCCCATTCCCTGTTGCCCACACCCAGCCACACCCCCTTCCCTGTTGCCCACAAACCCTCCTCTGTTTCCCCCACCCACACAACCATCCATCCTCTTGTCTGTTGCCCCAACCCCGTTCCCTGTTGGCCCCACCCACACCCAACCCACCCCATTCCATCTAGCCCCCAAACAAACCCCCAGACACCCCATTCCCTGTTGCCCCTAGCAACCCACCCACCCCCTTCCCTGTTATCCCCACGACCTCCCCACATCCGTCACTGATGCCCCTATCCAGCCCATCAATCCCTGTTGCCCCACCCACCTTCACGCTTCACCCTTTGCTCGCACCCATCCCATTCCCTGTTGCCCCCATCCAGCCACCCCTTCCCTCATGCACCAACCCCCTTCCCTGTTGTCGCCAACCAACCATCCAATTCCCTGTTGCCCACAACCACCCAAACACTCCTTACCTTTTGCCCTGACCCCCTTCCCTGTTGCCCCTACCCACCCAAACACCTCCTACAGTGTTGCCCCCACCCACCCACCCACGAGCTTCCCTGTTGCCCCCATCCACTTCCTTGTTATTGCCACGTACCCACCCACTGCCTTCCCTGTTGTCCCCAGCCCCCCACCCAATCCCCCTTTCCTGTTGTCCCCACCCACCTACCACACACTTTCCTCTTGTCCCCACCCACACTCCCCATTCCCTGTTGACCCAACTGACCCAACCCCTTCCCTGTTGACCCCACCCACCCCTTTCCCTTTTCCCCCACCCACCCTCCCCCCACTTCCTTTTTGCCACCCAGCAACCCTCCCTTCCCTGTTGCCACCATCCACCCACCCAACCCCTTCCCTGTTGCCCCCACCCCTTCCCTGTTTTCCCCACCTACCCACCCACACCCTTCCCTGTTGCCCCCACCCACCCACCCCCATCCCTGTTGCCCCCACCAACACACCGCCTTCCCTGTTGCCCCCATCCACCAAGCCACCCCCTTCCATGTTGCCCCCACACACCCTCCCACTTCCCTGTTAGACCCACACACACACTCTCTTCCCTGTTGCCCCCAAACACCCACAAACCTTCCTTGTTGCCCACACCCACCCACACACCTACCTCCTTCTCTGTTGCTTCCACTCACCCACCCACCACCATTGCCCCTACCCATCAACACCCCCCGTTGCCCCCACACACTTCCCTGTTGCCCCCACACAACATCCCACTTCCCTGTTGCTCACACCCACACACACCCTTCCCTGTTGCCCTCACCCACCCACACACCCCCTTACCTGTTGCCCCCATCTACCCACCCCATTCCCTGTTGTCCCCACCCAACTCCCCACAGGCTTTCTGTTGTTACCACCCACACACCCATCCGCTTCCATCTTGCATCTCCCGTGTACCTTGCACCCACTCACACACACTCCCCTTCCCTGTTGTGCAGACCCAACCACAACCCCACTTCCCTGTTGCCCCCACACGCACACACTCCCCTTCCCTGTTGCCCCCACCCACACACAACCACCTTCCCTGTTGCCCCCACCCACCCACCCCATTCCCTGTTGCCACACCCATCCCATTCCCTGTTGTCCACACCCAACTCCCCACACGCTTTCCTGTTGCCACCACACACCCAACCCCTTCCCTCTTGCCCCTACTGACCCCCCACATCCCTGTTGCACCCACTCACACACAACGCCCTTCCTTGTTGCACCAACCCAGCCACAACCCTACTTCCCTGTTGCCAACATCCACCCACACCACCCTTCCCTGTTGCCCCCACCCCATTCCCTGTTGCCCCCACCCCATTCCATGTTGCTCCCAAACAAGCCCCCACACACCCCATTCCCTGTTGCCCCCTGACACCCACCCACCCTCTTCCCTGTTGCCACCATCCAAACCCTTCCCTGTTGCCCCCATCCATCCACTTACCAACCCAAACATTTCCCTGTTGCCCTCACTCACCTACCCCTTCCCTGTTGCCCTCACCCACCCACCCCCTCCCTGTTGCCCCCACGCATGAACACACCCCTACCCTGTTGTCCCCACCAACCCACACACTTTCCAGGTGCCCCCACAAACACACCCACCCCATTCTCTGTTGCACCCGCCCACTTCCAAGTTGCCCCCACCCACGAACCCACTCCCTTCCCTGTTAACCCCACCCACACTCACCCTTCCCTTTTGCCCCCACACAATCCCTTCCCTGTTGCCCCCACTGATCCAACCCCTTCCCTGTTGTCCCCACCCACCCAATCACTCCCTACGCTGTTCCCCTCACCCAACCACCCACACTCATCGCTGTTGCCCCGACCCACACACCCCGTTCATTGTTGCCTCAAAACACCCACACACTTCCCTCTATCCCCCACCGAGCCCCCTGGGTCCCTGTTGCACCCACGTAAACACACTCCCCTTCCCTGTTGCCACCACACACACACCCCCCATTCCCTGTTGCCCACACCCACCCACATCCCCTTCCCTGTTGCCCACAAACCCTCCTCTGTTGCCCCCACCCACACAACCACCCATCCTCTTGTCTGTTGCCCCAACCCCGTTCCCTGTTGGCCCCACCCACACCCAACCCACCCCATTCCATCTAGCCCCCAAACAAACCCCCAGACACCCCATTCCCTGTTGCCCCCAGCAACCCACCCACCCCCTTCCCTGTTATCCCCACGACCTCCCCACATCCATCACTGATGCCCCCATCCAGCCCATCAATCCCTGTTGCCCCACCCACCCTCACGCTTCACTGTTGCTTGCACCCATCCCATTCCTTGTTGCCCACATCCAGCCACCCCTTCCCTCTTACACCAACCCCCTTCCCTGTTGTCGCCAACCAACCATCCAATTCCCTGTTGCCCACAACCACCCAAACACTCCTTACCTTTTGCCCTGACCCCCTTCCCTGTTGCCCCTACCCACCCAAACACCTCCTACAGTGTTGCCCCCACCCACCCACCCACAAGCTTCCCTGTTGCCCCCACCCACTTCCCTGTTATTGCCACATACCCACCCACTGCCTTCCCTGTTGTCCCCAGCCCCCCACCCACCCCCCCTTTCCTGTTGTCCCCACCCACCTACCACACACTTTCCTCTTGTCCCCACCCACACTCCCCATTCCCTGTTGACCCCACTGACCCAACCCCTTCCCTGTTGCCCCCACCCACCCCTTTCCCTTTTCCCCCACCCACCCTCCCCCCACTTCCTTTTTGCCACACAGCAACCCTCCCTTCCCTGTTGCCACCATCCAACCACCCAACCCCTTCCGTGTTGCCCCCACCCCCTTCCCTGTTTTCCCCACCCACCCACCCACACCCTTCCCTGTTTCCCGCACCCAACCACCCACCTCCATCCCTGTTGCCCCCACCAACACACCGCCTTCCCTGTTGCCCCCATCCACTGAGCCACCCCCTTCCATGTTGCCCCCACACACCCTCCCACTTCCCTGTTAGACCCACACACACACTCTCTTCCCTGTTGCCCCCAAACACCCACAAACCTTCCCTGTTGCCCACACCCACCCACACACCCTCCCCCTTCCCTGTTGCCCTCACACACCCACCCACCCCTTCTCTGTTGCCCCCACCCACCCACCCACTTCCCTGTTGCCCCCACCCACCCACTCACCCACCCACCCACTCCCTGATGACCCAACACACCCTCTTCCCTGATTCCTGCACCCACCCACCCACCCCCTTCCCTTTCGCCCCCACTCACCTCCTTTGCTGTTGCCCCCACCCACTGAGCCATACCCTTCCTTGTTGCCCCCATCCACCGACCCAATACTTTTCCTGTTGCCCCCACACACCCCCCACCCACCACCTTCCCTGTTGCCCCCACCCACCCCATTCTCTGTTGCCCCCACCCAGCCATCCCCTTCCCAGTTGCCCCCACCCACCTACACTCCCCCTACCCTGTTGCCCCCATCTACCCATCCCATTCCTTGTTGTCCCCACCCACCTCCCCACATGCTTTCCTGTTGCCTCCACCCACACACCACCTTCCCTGTGGCCCCCACACATCCACCCTTTCCCTCTTGCCCCCACCCACCAACACCCTTCCCTGTTGCCCCCATCCACACACCCACTGCCCTGTTGCTCCCATCCACTGAGCCACCCCTTCCCTGTTTCCCGCACCCACCCACCCCATTACCTGTTGTCCCCACCCACCTCCCCACACACTTTCCTGTTGCCACCACCCAAACAGCCCCTTCACTGTGGCCCCCACACACCGACTCCCTTCCCTCTTGCCCCGTCTGACCCCCCACATCTCTGTTGCAGCCACCCACAAACACTCCCCTTCCCTGTTGCCCCCACCCACACACAACCCCCTTCCCTCTTGCACAGACGCAACCACAACCCCACTTTCTTGCTGCCAACACCCACCCACACCCCCCTCCCCTGGTGCCCCCAAACCCTCCTCTGTTGACCCATCCACAGAATCACCCACCCCCTTGCCTGCTGCCCCCACCCCATTCCCTGTTGCCCCCACCCCATTCCATGTTGCCTCAAAACATCCCCTACACACCCCATTCACTGTTGCCTCCAGCCACCCACCCACCCCCTTCCCTGTTGCCACCATCCAAACCCTTCCCTGTTGCCCCCATGTACCCACCCACCCATTTCCCTGTTCCCCTCACCCACCAAACCACCCCCTCCCTCTTGCCCCCACACACCCACACAACCCCTTCCGAGTTGCCCCCACCCATCACCTTCCCTGTTGCGCCCACCCACGAACCCACTACCTTCCCTGTTGCCCCCACACCCTTCCCAGTTGCCCTTACATACACACCCACCCCTTCCCTATAGGACCCACCCACTTCCCTGTTGCCCCCACCCACGAACACACCCCCTTCCCTGTTGGCCCCATCCAACCGCTTCCCTGTTGACCCCCACCGATCCATCCCCTTCACTGTTGCCCCCACCAACACACCCACCCCCTTCCCTGTTCCACTCACCCACCCATCCATCCCCTTCCCTGTTGCCCCCACACACCCACCCCCATCTCTCTTGCCCCCACCGACACCACTGCATCCCTGTTGCACCCATGCACACACACTCCCCTTCCCTGTTGCCCACACCCACCCACAACCCCACTTCCCTGTAGCCAACACCCACCCACACACCCCTTCCCTGTTGCCCACAAAACCCTCTTCTATTGCCCCCACCCAAACAAACACACACCCCCTTGCCTGTTGCCCCAAACCCGTTCTCTTTTGGCCCCACCCACCTCCCACCCACACCATTCCATGAAGCCCCCAAACAAACCCCCATCCATCCCCTTCCCTGTTGCTGCCTTCCACACACCCACCCACCCCCTTCCAGGTTGCCCCCACCCACCCCATCATTCCCTGTTGCCTCACCCACCCTCATCCTTCACTGTTGTCCCCTCCCACCTAATTCCTTGTTGCCCCCCACCCTGCCACCCCTTCCCTCTTGCACCCACCCCCTTCCCTTTTGCCGCCAACCAACCATCCACTTCCCTGTTGCCCCCAACTACCCACGCACCCCTTCCCTTTTGACCCCACCCCCTTCCCTGTTGCCCCCACCCACCCACCCACTGGCTTCCCCGTTGCCCTCACCCACCCACCCACTGGATTCCCTGTTGCCCCACCTCCTTCCCTGTTGTCCCCACACACCCACCCATTGGCTTCCCTGTTGTCCCAACAACCCTCCCACACTCTTCCCTGTTGTCCCCACCCACAATCCCCCTACCCTGTGGTCCCCACCCACCTCCCCTCACCCTTCAGTATTGCCCCCCACACCCCTCCTTCCCTGTTAAAGCCACCCACACTCACCATTCCCTGCTCCCCCCACCCAACACCTTCCCTGTTGACCCCTACTGACCCAACGCCTTCCCTGTTGTCCCCACCCACCCTCACCATTCCCTGTTTCCCCCATGCAACCCCTTCCCTGTTGCCTGCACACAACCAACCCATTCCCTCTTGCCCACAATGACCTACCCCTTCTCTGTTGCCCCCAACCACCCCCTTCCCTGTTCCCCCACCCACCCTCCCCCACTTCCTTTTTGCCACCCATCCACACTCCATTCCCTGTTGCCACCATCCACCCACCCACACCCTTCCCTGTTGTCCCCACCCACCCCCTTCCCTGTTGCCCCCACCCACCCCTTCCCTGTTGCCCCCACCCACCGAGCCAACCCCTTCCCTGTTGCCACCACCAACCCACCCATCCCCTTCCCTGTTGACCCCACCCACGCACTCCCTTCCCTACTGTCCCCACCCACCTCCCCACACCCTTCCCTCTTGCCCCCACCCACACTCACCATTCCCTGTTCCCCCCACCCAACACCTTTCCTGTTGACCCCTACCGACCCAACGCCTTCCCTGTTGCCCCCACCCACCCTCACCATTCTCTGTTGTCCCCACCCAACACCTTCCCTGTTGCCCCCAACCCACACACCCCATTCCCTTTTGCCCGCACACAACCAACCCATTCCCTCTTGCCCACAATGATCCACCCCTTTCCCTTTTCCCCCACGCACACTCCCCCCACTTCCTTGTTGCCACCCAGCCACACTCCCTTCCCTGTTGCCCCCACCCACCGAGCCACCCCCTTCCCTGTTGCCACCACCCACCCACCCCCTTCCCTGTTGCTCCTACCCACCAAGCCACCCCCTTCCCTGTTGCCAGCACCCACCCAAACCCTTCCCTGTTGCCCCAACTAATACACCCCCTTCCCTGTTGACCCATCCACCGAGCCACACCCTTGACTGTTGCCCCAACACACCCTTCCACTTCCCTGTTCCCCTCGGCACACACCCCATTCCCTATTGTCCCCACCCAACTCCCCACACGCTTTCCTGTTGCCCCCACCCACACAGGCCCTTTCCTGTTGCCCCCACACACCCACACCCTTCCCTCATGCCCGCACTGACCCCACCGCATCCCTGTTGCACTCACCCACACACAACCCCCTTCCCTGTTGGCCCCAAACAAACCCCCACACACCCCATTTCCTGTTGCCCCCAGACACCCACCCACCATCTCCCCTGTTGCCACCATCCAAACCCTACCCTGTTGCCCCCATCCACCCACCGACCAACCCACCCATTTCCCTGTTGCCCCCACCCACACACCCCCTTCACTGTTGCCCTCACCCACAAACCCACCCCCTCCCTGTTGCCCCCGCCCACCCACACACTTCCCAGTTGCCCCACAAACCCACCCACCCCCTTCCCTGTTGCACCCACCCACTTCCCAGTTGCCCTCACCAATGAACACACCCCCTTTCCTGCTACTCTAACCCACCCTCACCCTTCACTGTTGCCCCCACCCAACTCCTTCCCTGTTGCCCCCACCCAACCCCTTCCCTGCTGCCCCCCACCGATGCAACCCCTTCCCTGTTGCCCCCACCCACCCAAGCACCCCCTACACTGTTCCCCTTACCAACCCACCCACCCCCTTCCCTGTTGCCGCCACCCACACCCACACTTCCCTGTTGCCCCCACACACCCACCCACTTCCCTCTTGCTCCCACCGAGTCCCCCTGTGTCCCTGTTGCCCCCACCCACACACAACCTCCTTCCGTGTTGTCCACACCCACCCACAACCACACTTCCCTGTTGCCAACACCCAACCACACCCCCTTTCCCTGTTGTCCCCAAACCTCCTCTGTTGCCCCAACACACACAACCACCCACCCCCGTGCCTGTTGCCCCCATGCAGTTCCCTGTTGCCCGCACCCCATTCCATGTTGCCCCCAAACAAACCCCTACACAACCCATTTCCTGTTGCCCCCAGCCACCGACCCACCCCCTTCCCTGTTGACACCATCCACCCACCCACCCACCCACCCCCTTCCCTGTTGCCCCCACCCACCCACCCACCACCTTTTATGTTGCGCCCGACCACCCCCCCACTTCCCTGTTGAGCCCACCCATCCACACCCTTCATTCTTGCCCCCACAAACACTCCCCCTTCCCTCCTGCCCCCACCGACACCCCCGCATCCTTTTTGCACCCACCTACACACAGCCCCCCTTCCATGTTACCCCCATAACCTCCTCTGTAGACCCCACCCACACAAACACCCACCCCCTTACCTGCTGCCCCCACACCGTTCCCTGTTGCCCCCACCCTATTCCATGTTGCCCCAAACAAACCCAAACAGACCCCCTTCCCTGTTGCCCCCTCCCACACAGGCACCCCTTTCCTGTTGCACCCACCCAGCCCCTACTCTGTTGCCCCGACCCACCCACCCCCTTCTCTGTTGTGTCCACCAACCCACTTCCCTGTTTCCCACACCCAGTACCACACCCACTTTCCTGTTGCCCCCACCCATGATCACACCCACTTCCTTGTTGCCCCCACCCACCCCCTCATTCCCTGTTGCCCCCACCCACCCTCACACTTCCCTCTTGCCGCCACCCATCCCCTTCCCTGTTGCCCCCACCCAGCCACCCCTTCCCTGTTGCCCCCAACACACCTACACACTCCTTCCCTGTTGCCCCCATGCACCCACCCACCTACCCACTTCCCTGTTACCCCCACCCACCCACCCATCCCCTTCCCTTTTACCCCCATCCACCCACCCACCCATCCCCTTCCATGTTGTCCCCACCTACGCAGCGACCCCCTTACCTGTTGTCCCCACCCACCCACTACCTTCCCTGCTGTCCCCACCCACTTCCCCACACCCTTCCCTCTTGCTCCCACCCACATTCCCCTTCACTGATGTCCAGACCCACCTCCCCACACCCTTCCCTGTTGCCCACACCCACCCTCAACATTCCCTGCTGCCCCCAGCCAACACCTTCCCTGCTGCACCCCACTGACCTCACCCCTTCCCTGTTGCCCACACCCACCCACCCCATTCCCTGCTGTGCCCTCACACCCACCCACGCACTTTCCTGTTGCCCGCACCGACACACACCCTTCCCTTTTGCCCGCACACAACTACCCTCTTCTCTCTTGCCCCACCAACCCACCCCCTTCCCTGTTGCCCTCACCCATCCCCTTCCCTTTTCCCCTACCCACCCAGCACCAACTTCCCTGTTGCCACCCACCAACCCCACTTCACTGTTGCCCCCACCCACCCACCCACCCCCTTCCCTGTTGCCCCCACCCACCGAGATACCCCCTTCCCTGTTGCCACCACCCACCCATGCCCTCACTGTTGCCACCACCCACACACCCCTTCCATGTTGCCCCCATCCACTGAGCCATCCCCTTCCCTGATGCCCCCACACACCCTCACACTTCCCTGTTAGCCCCACCCACACACCCCCTTCCCTGTTGCCCCCCAACCACCCACAACCCTTCCCTGTTGTCCACACCCACCCCCCCATTCCTTGTTGACCCCACCCCACCCACCTCCCCACATGCTTTCCTGATGCCCCCACCCACACACCCCGCTTCCCTGTTGAACCTACAGACCCATCCCCTTCCCTCTTGCTCCCGCTGACCCCCCCGCGTCACTGTTGCACCCAACCAAACCCCAACCCTGTTGCCCCCAAACTCTCCTCTGTTGCCCCCACCCACACAACCACCCACCCCTTTGCCTGCTGCCCCCACATCATTCCCAGTTGCCCACACTGCATTCCATGTTGCTCGCAAACAAACTCCCAAACATCCCATTCCCTGTAGCTCCCAGCCGCCCACCCACCCACTTCCCTGTTGCACCCACCCACGAACCCATTCCCTTCCCTGATGCCCCCACCAACCCACCCCCTTCCCTGTTGACACCACCCACCCACTCTCCCTCTCCCTTTCCTGTTGGCCCTACCCACTCCCTTCTTTGTTGCCCCCAAACACCCACCCACCTACCCCCTTCCCTGTTGCCTGCACCCACGCACCCAGCCCTTCCCTGTTGTCCCCACGAACCTCCCCACACCCTTCACTGTTGCACCCACCCATCCCCTCCTTCCCTGTTGCCACCATCGACCCAACCCCTTCCCTGTTGCACCCACCCACACAACCAGCCCCTTCCATGTTCCCCCACCCACCCACACCCTTCCCTGTTGCCCACACCCACCCACACCCTTCCCTGTTGCCAGCACCCACCCACACCCTTCCCTGTTGCCCACGCCCTCACACCCCCTTCTCTGTTGCCCCCATCCACCAAGCCACACTCTTGCCTGTTGCACCCACACACCCTCACACTTCCCTGTTCCCCTCAGCACACACCCCATTCCCTGTTGTCCCCACCCAACTCCCCACACGCTTTCTTGTTGCCCGCAACCCACAGAGCCCCTTTCCTGTTGCCCCCACACACCCACACCCTTCCCTCATGCCCGCACTGACCCCACCGCGTCCCTGTTGCACTCACCCACACACAACCCCATTCCCTGTTGGTCCCAAACAAACCACCTCACACACCATTCCCTGTTGCCCCCAGACACCCACCCCCCTCTCCCCTGTTGCCACCATCCAAATCCTTTCCTGTTGCCCCCATCCACCCACACACCAACCCACACATTTCCCTGTTGCCCCCACCCACCCACCCCCTTCCCTGTTGCCCTCACCCACCAACCCACACACTCTCTGTTGCCCCCACCCACCCACCATCTTCCCTTTTGCCCTCACCCACCAACCCACACCCTCCCTGTTACCCCACAAACCCACCTTCAACATTGCCTGTTGCCCCCAGCCAACCCCTTCCCTCTTGCACCCCACTGACCTCACCCCTTCCCAGTTGACACCACCCACCCACCCTGTTCCCTGCTTGCCCTCACACTCGCCCACACACTTTCCAGTTGCCCGCACCGACACACCCCCTTCCCATTTGCCCGCACACAACTACCCTCTTCTCTCTTGCCCCACCGGCCCAACCCCTTCCCTGTTGCCCCCATCCACCCCTTTCTCTTTTCTCCCACCCAAACGTCACCAACTTCCCTGTTGCCACCCACCAGCCCCGCTTCCCTGTTGCCTCCACCCACCCACCCACCACCTTCACTGTTGCCCCCACCCACCCACGCCCTTCACTGTTGCCGCCACCCACACACCCCTTCCCTGTTGCCCCCATCCACTGAGCAATCCCCTTCCCTGTTGCCTCCTCACACCCTCACACTTCCCTGTTAGCCCCACCCACACACCCCCTTCCTTGTTGCCCCCAACCACCCACAACCTTTTCCTGTTGCCCACACCCACGAACCCACCCCCTTCTGTGTTGCCCCCACCAACCTACTCCCTTCCCTGTTGCCCCCACCCAACACATTCCCTGTTGCCCTCAAACACCCACCAAACTACCCCTTCCCTGTTGCCTCCACCGACTCTCCCACCCCTTCCCTGTTGTCCCCATCCACTGAGCAATCCCCTTCCCTGTTGCCTCCACACACCCTCACACTTCCCTGTTAGCCCCACCCACACACCCCCTTCCCTGTTGCCCCCAACCACCCACAACCCTTCCCTGTTGCCCACACCCACGAACCCACCCCCTTCTGTGTTGCCCCCACCAACCTACTCCCTTCCCTGTTGCCCCCACCCAACACCTTCCCTGTTGCCCTCAAACACCCACCAAACTACCCCTTCCCTGTTGCCCCCACCAACTCTCCCACCCCTTCCCTGTTGTCCCCAGGCTCCTCCCCACACCCTTCACTGGTGCCCCCACACAACCACCCCCTTCCGTGTTGACCCCCCCACCCACCAATCCCTTCACTGTTGCCCCCACCCACCCACCCTCGCCCTTCCCTGTTGCCCCCACCCACCCACACAACTCCTTCCCTGTTGCCAACACCCACCCAACCACACCCTTCCCTGTTGCCCTCACCCACCCACCCAACACTTTCCCTGTTGCCCCCCACACATCCAGCTGTTCCCCCTTACCCCCACCGACCCCACCCCATCCCTGTTGCATCCACCTACACGCACTCCCCTTCCCTGTTGCCCGCACCCACACACACCCCCATTCCCTGTTGCCAACATCCACCCACACCCCCTTCCCTGTTGCTGCCAAACCCTCCACTGATGCCCCCATCCACCCACCCACCCACCCAACCATTTCCCTGTTGCCCCCACCCACCCACCCACCCATTTCCCTGTTGCCCCCACAAACCAATCCACCCCCTCCCTGTTGCCCCCACGCACCATCCTTCTTCCCTGTTGTCCCCACACACCCACACCCCCCTTCCCTGTTGCCAGTCACCCACCCCTTTCCTGTTGCCCCCACACACCCACCCCCATCCTCTTGCCCCCACCAAGCCCCCCGCATCCCTGTTGCACCCACCCACACACTCTCCACTTCCCTGTTGCCCACAACCACAGACAACACCCTTCCCTGTTGCTCTCATCCACCCACATCCCCACTTCCCTGTTGGCAACACCCACCCACATCCCATTCCCAGTTGCGCCCAAACCCTCTTCTGTTGCACCCACCCCCTTCCCTGTTTCCCCCACACACCAACCCACACCCTCCCTGTTGCCCCCACCCACAAACCCCCTTCCCTGTTGCCCCCACCCACCCAATCCCCTCTTCCCTGTTGCCACCCACCCACCACCTTCCCTGTTGCCCCCTCCCACACACCAATTCCCTTCACTGTTGACCCCACCCACCCACGCCCTTCCCTGTTGTCCCCACCCCATTCCCTGTTGTCCCCACCCACCTTGCCACACGCTTTCCTGTTGCCCCCCCCACACACCCCCTTCCCAGTTGCCCCCACACACCCATCCCCTTCTCTCTTGCCCCCACCGACGCACTCCGCATCACGGTTGCACCCACCCACACGCCCTCCCCTTCCCTGTACCCCCACCCACACACAACACCCTTCCCGGTTGCCCAATCCCTCCCACACCCCCCTTCCCTGTTGCCCCAAACCCTCCTCTGTTGTCCCCACCCTGATCCATGTTGCCCCCAAACAAACCCCCACCCACCCCCTTACCTGTTGCACTAACGCACAAACCCACCACCCTCACTGTTGGCCCCACACACCCACGCACCCCCTTCCCTATTGCCACCATCCAACCACCCCCTCCACCCATTTCCCTGTGCCCCCCACCCACCCACCTCCTTCCCTGTTGCCCCCACACACCCACCAACTTCCCTCTTGCCCTCACACACTCACCCCCTTCCCTCTTGCCCCCACCAACTACCAGCATCCCTGTTGCACCCAATCACAAACACCCACCCGTCCCTGTTGCCCACAGCCACCTACAACCTCACTTCCCTGTAGCCAACACCCACCTACACCCCTTTCCCTGTTGCCCCCAAACAATCCACTTTTGCCCCCTTCCAAACATCCACCCACCCCCTTACCTGTTGCCCACACTCATTCCCTGTTGCCTCCACCCACACCCCCAAACCCCCACACACCCCATTCCCTGTTGCACCCATCCAAACACCCACCCCCTTCACTGTTGCCCCTCACCCACTCCCTTTCCCTGTTGCCCCAATCCAACCCCTTCCCTGTTGCCACCATCCACCCACCCACCACCCACCCGTTTCCCTGTTGCCCCCGCCCACACACCCCCTTCCTTCTTTCACACACACCCCTCCTTCCTTGTTGGCCCCCTGACACCCCCCGCATCCCTGATGCACCCACCCACCCCCTTCCCTGTTGCCACCATCCACCCACCCACCACCCGTTTCTCTGTTGGCATCACCACCATCCTTCTTGCCCCCACTGACACCCCCACATCCCTGTTGCAACTACCAACATGCACACTCCTTCCCTGTTGCCCACACCCACACACCTCCATTCCCTGCTGCCCCCAAACCCTCCTCTGTTGCCCCCACCCACACAACGACCCACCCTCTTGCCTGTTGACCCCGCTCCATTCCCTTTTGCCCCACTCCATTCCATGTTGCCCCCAACCACCAACATCCCCTTCCCTGTTGCCCCCACACCCTCCTCTGTTGCCCCCACCCACACAACGACCCACCCCCTTGCATTTTGCCCCCACCCCGTTCCATGTTGCCCCCAACCAACCCCCACACTCCATTCCCTGTTGCCCCCAGCCACCTACCGCTCCCTCACCCATTTCCCTGTGGCCCCCACCCACACAACCCCTTCCCTGTTGCCCCCAAACACCAACACACCCACTCACTGTTGTCCCCACCCACCCACACATCATCTTCCCTGTTGCCCCCACCCACCCACACACCCTTCCCTGTTGCCACCATCCAAACCCTTCCCTGTTGCTCCCATCCACCCATTTCACTGTTGCCCCCACCCACTCACCACCTTCACTGTTGCCCCCACCCACCCACCCTCTTCATTCTTGCCCTCACCAACCCTCCACATCCCTGTTGCTCCCACCCACACACACTCCCCTTCTCTTTTGCCACCACCCATCCACTTACCCACCCATTTCCCTGTTGCCCCCACCCACACACCGCCTTCCCTCTTGCCTCCAAACACCGCACCTTCCCTGTTGCCCCCACTGAACACCCCTTGCATCCCTGTTGCACCCACCCACCACCTTCCCTGTTGCCACCACGCACCCACCCACCCACTCCCTTCCCTGTTGCCCCACCTAACCCCTTCCCTGTTGCCCTCAAAAACCCACCTACCTACCCCTTCCCTGTTGCCCCCACCCACTCTCCCACTCCTTCTCTGTTGTCCACAGGCACCTCCCCACACCCTTCACTGTTGCCCCCAAAGACCCACTCCTTCACTGTTGCCCCCACCCACCCACCCATACCCTTCCCTGTTGCCCCCATCCACCCACCCCCTTCCCTGTTGCCCCCACCAACCCACCCACCCCATTCCCTGTTGCCCCCATCCAAACACCCACCCTCTTCACTGTTGCCCCTCACCCACTCCCCTTCCCTGTTGCCCCAATCCAACCCCTTCCCTGCTGCCACCATCCACCCACCCACCACCCACCCGTTTCCCTTTTGTCCCAGCCCACACACCCTGCCTTCTTGCGCACAAACCCCCCCTTCCTTGTTGGCCCCCTGACACCCCTCGCATCCCTGATGCACCCACCCACCCCCTTCCCTGTTGCCACCATCCACCCACCCACCACCCGTTTCTCTGTTGGCATCACCACCATCCCTCTTGCCCCCACTGACACCCCCACATCCCTGTTGCAACTACCAACATGCACACTCCTTCCCTGTTGCCCACACCTACACACCTCCATTCCATGCTGCCCCCAAACCCTCCTCTGTTGCCCCCACCCACACAACCACCCACCCTCTTTCCTGTTGCCCCCGCTCCATTCCCTGTTGCCCCAACCCATTCCATGTTGCCCCCAACTACCAACATACCCTTCCCTGTTGCCCCCACACCCTCCTCTGTTTCCCCCACCCACACAACCACCCACCTCCTTGCCTTTTGCCCCCACCCTGTTCCATGTTGCCCCCAACCAACCCCCACACACCCCATTCCCTGTTGCCCCCAGCCACCCACCACTCCCCCACCCATTTCCCTGTGGCCCCAACCCACACACACCCTTCCTTGTTGCCCCCACACAGCAACCCACCCACTCACTGTTGCCCCCACCCACCCACACATCATCTTCCCTGTTGCCCCCACCCACCCACACACCCTTCCCTGTTGCCACCATCCAAACACTTCCCTGTTGCCCCCATCCACCCATTTCCCTGTTGCCCCCACCCACTCTCTACCTTCACTGTTGCCCCCACCCACCCACCCTCTTCATTCTTGCCCTCACCTTCACTCCACGTCCCTGTTGCTCCCACTCACACACACTCCCCTTCTCTTTTGCCACCACCCACACCCATTCCTGTTGTGCCCACCAACCCACCCACCACCTACGCTGTTGCCCCCTCCAACACACACCAACCCCCTTCACTGTTGCCCCCACGCACTACCCACCCCCTTCCCTGTTGTCCCCACCCACCCATCCCCTTCCCTGTTGTCCCCACCCACCTGTCCACACACTGTCCTGATGCCCCCACCCTCCTACCCCCTGCCCTGCTGCCCCCGCACACCCACCCCCTTCACTCTTGCCCCCACCGACCAGCCCTGCATCCCTGTTGCACCCAACCACACACACTCCACTCCCCTGTTGCCCCTATCCACCAACACCCCCAACCCATTTGCCTGTGGCCCCCACCCACACACTCCCTTCCCTGTTGCCCCCACCCAGACACCCAACACCTTCCCTGTTGCCCTCACCCACCCACCCAGCCCCTTCTTTTTTGCCCCAACCCACCCACCACTTTCCCTGTTGCCCCCACCCACCCACCCTATTCACGGTTGTCCCCACCCACCTCCCCACATGCTTTCCTGTTGCCCCCATCCACACACCCCCTTCCCTGTTGCCCCCACAAACCAAGCCCCTTCCCTCTTGCCCCCACCGACCCACTTCCATGTCCCTTTTGCCCCCACCCATCACACACTCCACTTCCCTGTTGCCAACACCCACCCACACCCCCCTTCCCAGTTGCCCCCAAGACATTCTCTGTTTCCCCCACACACACAACCAGCCAGCCCCTTGCCTGTTGCCCCACCCCGTTCCCAGTTGCCCCCACCCCATTCCATTGGGCCGCCATCCACCAACCCACCCCCTGCCCTGTTGCACCCACCCACGCCCATCCCTGTTGCCACCATCCACCCATCCACTCACCCACCCATTTCCCTGTTGCCCCCACCCACACACCCCCTTCCCTCTTGCCCCCAAACACCCCACCTTCCCTGTTACCCCCACCGAACCCCCTGCATCCCTGTTGCACCCACCCATCCCCTTCCCTGTTGCCACCACGCAACCACTCACCAACTCCCTTCCCTGTTGCCCCCACCTAACCCCTTCCCTGTTGCCCTCAAAAACCCACCTATCTACCCCTTCCCTGTTGTCCCCACCCACTCTCCCACTCCTTCTCTGTTGTCCACAGGCACCTGCCCACACCCATCACTGTTGCCCCCAAACACCCACTCCTTCCCTGTTGCCCACACCCACCAACCCATACCCTTCCCTGTTGCCCCCATCCACCCACCCCCTTCCCTGTTGCCCCCACCAACCCACCCACCCCCTTCCCTGTTCCCCCAAACACCCACCCACCCACCCCCTTCCCTGTTCCCCCAAACAGCCAATCCCCCTTCCCTGTTGCCACCCACTCATACTCCCATTCCCTCTTGCCACTCATCCACCCGTCTTCCATGTTGCCCCCACCCAACCACCCAACACCTTCCCTGTTGGCCCCACCCACCCACCCCTTCCGTACTGCACCCCCCACCTACCCACCCACTTCACATTTGCGACCACCCACCCACCCACACCCTTCCCTGTTGCCCTCACCCATCCACCCACCCAACCCCTTCCCTGTTGCCCCCACACACCCAGCTGTCCCCCCTTGCCCCCACTGACCCCAACCCATCCCTGTTGCATCCAACCACATGCACTCCCCTTCCCTGTTGCCCACACGCACACACACACCCTTCCCTGTTGCCAACATCCACCCACACCCCTTTCCCTGTTGCCGCCAATCCCTCCTCTGTTGCCCTCACCTACACAACCACCCAACCCCTTGCCTGTTGCCCCCTCCCCATTCCATGTTGCTCCCAAACAAACCCCCACCCACCACCTTCCCTGTTGCCCCCACCCACTCACAAACCCCCTTCCCTGTTGCCACCATCCAACCACCCACTCCCACACCCGTTTTCCTGTTTGCCCCACCCACCCACCCTCTTCCCTCTTGCCCTCACCGACCCCCCGCGTCCCTGTTGCTCCCATCCACACACACGCCCCTTCACTTTTGCGCCCACAAACCCAACCACCACCTTCACTGTTGCCCACTCCAACACACACCAACTCCCTTCACTGTTGCCCCCCACCCACCCACCCGCTTCTCTGTTGTCACCACCCACCTGGCCACACACTGTCCTGATGCCCCCACCCACACACCCCCTGCCCTGTTGCATCCATACACCCACTCCCTTCTCTCTTGCCCCCACCGACCACGCCTGCATTCCTGTTGCCCATACCTACACACAACACACTTCCCTGTTGCCCACACCTACCCACAACCCCACTTCCCTGTTGCCCATACCCACCCACACCCCCTTCCCTGTTGCCCACAAACCATCCTCTGTTGCCCCCACCCATCCACCCAACCGTTTCCCTGTTGCCCCCAACCACCAACCCGCACCATTCCCTGTTGCACTGATGCACCAAACCACCACCCTCCCTGATGCCCTCATCCACCCATGGCCGAACCCCATTAACCTTTGGCCCCCACCCACACACTCCCTTCCCTGTTCCCCCATACACCCAAAACCCCCTTCCCTGTTGCTCCACGCAAGCAACCAACACCTTTCCTGTTGCCCTCACTCACCCACCCACACCCCCCCCTTCCTTGTTGCTCCCTCCCACCCACCCACCCCTTCACTGTTGCCTCAAAACACCCAGCCCATTCCCTGTTGCCCCACCCACCTGCTTCCCTGTTTCCCCCACCCACCCACATACTCCAATCCCAGTTGTCCCCACCCAACTCACCACACGCCTTCCTGTTGCCCCCACCCACACACCCCCTTCCCTGTTGCCCCTACAAACCAAGCCCCTTCCCTCTTGCCACAACCGACACACCCGTGTCACTGTTGCCCCCACCCACACACACTCCCCTTCCCTGTTGCCCCCAACCACCCACCCACCCCTTCCCTGTTGCCCCAACTCAACCACTCACAACTATCCTGTTGCCCACACCCACCCACCCAATTCCCTGTTGCCACCATCCACCTACCCCCTTCCCTGTTGCCACCACCAACCCACCCACAACCTTCCCTGTTCCCCTACACAATCTCCCAACCCCTTCCCTGTTCCCCCACACAGCCACTCCCCCTTCCCTGTTCCCACCCACCCACGCTCCCATTCCCTGTTGCCACACACCCACCCGCAATCCATGTTGCCCCCACCCAACCACCCACCCCCTTCCCTGTTGCCCCCACCCAACACCTTCCCTGTTGCCCCCACCCACCCACCCCCTTCCGTGTTGACACCCACACACCCACCACCTTCACTGTTGCCCCCACCCAACCACCCTGCCCCTTCCCTGTTGGCCCCAATCACCCCCCCAACTCCTTCCCTGTTGCCACCACCCACACCCTTCCCTGTTGCCCTCACCCACCCACCCACCCAACCACTTCCCTGTTGCCCCCTCACACACAGCTGTTGCCTCTTGCCCCCACCAACCCCACCCCATCCCTGTTGCATCCACCCACACTCCCCTTCCCTGTTGCCCACACCCACACACACCCCCCTTCCCTGTTGCCAACATTCACCCACACCCCCTTGCCTGTTGCCCCCACCCCATTCCATGTTGCTCCCAAACAAATCCACACACCCCATTCCCTGTTGCCCCATCCACCCACCACCTTCCCTGTTGCTCCCACCCACTAACACACCCCATCCCTGTTCCCACCACCCACCCACTCACCCACCCGTTTCCCTGTTTGCCCCACCCACCCTCTTCCCTCTTGCCCTCACTGACACCCGCGTCCCTGTTGCTACCACCCACACACACACACCTTCCCCATTGCCAGCACCCACCCCCTTCCCTGTTGCCCCCTCCAACACACACCAACCCCCTTCACTGTTGCCCCCACCAACCCATCCACCCCCTTCTCTGTTGACCCCACCCACCTGGCCACACATTGTCCTAATGCCCCCACACACACACACCCTGCCCTGTTGCCCCCACGCACCCATCCCCTTTTCTCTTGCACCCACTGACCACCACTGCATCCCTGTTGCACCCACCCGCACACACACTCCCCTTCCCTTTGCCCCCACCCACAAATAATACACTTCCCTGTTGCCCACACCCATGCACACCCCATTCCCTGTTGCACCCAAACCATCTTCTGTTGCTCCCACCCACCCACCCACCCATCCAACCGTTTCCCTGTTACCCCCCACCCACCCACTCCATTCCCTGTTGCACTGACCCACCAAAACACCACCCTCCCTGTTGCCCCCACCCACCCACAGCCAAACCCCATTCCCTGTTGCACCCAGCCACCAACCAAACCCTTCCCTGATGCCCCCATCCACCAACCTTCCCCCCCAACCCATTTCCCTGTGGCACCCACCCACACACTCCCTTCCCTGTTCCCTCAAACACCCACTTACCCTTTCAATGTTGCCACCACCAAAGCACCCAACACCTTCCCTGTTGCCCTCAAACACCCACTCACCCCATTCCTTGTTGCACCCTCCCACCCACTTACCTTCTTCACTGTTGCCCTGACCCACACACCACCTTCCCTGTTGCCCCCACAAACCAAGCCCCTTCCCTCTTGCACCTACCGACCCCCCCGTGTCCCTGTTGCCCCCACCCACACACACTCCCCTTCCCTGTTGCCCACAACCACCAACAACCCCACTTCCCTGTTGACAACACCCACCCATACCCCCCTTCCCTTTTGCCCCCAAGACCTCCTCTGTTGTCCCCACCCACACAACCAGGCACCCTCATGCCTGTTGCACCCACCTGTACCTAGTTGCCCCAACCCCATTCCATATGGCTGCCATCCACCCACTCACCCACCCACCCATTTCCCTGTTGGCCCCACACCCATCCCTCTTGCCACCATACCCCCACCTTCCCTCTTGCCCCCACTGATTCCCCCACATCCCTGTTGCACCCACCCACACACAACACCACTTCTCTGTTGCCCACACCCACCCACACGCCCTTCCCTTTAGCCCACAAACCCTCCTCTGTGGCCCAACTCACACAACCACCCACCACCTTGCCTGTTGCCCCCACTTCATTCCCTGTTGCACCATCCCATTCCATGTTGACCCAATGAAATACCCACACACCCCATTCCCTGTTGCCCCCAAGCACCCACCCACACACCCCCTTCTCTGTTTCCCCCACCCAACAACTCACAACCTACCCTGTTGCCCACACCCACGCAACACATTCCCTGTTGCCACCACCCATCTACCCACTTCCCTGTTGCCCCTACCCATGATGTCACCCCCTTCTGTGTTGCCCCCACCAACCTACCCTCTTCCCTGTTGCCACCATGCACTCACCCACCCACTCCCTTCCCTGTTGCTCCCACCCACCCACCCAACCATTTCCCTGTTGCCAGCACCCACCCACCCCATTCCCTGTTGCACTGACCCACCAAAACACCACCCTCCCTGTTGCCACCACCCACCAACCCACCTCCTCACTGTTTCCCCCAACCGCACACCCACCACTTCCCTGTTGCACCCACCCAACCACTCACACCCTACCCTGTTGCCCACGCCCACGCACCACTTTCCCTGTTGCCACCACCCATCCAAAAACTTCCCTGTTGCCCCTATCCATGAACCCAACCCCTTCTGTATTGACCCACCAACCTACCCCCTTCCCTGCTGCCACCATGCACCCACCCACCCACGCCCTTCCCTCTTGATCCCACCCAACACCTTCCCTGTTGCCCTCAAGCACCCACCTACCTACTCCTTCCCTTTTGCCCCCACCCGATCTCCGACCCCTTCCCTGTTGTCCCCAGGCTCCTCCCCACACCCTTCACTGTTGCCCCCAACCACCACTCCTTCCCCGTTGCCCCCACCGACACAACCCCTTCCCTGTTGCCACCACTCACCCACCAACCCCCTTCACTGTTGCCCCCACCAACATATCCTCACCCTTCCCTGTTCCCACAGACACCCACCCACCCCCTTCCCTGTTCCTCCAAACAGCCGCTCCCCCTTCCCTGTTGCCACCCACCCATGCCCCCATTCCCTGTTGCCACTCACCCACCCGCCTTCCCTGTTGCCCCCACCTACCCACTCCCTTCCAGGTTGCCCCCACCACCCACCCACCCCTTCACTGTTGCCCCCAACCAGTCACTCTCCCACTTCCCTATTGCCCCAACCCACCCACCCAACTCCTTCCCTGTTGCCACCACCCATACACACACTTCCCTGTTGCCCTCACCTACCTAACCCCTTCCCTGTTGCCCCCACACACCCAGCTGTTCCTCCTTGCCCCCACCGACCCCACCCCATCCTGTTGCATCCACACACACACTCTCCCCTTCCCTATTGCCCACACCCACACACCCCCCTTCCCTCTTGCCAACATCCACCCACATCCCCTTCTCTGTTGCCACCAAACCCTCCTCTGTTGCCCCCACCCACACAACCACCCAACTACTTGCCTGTTGCCCCTACTACATTCCCTTTTGCACCACCCCATTCCATGTTGCCCCCAATGAAACACCCAAACACACCATTCCCTGTTGCCCCCAACCACCCACCCACTCACCCCTTTCCCTGTTGCCCCCACCCACCAACCCACGCCCTCCCTGTTGCCCCCACCCACCAACACACCCCCTCACTGTTTCCCCCACCCACCCACCCACCACTTCCCTGTTGCACCCACCCCACCACTCACACCCTTCCCTGTTGCCACCACCCATCCACCCACTTCTCTGTTGCCCCTACCCATGAACCCACCCCCATCTGTTTTGCCCCCACCAACCTACCCTCTTCTGTGTTGCCACCATGCACCCATCCACCCACTCCCTTCCCTGTTGATCCCACACAATACCTTCCCTGTTGCCTCAAACACCCACCTACCTACTCCTTCCCTTTTGCCCCTAACCGCTCTCCCACCCCTTCCCTGTTGTCCCCAGGCTCCTCCCCACACCATTCACTGTTGCCCCCAACCACCACTCCTTCCCTGTTGCCCCCACTGACCCAACCCCTTCCCTGTTGCACCCACCCACCCACCCAACCCTTTCCCTGTTGCCTCCACCAACCAACCCACCCCCTTCCCTGTTCCCCCAAACAGCCGCTCCCCCTTCCCTGTTGCCACCCACCCACGCCCCCATTCCCTGCTGACACTCACCCACCCGCCTTCCCTGTTGCGCCCACCTACCCACTCCCTTCCGTGTTGCCCCCACCACCCACCCACCCCTTCACTTTTGCCCCCAACCAGTCACACTCCCCCTTCCCTATTGCCACAACTCACCCACCCAACTCCTTCCCTGTTGCCACCACCCACCCACACACTTCCCTGTTGCTCCCACACACCCAGCTGTTCCTCCTTGCCCCCACCGACCCCACCCCATCCCTGTTGCATCCACCCACACACACTCCCTTTCCCTATTGCCCACACCCACACACCCCACCTTCCCTGTTGCCAACATCCACCCACATCCCCTTCCCTGTTGCCACCAAACCCTCCTCTGATTACCCCACCAACACGACCACCCAACTACTTGCCTGTTGTCCCCACCCACCCACCCACTTCCCTGTTGCCACTCACCCACCACCCTTATCTGTTGCCCCCACACACAAACCAACCACTTCCCTGTTGCCCTGACCCAAACACCCCCTTTCCTGTTGCCCCCACACAACCACCCCCTACCCTCTTGCCACCACCGACCTCCCCGCATCCCTGTTGCACCCACCCACACACTCTCCCCTTCCCTGTTGCCCACAACCACAGAAAACACCCTTCCCTTTTGCCCTCATCCACCCACATCCCCACTTCCCTGTTGGCATTACCCACCCACATCCCCTTCCCAGTTGCACCCAAACCCTCCTCCCTTGCACCCACCCCCTTCCCTGTTGCCCCCACCAACCCACCCACAAAAACCCTTCCCTATTGCCCCCACCAACCCACCCACCACCTACCCTGTTGCCCCCTCCCACACACCAATCCCCTTCACTGATACCCCCACCCACCCACCCACCCCCTTCCCTGTTGTCCCCACCCCATTCCCTGTTGTCCCCACCCACTTCGCCATACGCTTTCCTGTTGCCCCTCCCACACACCTCCTTCCCAGATGCCCCCACACACCCTTCCCCTTCTCTCTTGCCCCCACTGACGCACTCCACATCACAGTTGCACCCACCCACACACCCTCCCCTTCCCTGTTACTCCCACCCACATACAACACCCTTCCTGGTTGCCAACACCCACCAACATCCACCTTCCCTGTTGCCCCCAAACACTCTTCTGTTGCCCCCACCCGCACACCCCCTTCCCTGTTGCCCCCACCCACCATCCCACGCCCTCCCTGTTGCCCCCACCCAACAACCCACCCCCTCACTGTTTCCCCCACCCACCCACCACTTCCCTGTTGCACCCACCCAACCACTCACACAATACCCTGTTGCCCACGCCCACGCAAACCCTTCCCTGTTGCCACCACCCATCCACCCACTTCCCTGTTGCCCCTGCCCATGAACCCACCCCATTCTTTGTTGCCCCCACCAACCTACGCTCTTCCGTGTTGCCACCATGCACCCACCCACCCACTCCCTTCCCTGTTGATCCCACCCACTACCTTCCCTGTTGATCCGACCCAACACCTTCCCTGTTGCCCTCAAACACCCACCTACCTACTCCTTCACTTTTGCCCCCACCCGCTCTCCCACCCCTTCCCTTTTGTCCCCAGGCTCCTCCCCACACCCCTCACTGTTGCCCCCAACCACTACTCCTTCCCTGTTGCCCCCCACCGACCCAACCCCTTCCCTGTTGCCCCCACCCACGCACAAACCCCCTTCCCTGTTTCCCCCACCAACCCACCCACACACTTCCCTGTTCCCCCAGACACCCACCCACCCCCTTCTCTGTTCCCCAAACAGCTGCTCCCCCTTCCCTGTTGCCACCCACCCACGCCCCCATTTCCCTGTTGGCACTCACCTACCCGCCTTCACTGTTGCCCCCACCTACGCCCTCCCTTCTGTGTTGCCCCCACCACCCACCCACCCCTTCACTTTTGACCCCAACCAGTCACCCTCCCCCTTCCCTATTGCCCCTACCCACCCACCCAACACCTTCCCTGTAGCCACAACCCACCCACACACTTCCCTGTTGCCCTCACCCACCTAACCCCTTCCCTGTAGCCCCCACACACCCAGCTGTTCCTCCTTGCCCCCACCGACCCCACCCCATTCCTGTTGCATCCACTCACACACACTCCCTTTCCCTATTGCCCACACCCACACACCCTCACTTCCCTGTTGCCAACATCCACCCACATCCCCTTCTCTGTTGCCACCAAACCCTCCTCTGTTTCCCCCACCAACACGACCACCCAACTACTTGCCTGTTGCCCCCACCCCTTTCCATGTTGCTTCCAAACAAACCCCCACACACCCCATTCTCTGTTGCCCCCATCCACCCAACCATTTCCCTGTTGCCCCCACCCACCCACCTACCCCCTTCCCTGTTGCCCGCAGATACCAACCCACTCCCTCCCTGTTGCCCCCACACACCATCCCCCTTCCCTGTTGTACCCACCCACCCTCTCCCCCTTCCCTGTTGCCACTCACCCACCCCCCTTACCTGTGGCCCCCACACACAAACCAACAACTTCCCTGTTGCCCCCACCCAAACACCCCCTTTCCTGTTGCCCCCACACAACCACCCCCTACCCTCTTGCCACCACCGACCCCCCCGCATCCCTGCTGCACCCACCCACACATCTCCCCTTTCCTGTTGCCCGCAACCACAGAATACACCCTTCCCTTTTGCCCTCATCCACCCACATCCCCACTTCCCTGTTGGCAATACCCACCCACATCCCCTTCCCAGTTGCTTCCAAACCCTCCTCTCTTGCACACACCCCCTTCCCTGTTGCCCCCACAAGCCCACCCACACACACCCTTCCCTATTGCCCCCACCAACCCACCTACCACCTTCCCTGTTGCCCCCTCCCACACACCAATCCCCTTCACTGATGCCCCCACCCACCCACCCACCCCCTTCCCTGTTGTCCAAACCCCTTTCCCTGTTGTCCCCACCCACGTCGCCATACACTTTCCTGTTGCCCCTCCCACACACCCCCTTCCCAGATGCCCCCACACACCCATCCTCTTCTCTCTTGCCCCCACCGACGCACTCCGCATCACGGTTGCACCCACCCTCACACCCTCCCCTTCCCTGTTACCCCCACCCACATACAACACCCTTCCCGGTTGCCAACACCCACCAACATCCACCTTCCCTGTTGCCCCCAAACAGTCCTCTGCTGCCCCCACCTGCACACCCCCTTGCCAATTGCCCCCACCCCGTTCCATGTTGCCCCCAAACAACCCCCCACACACCGCTTTCCCTGTTGCCCACATCCACCCACCTCCTTCCCTGTTGCCCCCACCCTCTCACATACTCCTTCCCTGTTGCCACCACCCACCCACTCACCCACCCGTTTCCCTGTTTTCCCCACCCACCCTCTTCCCTCTTGCATTGACGACCCCCCGCGTCCCTTTTGCTACCACCCACACACACTCCCCTTCCCTTTTTCCACCACCCACCCCCCTTTCCTGTTGCACTCACCAACCCACCTACCACCTTCCCTGTTGTCCCCACCCACCTGGGCACACACTGACCTGATGCCCCCACACACACACCCCCTGCCCTGTTGCCCACACACACCCATCCCCTTTTCTCTTGCCCCCACTGACCACCCCTGCATCCCTGTTGCACCCACCCACACACGCTCCTCTTCCCTTCTGCCCACACCCACCCACAACCCCACATCCCTGTCGCCCACAGCCAAACACACCCCCTTCCCTGTTGTCCCCAAACCATCCTCTGTTGCTCCCACCCACCCACCCACCCACCCAACCGTTTCCCTGTTGCCCCCACCCACCCGCCCCATTCCCTGTTGCACTGACCCACCAAAACACCACCCTCACTGTTTCCCCCACCCACCCACCCACCACTTCCCTGTTGCACCCAACCAACCACTCACAACCTACCCTGTTGCCCACGCCCACGCACCCCCTTCCCAGATGCCCCCACACACCCTTCCCCTTCTCTCTTGCCCCCACTGACGCACTCCACATCACAGTTGCACCCACCCACACACCCTCCCCTTCCCTGTTACTCCCACCCACATACAACACCCTTCCTGGTTGCCAACACCCACCAACATCCACCTTCCCTGTTGCCCCCCAAACACTCTTCTGTTGCCCCCACCCGCACACCCCCTTCCCTGTTGCCCCCACCCACCATCCCACGCCCTCCCTGTTGCCCCCACCCAACAACCCACCCCCTCACTGTTTCCCCCACCCACCCACCACTTCCCTGTTGCACCCACCCAACCACTCACACAATACCCTGTTGCCCACGCCCACGCAAACCCTTCCCTGTTGCCACCACCCATCCACCCACTTCCCTGTTGCCCCTGCCCATGAACCCACCCCATTCTTTGTTGCCCCCACCAACCTACGCTCTTCCGTGTTGCCACCATGCACCCACCCACCCACTCCCTTCCCTGTTGATCCCACCCACTACCTTCCCTGTTGATCCGACCCAACACCTTCCCTGTTGCCCTCAAACACCCACCTACCTACTCCTTCACTTTTGCCCCCACCCGCTCTCCCACCCCTTCCCTTTTGTCCCCAGGCTCCTCCCCACACCCCTCACTGTTGCCCCCAACCACTACTCCTTCCCTGTTGCCCCCCACCGACCCAACCCCTTCCCTGTTGCCCCCACCCACGCACAAACCCCCTTCCCTGTTTCCCCCACCAACCCACCCACACACTTCCCTGTTCCCCCAGACACCCACCCACCCCCTTCTCTGTTCCCCAAACAGCTGCTCCCCCTTCCCTGTTGCCACCCACCCACGCCCCCATTTCCCTGTTGGCACTCACCTACCCGCCTTCACTGTTGCCCCCACCTACGCCCTCCCTTCTGTGTTGCCCCCACCACCCACCCACCCCTTCACTTTTGACCCCAACCAGTCACCCTCCCCCTTCCCTATTGCCCCTACCCACCCACCCAACACCTTCCCTGTAGCCACAACCCACCCACACACTTCCCTGTTGCCCTCACCCACCTAACCCCTTCCCTGTAGCCCCCACACACCCAGCTGTTCCTCCTTGCCCCCACCGACCCCACCCCATTCCTGTTGCATCCACTCACACACACTCCCTTTCCCTATTGCCCACACCCACACACCCTCACTTCCCTGTTGCCAACATCCACCCACATCCCCTTCTCTGTTGCCACCAAACCCTCCTCTGTTTCCCCCACCAACACGACCACCCAACTACTTGCCTGTTGCCCCCACCCCTTTCCATGTTGCTTCCAAACAAACCCCCACACACCCCATTCTCTGTTGCCCCCATCCACCCAACCATTTCCCTGTTGCCCCCACCCACCCACCTACCCCCTTCCCTGTTGCCCGCAGATACCAACCCACTCCCTCCCTGTTGCCCCCACACACCATCCCCCTTCCCTGTTGTACCCACCCACCCTCTCCCCCTTCCCTGTTGCCACTCACCCACCCCCCTTACCTGTGGCCCCCACACACAAACCAACAACTTCCCTGTTGCCCCCACCCAAACACCCCCTTTCCTGTTGCCCCCACACAACCACCCCCTACCCTCTTGCCACCACCGACCCCCCCGCATCCCTGCTGCACCCACCCACACATCTCCCCTTTCCTGTTGCCCGCAACCACAGAATACACCCTTCCCTTTTGCCCTCATCCACCCACATCCCCACTTCCCTGTTGGCAATACCCACCCACATCCCCTTCCCAGTTGCTTCCAAACCCTCCTCTCTTGCACACACCCCCTTCCCTGTTGCCCCCACAAGCCCACCCACACACACCCTTCCCTATTGCCCCCACCAACCCACCTACCACCTTCCCTGTTGCCCCCTCCCACACACCAATCCCCTTCACTGATGCCCCCACCCACCCACCCACCCCCTTCCCTGTTGTCCAAACCCCTTTCCCTGTTGTCCCCACCCACGTCGCCATACACTTTCCTGTTGCCCCTCCCACACACCCCCTTCCCAGATGCCCCCACACACCCATCCTCTTCTCTCTTGCCCCCACCGACGCACTCCGCATCACGGTTGCACCCACCCTCACACCCTCCCCTTCCCTGTTACCCCCACCCACATACAACACCCTTCCCGGTTGCCAACACCCACCAACATCCACCTTCCCTGTTGCCCCCAAACAGTCCTCTGCTGCCCCCACCTGCACACCCCCTTGCCAATTGCCCCCCACCCCGTTCCATGTTGCCCCCAAACAACCCCCCACACACCGCTTTCCCTGTTGCCCACATCCACCCACCTCCTTCCCTGTTGCCCCCACCCTCTCACATACTCCTTCCCTGTTGCCACCACCCACCCACTCACCCACCCGTTTCCCTGTTTTCCCCACCCACCCTCTTCCCTCTTGCATTGACGACCCCCCGCGTCCCTTTTGCTACCACCCACACACACTCCCCTTCCCTTTTTCCACCACCCACCCCCCTTTCCTGTTGCACTCACCAACCCACCTACCACCTTCCCTGTTGTCCCCACCCACCTGGGCACACACTGACCTGATGCCCCCACACACACACCCCCTGCCCTGTTGCCCACACACACCCATCCCCTTTTCTCTTGCCCCCACTGACCACCCCTGCATCCCTGTTGCACCCACCCACACACGCTCCTCTTCCCTTCTGTGTCGCCCACAGCCAAACACACCCCCTTCCCTGTTGCCCCCAAACCATCCTCTGTTGCTCCCACCCACCCACCCACCCACCCAACCGTTTCCCTGTTGCCCCCACCCACCCGCCCCATTCCCTGTTGCACTGACCCACCAAAACACCACCCTCACTGTTTCCCCCACCCACCCACCCACCACTTCCCTGTTGCACCCAACCAACCACTCACAACCTACCCTGTTGCCCACGCCCACGCACCCCCTTCCCTGTTGCCATCACCCATCCACCCACTTCCCTGTTGCCCCTACCCATGAACCCACCCCCTTCTGTGTTGACCCACCAAACTACCCCCTTCCCTGTTGCCACCATGCACCCACCCACCCACTCCCTTCCCTGTTGATCCCACCCAACACCTTCCCTGTTGCCCTCAAACACCCACCTACCTATACTTCCCTTTTGCCCCCACCCACTCTCCAACCGCTTCCCTGTTGTCCCCAGGCTCCTCCCCACACCCTTCACTGTTGCCCCCAACCACCACTCCTTCCCTGTTGCCCCCACTGACCCAACCCCTTCCCTGTTGCCCCACCAACCCATCCTCACCCTTCCCTGTTCCCACAGACAACCACCCACCCCCTTCCCTGTACCCCAAACAGCCGCTCCCCCTTCCCTGTTGCCACCCACCCACGCCCCCATTCCCTGTTGCCACTCACCAACCCGCCTTCCCAGTTGCCCCCACCTACCCACTCCCTTCCGTGTTGCCCCCACCACCCACCCACCCCTTCACTGTTGCCCCCAACCAGTCACCTTCCCCCTTCCCTATTGCCCCAACCCAACCACCCAACTCCTTCCCTGTTGCCACCACCACCCACACACTTCCCTGTTGCCCTCACCCACCTAACCCCTTCCCTGTTGCCACCACACGCCCAGCTGTTCCTCCTTGCCCCCACCGACCCCACCCCATCCCTGTTGGATCCACACACACACACTCCCCTTCCCTATTGCCCACACCCACACACCCCCTTCCCTGTTGCCAACATCCACCCACATCCCCTTCCCTGTTGCCGCCAAACCCGCCTCTGTTGCCCCCACCCACACAACCACCCAACTACTTGCCTGTTGCCCCCACTACATTCCCTGTTGTCCCTCCCCATTCCCTGTTGCCCCCAATGAAACACCCAAACACCACATTTCCTGTTGCCCCCAAGCGCCCACCCACACACCCCCTTCCCTGTTGCCCCCACCCACCAACCCACGCCCTCCCTGTTGCCCCCACCCACCAACCCACCCCCTCACTGTTTCCCCCACCCACCCACCCACCACTTCCCTTTTGCACCCATGCAACCACTCACAACCTACCCTGTTGCCCATGCCCATGCACCCCCTTCCCTGTTGCCACCACCCATCCACCCACGTCCCTGTAGCCCCTACCCATGAACCCACCCCCTTCTGTGTTGCCCCCACCAACCTACCCTCTTCCGTGTTGCCACCATGCACCCACCCACCCACTCCCTTCCCTGTTGATCCCACCCAACACCTTCCCTGTTGCCCTCAAACACCCACCTACCTACTCCTTCCCTTTTGCCCCCAACTGCTCTCCCACCCCTTCCCTGTTGTCCCCAGGCTCCTCGCCACACCCTTCGCTGTTGCCCCCACCGACCCAACATTTTCCATGTTGCCCCCCACCCACCCAACCACCCCCTTCCCTTTTGCCTCCACCAACCAACCCACACCCTTCTCTGTTCCCCCAGACACCCACCCACTCCCTTCCCTGTTCCCCCAAACAGCCGCTCCCACTTCCCTGTTGCCACCCACCCACGCCCCCATTCCCTGTTGACACTCACCCACCCGCCTTCCCTGTTGCCCCCACCTACCCACTCCCTTCCGTGTTGCCCCCACCACCCACCCACCCCTTCACTTTTGCCCCCAACCAGTCACCCTCCCCCTTCCCTCTTGCCACAACCCACCCACCCAACTTCTTCCCTGTTGCCACCACCCACCCACACACTTCCCTGTTGCCCTCACCCACCTAACCCCTTCCCTGTTGCCCCCACACAACCACCCCCTACCCTCTTGCCACCACCGACCCCCCCGCATCCCTGTTGCACCCACCCACACACTCTCCACTTCCCTGTTGCCCACAACCACAGAAAACACCCTTCCCTGTTGCCCTCATCCACCCACATCCCCACTTCCTTGTTGGCAATACCCACCCATATCCCCTTCCCAGTTGCGCCCAATCCCTCCTCACTTGCACCCACCCCCTTCTCTGTTGCCACCAAACCCTCCTCTGTTGCCCACACCCACACAACCACCCAACAACTTGCCTGTTGCCCCCACCCCATTTCATGTTGCTCCCAAACAAACCCCCAGACACCCCATTCCCTCTTTCCCCCATCCACCCACCCACCCACCCAACCGTTTCCCTGTTGCCCCCACCCACCCACCCACCCCCTTCCCTGTTGCCCCCACATACCAACACACCCCCTCCCTGTTGCCCCCAAGCACCATCCCCCTTCCCTGTTGTCCACACCCACCCACACCCCACTTCCCTTTTGCCACTCACCCACCCCCCCTTACCTGTTGCCCCCACACACAAGCCAACCACTTCCCTGTTCCCCCACCCAAACACCCCCTTTCCTGTTGCCCCCACACAACCATCCCCCTACCCTCTTGCCACCACCGACACCCCCCGCATCCCTGTTGCACCCACCCACACACTCTCCCCCTTCCCTGTTGCCCACAACCACAGAAAACACCCTTCCCTTTTGCCCTCATCCACCCACATCCCCACTTCCCTGTTGGCAATACCCACCCTTATCCCCTTCCCAGTAGCGCCCAAACCCTCCTCTGTTGCACGCACCCCCTTCCCTGTTGCCCCCACCAAACCACCCACACAAACCCTTCCCTATTGCCCCCAGCAACCCACCCACCACCCTCCCTGTTGCCCCCCTCCCACACACCAATCCCCTTCACTGTTGCCCCCACCCACCCACCCACCACCTTCCTGTTGTCCCTACCCCATTCCCTGTTGTCACCACCCACCTCGCCATACGACCTTTCCTGTTGACCCCCCACACGCACCCCCCTTCCCAGTTGCCCCCACACACCCATCCCCTTCTCTCTTGCCCGCACCGATGCACTCCACATCACGGTTGCACCCATCCACACACCCCTCCCCTTCCGTTACCCCCACCCACATAAACAACCTTCCCGGTTGCCCACACCCGCCAACACCCCCTTCCCTGTTGCCCCCCCAACACTGCTCTGTTGCCCCCACCCGCACAACTACCCAACCCCATGCCAATTGCCCCCACCCCGTTCCATGTTGCCCCCAAACAAACCCCCACACATGGCTTTCCCTGTTGCCCCCAGCCTCCCACCCATCCTTTTCCCTGTTTCCACAATCCAACAACTTTCCTGTTGCCCCCATCCACCCCATTCCCTGTTGCACTGACTCACCAACCCTCCACCTTCCCTGTTGCCCCCACCCACCCAACCCCTTCCTGTTGCCCCCCATCCACCCACGGCCCAACCCCATTCCCTATTTCCCCAGCCACCCACCCACCATCTTCCCTGTTGCCCCTACCCACCCACCCACCCACCCACTACCCTGTTGCCACCACCCACCCAGCCACCCCCTTCCCTGTTGCCCCCACCTACCCTCTCCCCCTTCCCTTTTGCCACACACACACCTGTTTCCCTGTTGCCCCCCACCAACCCACCCACCCAGTTCCTTCACTATTGCCCCCACCAACACACCCCCTTCCCTGTTGCCCCCACGCACCCACCCCCTTCTCTATTGCCCCCACTGACCCCCCTGCGTCCATGTTGCACCCACCCACACAGACTTCCCTTCCCTGTTTCCCCCACCCACACACAGCACCCTTCCCTGTTGCCCACATCCACCCACAACCCTACTTGCCTGTTGCCCTGACTCACCCATACCCCCTTCCCTGTTGCCCCCAAACCCTCCTATTTTGCCCCCAAACACACAACGACACACCCCCTTGCCTGTTGCCCAACCCTGTTCCATGTTCCCCCCCACCAACCACCTCACACCCCCTTCCCCTTTGCCCCCACAGACCCACCCACACCGTACGCTGTTGCCTCCACCCACCCACCACCTTCCCTGTTGCCCCCACCCACCCATCCACCCACTTCCCTGTTGCCCCCACCCATGAGCCCACCCCTTCCCTGTTGCCCCCACCAACCTAACCCCTTCCCTGTTGACCCCACCCACCCCCTCCCTGTTGCCCCCAAACACCCACCCATCTACCCCTTTACCTGTTGCCCCCACCCAACCCTTCCCTTTTGTCACCACGCACCTCCTCACACCCTTCACTGTTGCGCCCACCCACCCCCTCCTTCCCTGCTGCCCCTACCATCCCAACCCCTTCCCTGTTGCCCCCACCAACCCACCCACCCCCTTCCATGTTCCCCCAACCACTCACGCACCCCCTTCCCTGTTCCCCCACACACCCACTCCCCCTTATCTGTTGCCATCCACCCACCCCCTTCCCTGTTGCCCCCACCCACCCACTCACCCCCTTCCCTGTTGCCTCTACCCATCCACCAACCCCATTCCCGTTTGTCCCCACCCACCTCCCCCACATGCTTTCCTGTTGCCTCCACCCACACACCCCCTTCCCCTGTTGCCCCCACAAACCAAGCCCCTTCCCTCTTGCCCCCACCAACCCCCCCCGCATCCCTGTTGCAACCATCCACAACACCCCCCCCTTCCCGGTTGCCCCCACCAAGACCCCCCTGCATCCCTTGGCACCCAGCCACCCCATTCCCTGTTGCCACAATACACCCACACACCCAGCCACCCCCTTCCCTCTTTCCCCCACTCCCCAACATCCCTCTTGCCCCCACCAACCCCCCTGCATCCCTGTTGCACCCACCAACACACCACCCTTCCCTGTTGCCCCCAAACCCTCCTCTGTTGCCCCCCACCCACACAACCACCCACTCCCTTGCCTGTTGCCCCCACTCCATTCCCTGTTGCCCCACCCCATTCCATGTTGCCCCCAATTAAACACCCACACACCCCATTCCCTGTTGCACCCAACCACCCACACCCCCTTCCCTGTTGCCCCCAAACCCTCCTCGGTTGCCCCCACCCACCCCCTTGCCTGTTGCCCCCACCCCGTTCCATGTTGCCCCCAACCAACCCCTACACACCCAATTCCCTGTTGCCCCCAGCCACCCCACCACTCCCCCCACACATTTCCCTGTGGCCCCCACCCACACACACACTTCCCTGTGGCCCCCACACACCAATCCACCCACTCGCTGTTGCCCCCACCCACCCACACATCATCTTCCCTGTTGCCCCGTTCCACCCACACACACGCCCACCTTCCCTGTTGCCACCATCCACCCACCCACTCACGCACCCGTTTCCCTGTTGTGCTCACCAACCCACCCACCACCTTCCCTGTTGCCCCCCTCCAACACACACCAACCCCCTTCACTGTTGCCCCCACCCACCCACCCACCCCCTTCCCTGTTGTCCCCACCCACCTGCCACAAACTGTCCTGATGCCCCCACCCACAAAACCCCCTGCCCTGCTGCCCCCGCACACCCACCCCCTTCTCTTTTGCCCCCAACGACCACCCCTGCATCCCTGTTGCACCCATCCTCACACACTCCCCTTCCCTGTTGACCCCACCCATACACAACACACTTCCCTGTTGCCCACACCCACCCACAACCCCACTTCCCTGTTGCCCACACCCACCCACACAGTCCCTTCCCTGTTGCCCCAAACCATCGACTGTTTCCCCCACCCACACAACCATCCACCCATCCATTTCCCTTTTGGTCCCACCCACCCACCCCACACACCAAACCACCACCCTCCCTGTTGCCCCCAGACCTTCCTCTGTTTCCCCCACCCACACAACCACCCACCGAAACGTTTTCCTTTTGACCCCACCCACCCACGGCCGAACCCCATTCCCTGATGCCCCCATCCACCAAACCCCCCAACCCATTTCCCTGTGGCCCCCACCCACACACTCCCTACCCTGTTCCCCCACACACGCACTCCCCCCCTTCCCTGTTGCCCCCACCCAACCCACCAACACCTTCCCTGTTGCCCCCACCCACCCCAGTCCCATTCTTGTTGTCCCCCTCCCACCCACCCATTCCCTTCACTGTTCCCCCCACCCACCCACCCACCCACTTCCCCCTTGCTGCCACCCCACCCGGACCCCACCCGTCCCTGTTTCACCCACCCACACATACTCCCCTTCCCTGTTGCCCACACCAACACACACCCCCCTTCCCTGTTGCCACCAAACCCTCCTCAGTTCTCCCCACCCACACGACCACCCACCCCCTTGCCTGTTGGCCTCACCCTGTTCCATGTTGTGCCAAGCAAATTCCCACACACCCCATTCCCTGTTGCTCCGAACCACCCACCCACCCCCATTCCCTGTTGCCCCCACCCACCCCCTTGCATGTTGCCCCCATCCTCCCACGGTCAACCCCATTCCCTGTTGACCCCAGCCACCCACCCACCCTTTCCCTGTTGCCATAATCCAAACACTTCCCTGTTGCCCCCCATCCACCTACCCACCCACCCACCCACTTCACTGTTGCCCCATTGACCCACACACCACCCATTTTGCTGTGGTCCCCACACTCACACACCCTTCCCTTTTGCCCCCACACACCAACCCACTCCGTCCCTGTTGCCCTGACCCACCCACTGACCAGACCCCTTCCCTGCTGCCACCACCCACCCACAACTCCACTTGCCTGCTGCCCACACTCACCCACACCCCCTCCTGTTGTCCCCAAACCCTCCTCTGTTGCCCCCACCCACACAACCACCCACCCCCTTTCCTTTTGCCCCCACCCCGTTCCATGTTGCCCCCAAACAACCCCCCCACACACCCCATTCCCTGTTGCCCCCATCCACCCGCCCTCCCACCCAACCATTTCCCTGTTGCCCCCACCTACCCACCCCATTCCCTATTGCCCCATCTACTCATTTCACTGTTGCCACCACCCACCCACCCCCTGCCCTGTTGCCCACATCCACAGCCCCCCCACCCATTTCCCTGTGGCCCTCACCCACCCACCATCTTCCCTGTTTCCCCCACACACCCCACCCCCTTCTCTCTTGCCCCCACTGATGTCCTGCGTCCCTGTTGCACCCACCCCCACACACACACCCTTCCCTGTTGGCCCCAAACCTTCCTCTATTGACCCCACCCAAACAACCAGCCAAACACCCCATTCCTTGTTGCCCCCAAACAAACCACCACCCAACCCCTTCCCTTTTGTGCCCATCCATCCACCCACCCACCCACCAGTTTCCCAGTTGCCCCCACCCATCCACCCAACACCTTCCCTGTTGCCCCCACCCACCCACCCAACCCTTCCTTGTTGCCCCCTCCCACCCACCCAACACCTTCCCTGTTGCCCCCCCACCCTCCCACCCACCCCCTTCCTTGTTGCCCCCTTCCACCCACACGGCCCCTTCACTGTTGCCCCTGACCACCCACACAACCCCTTCCCTGTTGCCCCCACACACCCAACCCCCTTCCCCCTTGCCCTCACTGACACCACTGCGTCCCTGTTGCACCCACCCACCCACAGCCCCTTCCCTGTTGCCCCCAAACCCTCCTCTGTTGCCCCCACCCACACAACCACACACCCCCCTTGCCTGTTGCCCCCACCCCATTCCATGTCGCCCCCAAACAAACCCCCACACACCCCATTCCCTGTTGCCCCCAGCCACCCACCCGACCCCCTTCTCTTTTCCCACCATCCAACCCCTTCCCTGTTGCCCCCCCATCCACCCACACACTTACCTGTTGCACTGACGCACCAACCCACCACCCTTCCTGTTGCTCCCACCCCCTTCCCTGTTGCCCCCAAACACCCACGGCACAACCCCATTCCCTGTTGCCCCCAGCCGCTCACCCACCCCCTTCCCTGTGGCCCCCATCTACCCACACACCCACCCAGCCCCTTCCCTGTTGCTCCGACCCACCCACTCCCCCTTCCCTGTTGCCACCCACCCACTCTCTTCCCTGTTGCACTGATGCACCAAACCACCACCCTCACTGTTGCCCCCACCCACCCCACCCACCCACTTCATTGTTAACTCACCCCATCCATCCATGGCCGAAACCCATTCCCTGTTGCCCCCCAGCCACTCACCCACTCCCTTCCCTGTTGCCACCATCCAAAACCCTTCCCTGTTGCCCCCATCTACCCGTTTCACTGTTGCCCCCACCCACACACCTCCTTCCCTGTTGTCCCCACACACCAACCCACCCCCTCTCTGTTGATACCACCCACCCACACGTCATCTTCCCTGTTGCCCCCACCCACCCACCCACCCCCATTCCCTGTTGTCCTCATCCACCCATTTCCCTGTTGCCCCCAGACACCGACCACCTTCCCGGTTGCCCCCAACCACCCACCTGTTTCCCTGTAGCCCCCACTTACCCACCACCTTCCCTGTTGCCCCCAACAGCCCACCCATTTCCCTGTGTCCCCCACACACCTACCACCTTCCCTATTGCCCCCAACCACCCACCCACTCACTCACCCACTTCCCTTTTGCCCCCACCGACCCCACTGCCTCCCTGTTGCCCACATCCACCCACAACCCCCTTCCCTGTTGCCTACAAACCCTCCTCTGTTGCCCCCATGCACACAACCACCCACACCCTTGCCTGTTGCCCCCACCCCATTCCATGTTGCTTCCAAAATAACCCCCACACACCACATTCCCTGTTGCCCCCATCCACCCACCACCTTCCCTGTTGCACTGATGCACCAACCCACCACCCTCCTTGTTGCCCCCAGCCACCCGCCCACCCCCTTCCCTGTTGCCACAATCCACACAATTCCCTGTTGCCTCCATCCACTTTTTCACTGTTATCACGACCCACCCACCCACTTCCCTGTTGCCCCTATCCACCCACCCCCCACACCCATTTTCCTGTGACCCCCACCCAAACACCCCCTTCCCTGTTGCCCCCACCCACCCAAACACCCCCTTCCCTGTTGCCACCACCCACCCCATTCCCTGTTGCCCCCACCCACCCACCCACCACCTTCCATGTTGCCCCCTACCACATACCAACCCCCTTCACTGTTGCCCCTACCCACCCATCCACCCTTTCCTGTTGTCCCCACCCACACACCCCCTTTCCTGTTGCCCCCACACACCCACCCCCTGCTCTCTTGCCCCCACCAACTGCCTCCGCATCCCTGTTGCCCCCACCTACCCACACACCACCTTCCAAGTTGCCTCCACTCACCCGCGGCCCAACCCCATTCCCTGTTGCCCCCAGTCACCCACACACACCCTTCCCTGTTGTCAATATCCAATCCCTTTGCTGTTGCCCCCATTCACCCACCCACCCAACCACTTCCCTGTTGCCCCCCCACTTCCCTGTTGCCACCTACCCACCACCTTCCCTGTTTTCCCCATCCACCCACCCACTCACCCATCCATTTACCTCTTGCCCTCACACACCCACCCCTTCCCTCTTGCCCCCACTGATGCCCTGTGTCCCTCTTGCAATGACCCACACACACTCCCCTTCCCTGTTGCCACCACCCCCACACACCCACCTCCTTTTCTGTTGCCCCCTCCCACACACCAACCCCCTTCACTGTAGCACCCACCCAGTCACCCACCCCCTTCCCTGTTGTCCACAGCCACCCACAACCCCACTTCCCTGTTGCCCCCAAATCCTCCTCTGTTGCCCCCACCCAAACAACCACCCACCACCTTGCCTGTTGCCCCCACCCCATTCCATGTTGCCCCCATCCACCCACCCAGCCACCCATCAGTTTCCCTGTTGCACCCACCCACCCATCCAACACCTTCCCTGTTGCCCACACCCTCCCAGCCACTGCATCCTTGTAGCCCCTCCCACCCAACTGCCCCTACAATGTTGCCCCCACACAACCATCCCCTTCCCCCTTGCCCCCACCGACTCCAGTGCATCCCTCTTGCACACACCCAACAACACCACCCATGCCTGTTGCCCCAAATACTCCTCTGTTGCCCCCACCCACACAACCACCCACCCCCTTGCCTGTTGCCCCCACCCCATTCCATGTTGCCCCCAAACAAACCCCCACACATCCCATTCCCTGTTGCCTCCAGCCGCCCACCGGACACATTCCCTGTTTCCACCATCCAACCCCTTCCCTGTTGCCCCTATTCACTCACCAACCCACTCAACCATTTCCCTGTTGCCCCCACCCACCCACACCCTTCCCTGTTGCACTGATGTACCAACCCACCCCCTCCCTGTTGCCCCCACCCACACACCCACCCCATTCCCTGTTCTCCCCACACACCTCACCACATGATTTGCTGTTGCCACCACCCACACACCCCCTTCCCTGTTGCCCCCCCCCCACACCCACCCCCTTCTCTCTTGCCCCCACCAACCCCCTGCGTCTCTGTTGCACCCACCCACACACACTCCCCTTCATTGTTGGCCCCACCCACACACAATACCTTTGCCTTTTCCCATCACCCACCCACAATCCCACAACCCTGATGCCCACATCCACCAAAACCCCCTTCTCTGTTGCCCCCAAACCCTCCTCTGTTGCCCCCACCCACAAAACCACCCACCTCCTTGCCTGTTGCCCCCACCATATTCCATGTTGCCCTCAAAAAACCCCCACACAGCCAATTCCCTGTTGCCCCCATCCACCCACCCACCCACCCAACCGTTTCCCTGATGCCCCCACAAACCCACACCCTTACCTGTTGCATTGACGCACCAACCCACCACCCTCCCTACTGCCCTCACCCACCCATGGCCCAACCCCATTACCGTTGCCCCCAGTCACCCACACACCCCTTCCCTGTTGCCACCATCCACCCACACGCTTCCCTCTTGCCCTCACACACCTACCACCTTCCCTCTTGCCCCCACCAATGCCCTGCATCCCTCTTGCACCCACCCACACACCCAGCCTTCCCTGTTGCCCACAGCCACCCACAACCCCACTTCCCTGTAGCCAACACCCACCCGCACCCCCTTCCCTGTTGCCTCCAAGCACTGCTCTGTTGCCCCCACCTAAACAACCACCTTGCCTGTTGCCCCCACCCCATTCCCTGTTGCCCCCAACAACCCTCCATCCACCCCATTCCATGTTGCCCCAAGCCACCCACCCACCCGCCCTTCCCTGTTGCCCCCATACACCCACCCACCCATTGGTTTCCCTGTTGCCCCCACCCACCCACCCAATACCTTCCCTGTTGCCCCTTCCCACCCTCCCACCCCTTCTTTGTTGCACCCACCCACCCAACCAACACCTTCGCTGTTGCCCCCACCGATCCACCCACCCCTTCCTTGTTGCCTCCTCCCACCCACCCGCCCTCTTCACTGTTGCCCCCATCCACCCACACAGCCCCTTCACTGTTGCCCCCACACACTATTCCCATTCCCCCTTGCCCCCACCCACCCACAACCCCCTCCCTGTTGCTCCCAAACACTCCTCTGTTGCCCCCACCCACACAACCACCCACCCCTTGCCTGTTGCCCCCACCCCATTCCATGTTGCCCCCAAACAAACCCCCACACACCCCATTCCCTGTTGCCCCCAGCCACCCACCTGACCCCTACACTGTTGCCCCCATCCACCCACACACCCACTCAACCATTTCCCTGTTGCCCCCAACCACACACACCCTTCCTTGTTGCATTGGCGGACCAACCCACCACCCTCCCTCTTGCCCTCACCCACCCTCTTCCCTGTTGCCACACCAACCCATGGCCCAACCCCATTCCCTGTTGCCCCCAGACAAACCACCCACCCCCTTCTCTGTTGCCCCCACCCACCCACACCCCCTTCCCTGTTGACACCCACCCACCCCCTCTTCCCTGTTGCCCCACCAACCCACCCACCCAAATCCTTCCCTATTGCTCCCACCCACCCACATACCACCTTCCCTGTTGCCCCCTCCCACATACCAAACCCCTTCACTGTTGCCCCCACCCAACCACCCACCCCCTTCCCTGTTGTCCCCACTCACCCACACAACCCCTTCCCTGTTGACCCCCCGCACACACCTCCTTCTCTCTTGACTCCACCGACCCCCCATGTCCCTGTTGCCCCCACCCACCCACCCAATACCTTCCCTGTTGCCCCCACACACCCAGCTGTTCCCCCTTGCCCCCACCGACCCCACCCCATCCCTGTTGCATCCACCCACACACACTCCGCTTCCCTGTTGTCCACACCCACCCACACCCCCTTCCCTGTTGCCCCCACCCACACAACCACCCACCCCCTTGCCTGTTGCCCCCACCCCATTCCATGTTGCCCCCAAACAAACCCCCACACACCCCATTCCCTGTTGCACCCAGCCACCCACTCACCCCCTTATCAGTTGCACTGACGCACTGAACCACTACCCTCCCTGCTGCCCCCACCCACCCACTTCACTGTTGCACCTACCCACCCACGGCCGAACCCCATTCTCTGTTGCCCACAGCCACACACCCACCCCCTTCCCTGTTGCCACCATCCAAACCCTTCCCTGTTGTCCCCATCCACACACCCCTTACCCTGTTGCCCCCACACACCAACCCAAACCCACCCTGTTGCCCCCACCCACCCACTTCCCTGTTGCCCCCATCCACCCATTTCCTTGTTTCCCCCACAATTCCACCACATTCCCTGTTGCTCTCAACCACCCACCCACTCACCCACCCGCTTCCCTCTTGCCCTCACACACCTACCCACTTCCCTCTTAACCCCACCGACTCCCCACGTCCCTGTTGCACCCACCCACATACACTCCCCTTCCCTGTTGCCCCCACCAACCCACAAACACAAACCCTTCCCTGTTGCCCCCTACCACACACCAACCCCCTTCACTGTTGCTCCCACCCACCCACCCGCCCCCTTGCCTGTTGTCCCCACTGACCCACCCACCCTCATCACTGTTGTCCCCACCAACACACCTCATTCCCTGTTGTCCCCACCCACCTTGCCACACACTTTCCTGTTCCCCCATCCACACACCCCCTTCCCTTTTGCCCCCACACACCCATCTTCTTCTCTCTTGCCCACAGCAACCCCGCCGTGTCCCTTTTGCACCCACCCACACAGACCCACACCCCATTCCCTGTTGCCCCCAGCCACCCACCAAACCCCTTCCCTGTTGACCCCATCCACCAACCCCACCCATCTATTTCCCTGTGGCACCGACCCACACACCCACTTCCCTGTTGCCCCCACACACTAACCCACCCCCTCACTGTTGCCCCCAGCCACCCACACATCCCCTTCCCTGTTGCCCCCACCCACCCACGCAACCCTTCCCTGTTGCCCCCACCCACCCCCACCCAACCCCTTCCCTGTTGCCCCCATCCACCCATTTCCCTGTTGCACCCACCCACACACCACCTTCCCTGTTGTCCCCATCCACCCACCCACTCACCCACCCATTTCCCTGTTGCCCGCACCCACCGACCCACTTCCCTCTTGCACCCACTGACACCCCGCATCCCTGTTGCACCCACCCACACACACTAACCCTTCCCTGTTGCCAACACCCACCCACTCCCCCTTCCCTGTTGCCTCGATAAACTCCTTTGTTGCCCCCACCCAAACAACGACCCACCCCTTGACTGTTAACCTCACCCCACTCCCTGTTGCCCCCCAACCCATGCCATGTTGCCCCCAAACAAACCCCCACAAACCCCATTCCCTGATGTCCCCAGCCACTCACCCACCCCCTTCCTTGTTGCCGCAATCCACCCCACCACCAATCCCCTTCCCATTTGCCCCCATCCACTGACTCACCCACCCTCCGGTTTCCCTGTTGCCCACACCCACCCACCCCCTTCCCTGTTGTCCCCACACACCCACCCCCTTCCCTGTTGCCCCACTCCCACCACACAACCCCCTTCCCTGTTGGCCCCACTAACCCACCACTTTCCCTCTTGCCACCACCCATCCCCTTCCCTGTTGCCCCCTGCCATGCACCAACCCCTTCCCTGTTGCCCCCACCCACCCACTCCATCCCTGTTGCCCCCACCCAACACCGTCCCTGTTGCCTCCCACCCACCCATCCCCTTCCCTGTTCCCCCCACACACACACCCACCCACCCCCTTCCCTGTTCCCTCACCCATCCACTCCCCCTACCCTGTTGCCACCCACCCAACCCACTACCCTGTTGCCCCCACCCACTCCCTTCCATGTTGCCCCCTCCCACCCACCCCTTCCCTGTTGCCCCCACCCACCCACCCACCCCCTTCCCTGTTGCCCCCACCCACCCACCCCCTTCCCTGTTGCCCCCACCCACCCACCCCATTCTCTGTTGCCCCCACCCACACACAGCCTTCCCTGTTGCCCACACACACCCACCCCCTTCCCACTTGCCCCCACCAACACCCCTGCATCCCTGTTGCACCCACCCACACCCTCCCCTTCCCTTTTGCCCCCACCGACAAACAACACCCTTCCCTGTTGCCCACACCCACCCACAAACCCACTTCCCTGTTGCCCACATTTTCCCACACCCCCTTCCCTGTTGCCGCCAAACCCTCCTCTGTTGCCCCCACCCACCCACCCCCTTCCCTGTTGCATTCATGCACCAACCCAACCCCTCCCTATTGCCCACACCCACCCACCGACCAACGCCCTTCCCTGTTGACACCATCCAAACACTTCCCTGTTGCCCTCACGCACCCACTTCCCTGTTGACCCCACCCACCCACCCACCCCCTTCCGTGTTCCCCACCCACCCACTCCCCCTTGCCTGTTGCCACCCACCCACCCCTCCTTCCCATTTGACCCCACCCACCCACCCACACAAACCCTTCCCTCTTGCCCCCACCCACCCACCCAAACCGTTCCCTGTTGCCGACACCCTCCTTGCCAGTTTCCCCCACCCAATTCCATGTTGCCCTCAAACAAACCCCCACACAGCGCATTCGCTGTTGCCTTCAGCCACTCACCCGACCCCTTCCTTGTTTCCACCATCCAACCCCTTCGCTGTTGCCCCATCCACCACCCACCCACCCAACCATTTCCCTGTTGCCCCCACCCACCCACCCCCTTCCCTGTTGCACTGATGCACCAACCCACCACACTCCATGTTGCCCCCATCAACCCATCCACCCCCTACCCTATTGCCCCCACCCACCCACAGCCCAACCCCATTACCTCTAGCCCCCAGCCACCCACCCACCCCCTTCCCTGTTGCCCCCATCCACCGACCCACCCATTTCACTTTTGCTGCCACCCACCCACCCCCTCCCTGTTGCCCCCATCCACAAACCCCCTTCCCTGTTGCACCCACACACCAACCCAACCCATTTCCCTGTTGCCCACCCCTACCCTCAACATTCCCTGTTGCCAACATCCACACACCCAAACACTTCCCTGTTGCCACCACCCACCCCCTTCCCTGTTGCCCCCACCCACCCACCCCCTTTGCGGTTGCCCCCATCAACCCACCTACCCCATTCCCTGTTGTCCCCAACCACCTCGCCACACTCTTCCCTGTTGCCCCCACCAACCCACCCCCTTCCCTGTTGTCCCCACCCACCCCTTTCCCTGTTTCCCCCAAACACTCACCCACTTACCCCCTTCCCTGTTGCCCACACTCACGCACCCACCCCCTTCCCTATTGTCCACACGCACCTCCCCAAACCCTTCACTGTTGCCCCCAAACCCCATTCCTGTTGCCCCCACCTACCCACACCCTTCCCTGTTGCCCCCACCCAACCCCTTCTCTGTTGCCCCCAACCACCCAATCACACCTTGCCTGTTGCCACCCACCCACCCCACCCTTCCCTGTTGCCTCCACCCACACACCCAAACACTTCCCTGTTGCCACCACCCACCCCCTTCCCTGTTGCCCCCACACAATAACCCAGCCCCTCCCTGTGGCCCACAGCCACCCACACAACTTTATCCCTGTTGCCACCACCCACCCACCCACACCATACCCTGTTGCCCACACCAACCTACCCCATCCCTGTTGCCCCCACCCACATACCCACTTCCCTGTTGCCCCCACCCACGAACCCACCCCCTTCCCTTTTGCCCCCACCAACCCACCCCCTTCTCTGTTGGCCCCACCACCCACCCACCTACTCCCTTCCTTTGTTGCCCCCATCCACCCCTTTCCCCCAATCACACACCCACTTATCCCCTTCCCTGTTGCCCTCACTCACGCACCCACCCCCTTCCCTGTTGTCCCCACACACCTCCCCAAACCCTTCACTGTTGCCCCCAACCACCCCCTCCTTCCCTGTTGCCCACAGCTACCCTCAACATTCCCTGTTGCCAACATCCACCAACCCACCCCCCACCCCTTCCCTATTGCCCCCACCCACCCACCCCCTTCCCTGTTGCCCCCATCCACCAACTCACACCCTCCCTGTTGTCCCCACCCACTCACAGACCCCCTTCCCTGTTGGCCCCACCCACCCACCCACCCTGTTCCCTGTTGCCCCCACCCACCCACCTACCCGCTTCCCTGTTGCCCACACCCATGCACCCACACCATCCCTGTTGTCCCCACGCACCTCCCCACACCCTTCACTGTTGCCCCCACTTACTCACACCCTTCCCTGTTGCCCCCACCCAAACCCTTTCCTGGTGTCTCCAACCAACCCAACCACTTCCCTTTTGACCCAACACCCACTCCCCCTTTCCTGTTTCCACCCACCCACCCCCATTCCCTGTTGCCTCCACCTACCTTCCCACCCCCTTCCCTGTTGCCCCCTCCCACACACACACCCTCTTCCTTGTTGCCCCCACTCTCGCACCCCTTCCATGTTGCCCCCACCCACCCACCTAACCCTTCCCTGTTGCCCCCACCCACCCCATTCCCTGTTGCCTCCACTCAGCCACTCACTCACCCACGAGCTTCCTGATGCTCCCACCCACCCACCCACCAGTTTCCCTGATGCCCCAACACACCCACCCAGCAGCTTCCCTGTTTCCCCCACCTTCCCACCCAACCCCTTCCAAGTTTCCCCCACCTTCCCACCCAACCCCTTCCCTGTTTCTCCCACCCACACACCCACCCCTTCCCTGTTGCCCTCAACCACCCACTCAAACAGCCTCTTCCCTGTTGCCCCCACTTACCCATCCAACCACGCCTTCCCTTTTGTCCCCACTCACCCACCCACCCAGCCCCTTCCCTGTTGCCCCCAAACACCCCCTTCCCTGTTGACCCCAGCCACCCCCCCACCCCATTCCCTGTTGCCCCCATCCACCCTCACACCCACCCGGCCCCTTGCTTGTTGCCCCACCCCTTCTCTGTTGTCTCCACCCACACAACCAAACCCTTCCCTGTTGCCCACACCCATCCACCAATCCACCCCCTTCCCTGATGCCCCCACACCAACCATACCCTTACCAGTTGCCCCCACCTTCCCAGACCCTTCTCTGTTGACCCACTCACCCCTACCCTATTGCCCCCACCCACCCCTTCCCTCTTGCCCCCACCCACCCACCCCCTTCCCTGTAGCCCACACACACCCACCCAACCACCCCCTTCCCTTTTGCCCACACCCACCAACATATCCACCACCTTCCCTGTTACCCCCACCCACCTACACACCCACCTACCCCCTTCCCTGTTGCCCGTACCCACCCCTTTCCTTGTTTCCACCACCCACCCACCCCCTTCCCTGTAGCACCCACCCACCCACCCCCTTCCCCATTGACCCCACCCACCCAAACCCTTCCATGTTGCCCCCACCCACTCAGCCCCCTTCCCTGTTGACCACACCCACCTCCCAACCCATTCCCTGCTGACCCCACCCACCCACCCAACCCCTTCCTTGTTGGCCCCACCCACCCACACAACCACCCAGCCACTTTCTTGTTGCCCCCACCTACCCATCCCCTTCTCTTTTAACCGCACACACCCACCCACCCCCTTCCATGTTGCCACCACCCACCCAACCAACCAACCCCCTTCCCTGTTGAACCCACACACCAACCACACCCTTACCAGTTGCCCGCACCCACCCACACCCTTCTCTGTTGACCCACACACCCCCTTTCCTGTTGCCCCATTCCAGCCACCACCTACCCTATTGCCCCCACCCACTCCCTTCCCTCTTGCCCCAACCCACTCATGACATTCCCTGTTGCCCCCACCCCTTCCTTGTTTCCCCCACTTACCTACTCACTGACACCCTTCCCTGTTGCCCCAACACACCCACCCAAACACCCCCTTCACTGTTGCCCCCACCCAGCCACTCCTTCCCTGTTGCCCCCAACCACCCACTCAAACACCCTTCCTTGTATTTCCCACCCACTATCATTCAGACTTCCCTGTTGCCCCCACCCACCTACACACCACCTTCCCTGTTGCCCCCACACACAAACACACCCCCTTCCCTGTTGACCCATCCCACCAACCCACCGTCACCCTTCCCTGTTTCCCCCACCCACTCGCCCACCCATCCTTATTGACCCCACCCTCCTGCCCAACCCCTGCCCTGCTGCCCCCACCCTCCCGCCCACCCCCTTCCCTGTTGCCCACACCCTCCCACTCAGACGATTCCTTGTTGCCCACACTCTCCCACCCACATGATTCCTTGTTGCCCCCACCCTCCCCCTTCACTGTTGCCCCAACCTCATTCCATGTTGCCCCCAAACAAACCCCCACACACCCCTTTCCCTTTTGCCCCCAGCCAGCCACCCTTCAACTTCCCTGTTGCCACCATCCACACACCCACCAACCCAACCCCATGCCTTTTGCCCCCACCCACACACCCACTGCCTTCCCTGGCACCCCCACTCAACCACCCCTTTGCCTGATGCGCCCACCCACACACCCACACCCTTCCCTGTTGCCTCCACCCACCCACTCACTCACCCACCAACTTTCCTTCATGCCACCACCCATCCACCCAACAGCATCCCTGATGCCCCCACCAGCTTCCCTGTTTCCCCCACCCACCCATTCCCCCTTCCCTGTTCACCCCACCCACCCCCCAACCCATTCCCTGCTGAACCCACACACCCACCCACAACTTTCCCTGTTTTCCCCAGCCACCTACACACCCAGCCCCTTCCTTGTTGCCCCCACCCACCCAAAAAAACAAACCCTTCCCTGTTGCCCACACCCATCCACCAACCCACCCCCTTCCTTGTTGCCCCCCACACACCAACCACACCCTTACCAGTTGCCTGTACCCACCCACACCCTTCCCTGTTGACTCACCCACCCCCTTCCCTGTTGCCCCCATCCAGGCACCATCTACCCTATTGCCACCACCCACTCCATTCCCTCTTGCCCCCACCCACTCATACCCTTCCCTGTTGCCCCCACCCCTTCCCTGTTTCCTCCAACCTACCTACCCACCGACCCCCTTCCCTGTTGCCCGTACACACCCACCCAAACACCCCCTTCCCTGTTACCCCCACCCAGCCACCCCTTCCCTGTGAACCCCACCCACCAACCTACCAGCATCCTTCCATATTGCCCCCACCCTCCCGTCCACCCCCTTCCCTGTTGCCCCCACCCTCCTCCAATCCCCTTTCCCTGTTGCCCCCACCTTCCCGCCCATCCCCTTCCCTGTTGCCCCCACCCTCCTGCTCACCCGCTTCCCTGTTGACCACACCCTCCCACCCACACCCTTCACTGTTGCCCCCATCCTCCCAGCCACCACCTTCCCTGTTGCCCCCAACCTACAGCCCACACCCTTCCTTGTTGCTCCCACTCACCCGCCCACCACCTTCTCTGTTGTCCACACCCACCCACAACGCAACATCCCTGTTGCCATTACCCACCCACACCACCCTTCCCTGTTGACCCCAAACCCTCCTCTGTTGCCCCCACCCACACAACCACCCACCCCCTTGCCTGTTGGCCCCACCCCGTTCCCTGTTGCCCCAACCCCATTCCATGTTGCCTCCAAACACACCCCCATACACCCCATTCCCTACTGCCCCCAGCCAGCAACCTACTACCTTCCCTGTTGCCACCATCCACCCATCCACCAATCCAAGCCCACCCTATTGCCCCCACCCACGCACCCGCACCCTTCACCGGTGCTCCCACTCACCCACCCATTTGCCTGATGCGCCCACCCACCCATCCACCAACTTCCTTGTTGCCTCCACCCACCCACTCACTCACACACCAGCTTCCCTGATGCCCACACCCACCCACAGACCAGCTTCCCTGTTGCCCCCACACACACACCCAACCACACTTTAACTTTTGCCCATACCCTCAAACCACCTATCCTATTGCCCCTACCCACCCCCTTCCTTGTTGCCCACACCCCTTCCCAGTTGCCCCCACCTACTCAATCCACCCACCACTTCCCTATTGCCCCAACTCATCCACCAACCCACCCCCTTCCCTGTTGCCCTCACCCACACACCCCCTTCCCTGTAGTCCTGACCCACCCACCCACCCCCTTCCCTGTTGCCATCACCCACCCCCTTCCCTGTTCCCCCCACACACCCACCCCCACCCTTACCAGTTGACACCTCCCACACACTCCCTTCACTGTTGCACCCACCAAGCCACCACCACTCTATTGCCCCCAACCAACCCATCTCTGTTGCCCCCACTCCTTCCCGGTTTCCCCCACCTACCTACCCACTCACTCCCTTCCCTGTTGCCCCCACACATCCAACCAACCACCCCCTTCCCTGTTGCACACACCCACCCACACATCCACCATCTTCACTGTTGCCCCCACCCAACTACACACCCACCCACTCCCTTCCCTGTTGCCCGCACCCACCCCTTCCTTGTTTCACCCACCCACCCACCCACACCCTACCCTGTTGTCCCCACCCACCCACCCCCTTCCATGTTGATCCCACCCACCCCCCCACCCCATTCCCTGCTGATCACACCCACACACCCGCACCCTTCCCTGTTTTCCCAACCCACCCACCCACCCATCACCTTCCCTTTGCCCCACCCTCCCACAACCTACCTTATTGCCCCTACCCATCCCCTTCCATGTTGCCCCCTATGACACACACACTTCCCTGTTGGCCACACCGCTTCCCTGTTGCCCTCACTCACCCACAAAACTTTCCCTTCCCTGTTGCCCCCACCTACACACCCCCTTCCCTGTTGCCTCCACCCAACCACCCCCTTCCCTGTTGCCCCCACCCACCCCCCCTTCCCTGTTGCCCTCACCCACCCACGCCCTACCCTGTTGCCCTCACCCACCCACCCCTTCCCTGTTGCCCTCACCCACCCCTTCCCTTTTAACCTCACCCATCCCCCCACCGGTTCCCTGTTTCCCCACCCACCCATACACCCAACCCCTTCCCTGTTGCCCCCACCAGCCAGACACCCAAACAGCCCCTTCCCTGTTGCCCACACCCACCCACACATCCACCACCTTCACTGTTGCCCCCACCCAACTACACACCCACCCACCCCCTTCCCTTTTGCCCACAACCACCCCTTCCTTGTTTCACCGACCCACCCTCTCATACCCTACCCTGTTGTCCCCACCCACCCACTCCCTTTCACGTTGACCCCAACCAACCCCCCACCCTATTCCCTGCTGACCGCACCCACACACCCACACCCTTCCCTGTTTCCCCAACCCACTCACCCACCCAGCACCTTCCCTTTGCCCCCACCCATGCACCCACCCAATTCCCTGTTGCCCCCACCCAAGCACCCACCCCCTTCCCTGTTGCCATCACCCACGTAACCACAGCCTTCCCTGTTGCCCACACCCATCCAACAACCCAGCCCCTTCCCTGTAGCCCACACACATCCACCCACATGATTAACATTTGTCCCACCCACCCACAACATTCCCTGTTGCCCACCCACCCCCTTCCCTGTTGCCCCCCCCCACTCACCACTTTCCTTGTTGCCCCCACTCCTTCCCTGTTTCCCCCACCTACCTACCCACCTACCCCATTCCCTGTTGCCCCCACACATCCTACCAACCACCACTTTCCCTGTTGCCCACACCCACCCACACATCCACTACATTCCCTGTTGCCCAAACCCAACTACACACCCACGCAACCACTTCCCTGTTGCCCGCACCCACCCCCTTCATTGTTTCCCCCACCCACCCACCCATCCCATTCACTGCTGCCCCCAACAACCTACCAACCACCTTCCCTGTTGTCCCCACCCATGAACCCACTCACTTCCTTGTTGCCCCCAACCCACCTGACCACCCCATTCCCTGTGCCCCCACCCTCCAGCCCACACACTTCCCTGTTGCCCGCACCCCCTTCCCTATTGCCCTCAACCAACCACAACCCTTCCCTGTTGACACCACACACTCACACACACCCTTCTCTGTTGCCCCTAACCACCCACCCACCCCGTTCCCTGTTACCACACCCACACCATTCCCTGTTGTCCCTACCCACCACCCAACACGCTTTCCTTTTGCCCCCACCCACACACCCACTTCCCTGTTGCCTCCATTGTCACCTTGCATCCCTGTTGCACTCACTCACACACACTCCCCTTGCCTGTTGCCCTCACCCGCACACAACCCCCTTCCCTGTTGCCAACACCAACACACACCCCTTTCCCTGCTGCCCGCAAACCCTCCTCTGTTGCCCCCACTCACACAACCACCTACCCCCTTGCCTTTTGGCCCCACCCCGTTCCTTGTTGCCCCGACCTCATTCCATGTTGCCCCCAAACAAACCTCCACACCCCATGCCCTGTTGCCTCCAGCCACCTAACCACCACCTTCCCTGCTGTCCCCAAGCACCTCCCCACACCCTTCAATGTTGACCCCACACGCCCCCTCCTTCCCAGTTGCCCCCACCCAACCCCTTCCCTGTTGACCCCAATCGAACCAACCCCTTCCCTGTTGCACGCACCCACCCATCCACCCACTTCGCTGTTCCCCAACCCACCCACACACTCCTTCCCTGTTGCCCCCACTCACCCAACCACATAATTCCCTGTTGCCCTCATCCACCCAAAAATCGTGATCCCTGTTGCCCCACACAACCATTCACTCCCTTCCCTGTTGCCCTAACAGACACACCCACCCCCTTCTCTGTTGCCACAACACACCCCCTTTCCTGTTGCCCCCACACACCCATCCCACCCCTTACTTGCTGCCAAGCACCCCCATCCCTCTTGCCCCAATGCACCCCATTCCCTGTTGCCCCCACCCAGCCACCACCTACCCTATTGCCCCCACACAACATCTTCCCTGTTGCCCCCACACACTCACCCCCTTCACTGTTGACCCCGCCCCTTCCCTGTTTCCCCCACCTACCAACCCACCCACACCCTTCACTGTTGCCCGCATACACTCACCCACCTACCCACCCCTTCCCTGTTGCCCGAACCCACCCACACTTCCACCACCTTCGCCGTTGCCCCAACCACCCACACACCCACACACTCCCTTTCCTGTTGCCTGCACGCACTCCCTTCCTTGTTTCCCCCACGCACCCACCATACCCTATTGCCCCGACCCACTGCCTTCGCTGTTGCCCCCTTTGATCCACCCCATCCCTGTTGCCCCCAACTACCCACCCACATGCCCCTTCCCTGTTTCCCCCACCCACCCACCCCCTTCCATGTTGCCCCCACCCACCCACCCCCTTCCCTCTTGCCCCCACACACCCCCTTCCCTGTTGACCCCACACACCCACCCACACCCTTCCCTGTTTTCCCCACCCAGCCAACCCTTTCCTTGCTGCCCCCACCCACCCACACACCTTCCCAGCCCCTTCACTGTTGACCTCACCTACCCAGCCCCTTCCCTGTTGACCCCAACCACCAACCCAACCCCTTCCCTGTTGCCACCGCCCACCTAACCACAGACTTAACTGTTGCCTACACCCATCCACCAACCCATCCCCTTCCGTGTTGCCCACACACATCAAACCAAACCCTTACCAATTGCCCCCACCCACCCAAAACCTTCCCTGTTGCCCCACACACCCCCTTCCCTGTTGCCCCCACACATCCTACCAACCACCTGCTTCTCTGTTGCCCACACCCACCCACACATCCACCACATTCCCTGTTGCCCCCACCCACCTACACACACATGCAATCCCTTCCCTGTTGCAGGCACCCACCCCCTTCCTTTTTTCCCCCACCCACCCATCCCATTCACTGTTGCCCCCAAACAACTACCCACCAACTTCCCTGTTGCCCCCACCCACGAACCCACTCACTTCCCTGTTGCCCCCACCCACCCACCCACCTACGCCATTCCCTGTTGCCCCCACCCACCTGCCCAACCCCTTCCCTGTTGCCGCCACCCTCCTGCCCACACATGTCCCTGTTGCCCCCACCCCCTTCCCTATTGCTCTCAACCAACCACAACCCTTCCCGGTTGACACCACAAACTAACACACACCCTTCCTTGTTGCCCCTACCCACCCATCCACTCCGTTCCCTGTTGCCACACCCATATCGTTCCCTGTTGTCCCCACCCACCACCCAACATGCTTTCCTGTTTGCACCCACCCACACACACCCTTCCCTGTTGCCCCCATTGTCACCCCGCATCCCTGTTGCACCCACTCACACACACTCTCATTCCCTGTTGCCCTCACCTGCACACAACCCCTTTCACTGTTGCCAACAACCAGCCACACCACCTTCCCTGTTGCCCCCAAACCCTCCTCTGTTGCCCCCACTCACACAACCACCCACCCTCTTGCCTGTTGGCCCCACGCAGTTCCCTGTTGCCCCCATCCCATTCCATGTTGCCCCCCAAACAAACACACACAAACACCCTCCTTCCCTGTTGCCCCCCCAACCCCTTCCCTGTTGACCCCAATCGAACCAACCCCTTCCCTGTTGCCCCCACCCACCCACCCACCCTCTTCCCTGTTCCCCAACCCACCCACACACTCCTTCCCTGTTGCCCCAGTCACCCACACACACAATTCCCTGTTGCTCTCACCCACCCACCCACCCACCGCCATCCCTGTTGCCCCCACGCAACGACCTACCACCTTCCCTGTTGCCCCCACCCACACCCTATCCTGTTGCCCCAACAGACCCACCCACACCCTTCCCTGTTGCCCCCACACACACCCTTTTCTGTTGCCCATACAAACGTACCCACTCCCTTCCCTGTTCCCCCAATCACACACCCACCCCTTCATTGTCACACCCTCCCACCCTCAACTGTCCCTGTTGCCCCCACCCACCTACCCACACCCTTCTCTGTTGCACCCACCAACCCCCTTCCCTTTTGCCCCCAAACACCCACCCACCCACTTCCCTGTATCCCCCACGCACCTCCTTCCCTGTTGCACCACCCACCCATCCACCCCTTTCCCTGCTGCCCCCAACCAACCAGCCCCCCATTCCCTGTTGCCATTACCCACCCCCCACCCGACCCCTTCCCTGTTGCCCCCATCCCCTTCCCTGTTGACCCCACCAACTTCCCTACCCCATTCCCTGTTGACCCCACCCACCCACACTCCCAACCTCTTCCCTTTCGCCCCATCTCACCCACACACGCACCCAGTCCCATCCCTGTTGCCCGCACACATCCACCCCCTTCCCTGTAGCCCCCACTCACGCACACAACTCGATTCCTGTTTCCCCCACCCACCCACAAACTTCCCTGTTGCCACCACCCACACAACCAAAACTTTCCCTGTTCCTAACAGCCATCCACCAACCCAAACCCTTCCCTGTTGCCTCCACACACATACCCATCCCCTTATGAGCTGCTGCCATTCAACCCCCTTCCCTGTTGCCCCCACACACCCCGTTCCCTGTTGCCCCAACCCTGCCACCACCTACCCTATTGCCCCCACCCACCCTCTTCCCTGTTGCCCCCACCCATTCACCACTTCCCTGTTGACCCCACCACTTCCCTGTTTCCCCCGCCTACCTACCCACCCAACACCTTCCCTGTTACCCCCACCCACCCACACACCCACCCACTGACTTCCCTGTTGCCCTCACACACCCCCTTCCCTGTTGCCCGTACTCACACACCCACCCCCTTCCCTGTTGCCCCCACCCACTTCCCTGTTGACACCACCCACCCACCCAACCCCATTACCAGTTGCCCCCACACACCAACTCCCTTCCCTGTTGCCCCCTCCCACCTTTTCCTAGTTGCCCCCACCCATCCACAACCCACCCTATTGCCTCTACCCACCACTTTCCTTGTTGCCCCCAAACACCCACCCCCTTCCTTGTTGCCCACACCCCTTCCATGTTGCCCCGAACTACCCACCCACCCATCCACTTCCCTGTTGCACACACCAACCCACCCACCCACCCCCTTCCCTGTAGCCCCCACCTCCTTCCCTGTTGACCCCACACACCCAGCCACACCCTTCCCTGTTTCCACCCCACCCACACACCCAACTCCTTCCCTGTTGCCCCCACCCACCCACAAACCCACCCAGCCTCCTCCCTGTTGCACCCACAAACCCACACACACAAACGCTTCCTTTTTGCCCCATCCCACCCACACACACACCCAGTCCCATCCCTGTTGCCCCACACACCCAGCCCCTTCCCTGTAGCCCCCACCCACCTACTGAACCCATTTCCTGTCGCTGCCACCCACCCACTCCCTTCCATTTTGCCACCCCACACACAACCAAACCTTTCCCTGTTGACCACACACATCCACCAACCCAAACCCTTCCCTGTTGCCCCCACACTCCCACTGACACCCTTAATTGCTGCCAAGCACCCACATCCCTCTTGCCCCAATGCACCCCATTCACTGTTGCTCCCACCCAGCCACCACCTACCCTATTGCGCCCACCCACCATCTTCCCTGTTGCCACCACCCACTCACCCCGTTCCCTGTTTCCCCCACATACCTACCCACCCACCCCCTTCACTTTTGCCCAAACCCACCCACACTTCCAACACTTTCGCCATTGCCCCCACCCACACACCATCACACTCCCTTCCCTGTTGCCTGCACCCAACCCTTCCTTGTTTCCCCCATGCACCCACCATACCCTATTGCCCCGGCCCACTGCCTTCGCTGTTGCCCCCTATGATCCACCCCCTCCCTGTTGCCCACACACCTTCCCTGTTGCCCCCAACTACCCACCCAGATTCCCCATTTCTTTGCCCCCACCCACCTACCCACTTGCATGTTGACCCCACCCACCCAACCCGTTCCCTGTAGCCCCCACCCACCCCCTTCCCTGTTGACTCCACCCACCCACCCAACTCATTCCCTGTTGACCCCACAAACCCACCCACACCATTCCCTATTTTCCCCACCCAGCCAACACCTTCCCTGTTGCCCCCACCCACCCACATACCCACACAACCCCTTCCCTGTTGATCCCAATCGAACCAACTCCTTCCCTGTTGCCCCCACCCACCCACCCACTTCCCTGTTCCCCAACCCACACACACGCTCCTTCCCTGTTGCCCCCCCTCACCCAACCACAGAATTCCCTGTTGCCCTCACCCACCCAACCATCGCAATCCCTGTTGCCCCACGCAACCACTCACCCCCTTCCCTGTTGCCCCCACACACCCACCCACCCCCTTACTTGCTGCCAAGCACCCCCATCCCTCTTGCCCAATGCACCCCATTCCCTGTTGCCCCCACCCAGCCACCACCTACCCTATTGCCCCCCCACCATCTTCCCTGTTGCCCCCACCCACTCACCCCCTTCCCTGTTGACCCCACCCGTTCCCAATTTCCCCCACCTACCAACCCACCCACCCCCTTCACTGTTGCCCGCACACACTCACCCACCCACCCACCCGCTTCACTGTTGCCCGAATCCACCCACACTTCCACCACCTTCGCCGTTGCCCCCAACCACCCACACACCCACACACTCCCTTTCCTGTTGCCTGCACTCACCCCCTTCCTTGTTTCCCCCACGCACCCACCATACCCTATTGCCCGACCCACAACCTTTGCTGTTGCCCCTATAATCCACCACCTTCCCTGTTGCCCACACCCCTTCCCTGTTGCCCCCATCCACCCCCTTCCCTGTTGACACCACCCACCCACCCAACCGACTCCCTGTTGACCCCACACACCCACCCACACCCTTCCCTGTTTTCCCCACCCAGCCAACCCCTTCATTGTTGCCCCCACCCACCCACACACCTACCCAGCCCCTTCACTGCTGACCCCACCGACCCAGCCCCTTCCCTGTTGCCACCACCCGCCCAATCACAGCCTTCCCTGTTGCCCACATCATCCAACAACCCACCCCCTTCCCTGTTGCCCACACACATCAACCCACACCATTACCAATTGCCCCCTTCCCACCCATAACCTTCCCTGTTGACCCACGCACCCCCTTCCCTGTTGCCTCCACCCTGCCACCACCTAACCTATTGCTCCCACCCACCCCCTTCCTTGTTGCCCCCTCCCACTCACCACCATCCCTGTTGCCCCCACTCCTTCCCTGTTTCCCTCAGCTACTTACCCACCCACCCCATTCCCTGTTGACCCCACACATCCTACCAACCACCTCCTTCTCTGTTGCCCACACCCACCCATACATTCACCACATTCCCTGTTGCCCCCACCCATCTACACACCCACACAGCCCCTTCCCTGTTGCCTGCACCCACTCCCTTCCTTGTTTCCACCACCCACCCACCCATCCCATTCACTGTTGCCCACAACCACCTACCCACCACCTTCCCTGTTGCCCCCATGCACGAACACATTCATTTCCCTGTTGCCCCAACCTACCCACTCACCCATGCCATTCCCTGTTGCCCCCAACCACCTGCCCACCCCCTTCCCAGTTGCCCACACCCTCCTGCCCACACACATCCCTGTTGCCCCCACACCCTTCCCTGTTGCCCTCAACCAACCACAACCATTCCCTGTTGATACCACATACTCACACACACCCTTCCCTGTTGAACCTACGCACCCATCCACCCCGTTCCCTGTTGCCACACCCACACCATTCCCTGTTGTCCCCACCCACCACCTAAAAAGCTTTCCTGTTGCCCCCACCCACACACACCCTTCCCTGTTGCCCCCATTGTCACCCCACATCCCTGTTGCACCCACTCACACACATTCCCCCTCCCTATTGACCTCACCCGCACACAAACCCTTCCCCTGTTGCCAACAACTGCCCACACCACCTTCCCTGTTGCCCCCAAACCCTCCTCTGTTGCCCCCACTCAAACATCCGCCCACCCTCTTGCCTGTTGGCCCCACACAGTTCCCTGTTGCCCCCATCCCATTCCATGTTGCCCCCAAACAAACACACACACACCCCCTCCTTCCCTGTTGCCCTCACCCAACCCCTTCCCTGTTGACCCCAATCGAACCAACCCCTTCTCTGTTGCCCCCACCCATCCACCCACACACTTCCCTGTTCCCCAAGCCACCCAAACACTCCTTCCCTGTTGCCCCAGTCACCCACCCACACAATTTCCGGTTGCTCTCACCCACCCACTTTCTTCCCTGTTGCCCCCACGCAATGACCTACCCCCTTCCCTGTTGACCCCACCCACCCCCTTCCCTGTTGCCAGCACCCACCTGAGCAGAGCCTTCACTGTTGCCCACACCCATCCACCAACCCACCGCTTTCCTGTTGCCCACACACATCCACCCACACCCTTACCCTGATGCCACCACCTACCCACAACCTTCCCTGTTGCCCCCACCCAGCCACCACCTTCCCTGTTGACCCCACCCCTTCCCTGTTTCCCCCACATACCTACCCACCCAACACCTTCACTTTTGCCCGAACCCACCCACACTTCCAACACCTTCGCCATTGCCCCCACCCACACACCCACGCACTCCCTTCCCTGTTGCCTGCACCCATCCCCTTCCTTGTTTCCCCCATGCACCCACCATAACCTATTGCCCCGGCCCACAGCCTTCACTGTTGCCCCCTATGATCCAGCCCCTCCTTGTTGCCCACACACCTTCCCTGTTGTCCCTAACTACCCCCACAGATGCCCCATCCCTGTTGCCCTCACACACCCACCCCCTTCCATGTTGCCTCCAGCCACCCACACACCACCTTCCCTGTTGTCCCCAAGCACCTCCCCACACCCTTCAATGTTGATCCCACACAACCCCTCCTTCCCTATTGCCCCCAGCCAACCCTTTCCCTGTTGACTCCAATCGAACCAACCCCTTCCCTGTTGCGCAACCCACCCACACACTACTTCCCTGTTGCCCCAACAGACCCACCCACACCCTTCCCTGTTGCCCCCACATTTCCCCTTTCCTGTAGCCGCAATTACCCACCCACCGCCTTCACTGTGACCCCCTCCCACCCTCAACTGTCCCTGTTGCCCCCACCCACCTAACCACCCCATTCTCTGTATCACCCAACCACCCCCTTCCTTTTTGCCCCCAAACACCCACCCAACTACTTCCCTGTTGCCCCCATGCACCTCCTTCCCTGTTGCACCACCCACCCACCCATTCCCTTCCCTGTTGCACACACCCACACCCTTCCCTGTAGCCCCCACCTCTTTCCCTGTTGACCCCACACACCCAGCCTCACCCTTCCCTGTTTCCACCCCACCCACACACCCAAGTCATTCCCTGTTGCACCCACCCACCCACAAACCCACCCAGCCTCTTCCCTGTTGCCCCCACCCACCCACAAACCCACCCAGTCCCATCCCTGTTGCCCCCACACACTCAGCCCCTTCTCTGTAGCCCCCACCCACCCACTGAACCCGTTTCCTGTCACCGCCACCCACCCACTCTCTTCCATTTTGCCACCCCACACACAACCAAACATTTCTCTGTTGCCCACACACACCCACCGACCCCCTTAATTGCTGCCAAGCACCCACATCCCTCTTGCCCCATGCACCCCATTCCCTGTTGCCCCCACCCAGCCACTACCTACCCTTTTGCGCCCATCCACCATCTTCCCTGTTGCCCCCACACTCTCACCCCCTTCCCTGTTGACCCCACCCCGTTCCCTGTTTCCCCCACATACCTACCCACCCACCCCCTTCACTTTTGCCCAAACCCACCCACACTTCCAACACTTTCGCCATTGCCCCCACCCACACACCATCACACTCCCTTCCCTGTTGCCTGCACCCACCCCCTTCCTTGTTTCCCCCATGCACCCACCATACCCTATTGCCCCGGCCCACTGCCTTCGCTGTTGCCCCCTATGATCCACCCCCTCCCTGTTGCCCACACACCTTCCTGCTGCCCCCAACTACCCACCCAGATGCCCCATCCCTGTTGCCCCCACCCACCCCCTTCCATGTTGCCCCCACCCACCCAAACCGTTCCCTGTTGCCCCCACCCACCCCCTGCCCTGTTGACCCCACCCACCCACCCAACACGTTCCCTGTTGCCCCCACCCACCCCCTGCCCTGTTGACCCCACCCACCCACCCAACCCATTCCCTGTTGACCCCACACACCCTCCCACACCCTTCCCTGTTTTCCCCACCCAGCCAACCCCTTCCCTGTTGCCCCCACCCACCCACCCACCCACTTCCCTTTTCCCCAACCCACCCACACGCTCCTTCCCTGTTGCCCCCACTCACCCAACCACAGAATTCCCTGTTGCCCTCACCCACCCAACCACCGCAATCCCTGTTGCCCCACGCAACCACTCACCCCCTTCCCTGTTGCCCCAACAGACACACCCACCCCCTTACTTGCTACCAAGCACCCCCATCCCTCTTGCCCAATGCACCCCATTCCTTGTTGCCCCCACCCAGCCACCACCTACCCTATTGCCCCCACCCACCATCTTCCCTGTTGCCCCCACCCACTCACCCCCTTCCCTGTTTCCCCCATCTACCAACCCACCCACCCCCTTCACTGTTTCCCGCACAAACACCCACCCGCCCACCCGCTTCCCTGTTGCCCGAACCCACCCACACTTCCACCACTTTCGCCGTTGCCCCCAACCACCCACAAACCCACACATTCCCTTTCCTGTTGCCTGCACTCACCCCCTTCCTTGTTTCCCCCACTCACCCACCATACCCTATTGCCCGACCCACAGCCTTTGCTTTTGCCCCCTATAATCCACCCCCTTCCATGTTGCCCACACTCCTTCCCTGTTGCCGCCACCCACTGCCTTCCCTGTTCACCCCACCCACCCGCCCAACCCATTCCCTGTTCACCCCACACACCCACCCACAACCTTCGCTGTTTTCCGCACCCAGCCAACCCCTTCACTGTTGACCCCACCTACCCAGCCCCTTCCCTGTTGCCACCACCCGCCCAATCACAGCCTTCCCTGTTGCCCATACCCCTCCAAAAACCCACCCCCTTCCCTGTTGCCCACACATATCATCCCACACCATTACCAATTGCCCCCGCCCACCCAAAACCTTCCCTGTTGACCCACGCACCCCCTTCCCTGTTGCTCCCACCCTGCCACCACCTAACCTATTGCCACCACCCACCCCTTCCGTGTTGCCGCCTCCCACTCACCACCTCTCCTTTTGCCCCCACTCCTTCCCTGTTTCCCCCAGCTACCTACCCACCCACCCCATTCCCTGTTGCCCCCACACATCCTACCAACCACCTCCTATTCTGTTGCCCACACCCACCCACACATCCACCACATTCCCTGTTGCCCGCACCCACCTACACAACCACGCAACCCCTTCCCTGTTGCCCGCACCCACTCCCTTCCTTGTTTCCCCCACACACCCACCCATCCCATTCACTGTTGCCCCCAACCACCTACCCACCACCTTACCTGTTACCCCCATCCACGAACCCACTCACTTCCCTGTTTCCCCCACCTAACCACCCACACACACCATTCCCTGTTGCCCACACCCACCTGCCGACCCCCTTCCCAGTTGCCCCCCACACTCCTGCCCACAAACTTCCCTGTTGCCCCCACCCCTTCCCTGTTGCCAACAATCACCCACACCCCCTTCCCTGTTGCCCCCAAACCATCCTCTGTTGCCCCCACTCACACATCCATGCACCCTCTTGCCTGTTGGCCCCACGCAGTTCCCTGTTGCCCCCATCCCATTCCATGTTGCCCCAAAACAAACACACACACACCCCCTCCTTCCCTGTTGCCCTCACCCAACCCCTTCCCTGTTGACCCCAATCAAACCAACCCCTTCCCTGTTGCCCCCACCCACCCACGCACACCCTTCCCTGTTGCCCCCAGTTACCCACCCACACAATTCCCTGTTGCTCTCACCCACACACACACTGCCATCCCTGTTGCCCCCATGCAACGATCTACCCCCTTCCCTGTTGCCCCCACCCACCCCCTACTCTGTTGCCCCAAGAGACCCACCCACCCACTTCGCTGTTGCCCCCACACACACCCTTTTCTGTTGCCCCTACAAACGTACCCAACCCCTTCGCTGTTCACCCAATCACCCACCCACCCCTTCACTGTCACACCCTCCCACCCTCAACAGTCCCAGTTGCCCCCACCCACCTACCCACCCCCTTCTCTGTTGCACCCACACACCCCCTTCCCTGTTGCCCCCAAACACCCACCCATCCACTTCCCTGTTGCCCCCACTCACCTCCTTCCCTGTTGCACCAAACACCCCTTTCCCTGTTGCCCCCCACCCAAACACGTCCCATTCCCTGTTGCACTTACCCACCCCCAACCCAACCCCTTCCCTGTTGCCTCATCCCCTTCCCTGTTGACCCCACCAACTTCCCTAACCCATTCCCTGTTGACCCCACCCACCCACACACCCAATTGCTTCCCTTTTGCCCCATCCTAACCACACACACACCCAGTCCCAACCCTGTTGCCCCCACACTGCCACCACCTTCCCTGTAGCCCCCACCACCCACACAACCCGATTCCTGTTGCCCCCACCCACCCACATAATTCCCTGTTCCCCCCACCCACACAACCAAACCTTTCCCTGTTCCTAACACCATCCACCAGCCCAACCCCTCCCCTCTTGCCCCCACACACACGAGTTGCCACCACACACCCCCTTCCCTGTTGCCCACTCCAACCCACCCACCCACCAATCCCCTTACCTGTTGCCCCCACCTCCTTCCCTGTTGACCCCACACACCCAGCCACCCTCTTCCCTGTTTCTTCCACGCACCCTGTTCCCTGTTGCCCCAACCCTGCTGCCACCAACCCTATTGCCCCCACACACCCTCTTCCCTGTTGCCCCTACCCCCTATCACTTCCCTGTTGACCCCACCCCTTCCCTGTTTCCCCCACCTACCTACCCATCCACACCCTTCCCTGTTTCCCGAACCCACCCACACACCTACCACCTTCCCTGTTGCCCCCACCCACCCACACACCCAGCCACCCACCCACATCCCTGTTGCCCCCACACAGCGCCTTCCATGTTGCCCGCATCCAACCACCCACACCCTTCCCTGTTGCCCCACCCACTTCCCTGTTGACAACACCCACCCACCCAAACCCATTACCAGTTGCCCCCACCCACCCACTCCCTTCACTGTTGCCCCTCCCACCTTTACCCAGTTGCCCCCACCCATCCACAACCTACCCTTCTGCCTCTACCCACCCCATTCCCTGTTGCCCCCTTACACCCACCCCCTTCCTTGTTGCCCACACCCCTTCCAAGTTGCCCCAAACTACCCACCCACCCACCCCCTTCCCTCTTGCCCCCACCAACCCACCCACACACCCACCCCCTTCCCTGTTGCTCCCACCTCTTTCCCTGTTGACCCCACACACCCAGCCACACCCTTCCCTGTTTTCCCCCCACCCACACACCCAACTCCTTCTTTTTTGCCCCCACCCACCACAAACCCTCCCAGCCCCTTCCCTGATGCCCACACCACTTCCCTGTTGCACCCACCCACCCACACACACAACCGCTACCCTTTTGCCCCATCCCACCCACACACACCCAGTCCCATCCCTGTTGCCACCACACAACCAGCCCCTTCGCTTTAGCCCCCACCCAACTACTCCCTTCCAAGTTGCCACCCCACACACAACCAAACCTTTCCCTGTTGACGACACCCATCCACCAACCCAAACCCTTCCCTGTTGCCTCCATGCACCCTGTTCCCTGTTGCCCCAACCCTGTTGCCACCTACCCTATTGCCCCCACACACCCTCTTCCCTGTTGACCCCACCCACTCACCACTTCCCTGTTGACCCCACCCCTTCCTGTTTCCCCCACCTACCTAAACACCCAACCCTTCCCTGTTTCCCGAACCCACCCACACACCCACCACCTTCCCTGTTGCCCCCACCCACCCACCCACTTCCCTGTTGCCCCCACACACCCACTTCCCTGTTGCTGGCATCCTCCCACCCACCCCCTTCCCTCTTGCCCCCACCCACTTCCCTGTTGACACAACCCACCCACCAAACCCCATTACCAGTTGCCCCCAACCACCCACTCCCTTGCCTATTGCCCCTCCCACCTATACCTAGTTGCCCCCACCCATCCACAACCTACCCTATTGCATCTACCCACCCCATTCCCCGTTGCCCCTTACACCCACCCCCTTCCTTGTTCCCCACACCCCTTCCATGTTGCCCCGGCCTACGCACCCACCGACCCCCTTCCCTGTTGCCCACACCAACCCACCCACCCACCCACTTCCCTGTTACCCCCACCTCCTTCCCTGTTGACCCCACACACCCAGCCACACCCTGTCCTGTTTTCCCCCCACCCACACACCCAACTCCTTCCCGTTTGCCCCCAGCCACCCACAAACCCTCCTAGCCCCTTCCCTTTTGCCGACACCACTTCCCTGTTGCACCCACCCGCCCACACACACAACTGCTTCCCTTTTGCCCCATCCCTCCCACACACACCCAGTCCATCCCTGTTGCCCACACACACCCAGCCCCTTCCCTATAGGCCCCACCCACCCTCTGAACCCGTTTCCTGTTCCCCCAACCACCCACTCCCTTCCAAGATGCCACCCCACACACAACCAAACCTTTCCCTGTTGACCACACCCATCCACCAACCCAAACCCTTCCCTGTTGCCCCCACACACCAAACGACCCCCTTACCTGCTGCCAAGCATCCCCATCCCTCTTGCCCCAATGCACCCCATTCCCTATTGCCCCCACCCACTCACCCCCTTTCCTGTTGATCCCACCCACATACCTACGCACCCATCCATTTCATTGTTGCCTGCACCCACCCCCTTCCTTGTTTCCCCCAAGCACCCACCATAGCCTATTGCCCCCACCCACTGCCTTTGCTGTTGCCCCCTATGATCCACCCCGTTTCCTGTTGCCCACACACCTTCCCAGTTGCCCCCAACTACACACCCAGATGCCCCATCCCTGCTACCCCCACCCACCCACCCCCTTCCATGTTGACCCTACCCACCCAGCCCCTTCTTTGTAGCCCCCACCCACACACCCCCTTCCCTGTTTCCCCCATTGTCACCTCGCATCCCTGTTGCACCCACACACACACACTCCCCTTCCCTGTTGCCCTCACCCGCACACATCCCCCTTCACTGTTGCCAACACCCACACACACCCCCTTCCCTGTTGCCCCCAAACCCTCCTCTGTTGCCCCCACTCACACAACCACCCACCCCCTTGCCTATTGGCCCCACCACATTCCCTGTTGCCCCCACCCCATTCCATGTTGCCCCCAAACAAACCCCCACACACCCCATTCCCTGTTGCCTCCAGCCACCCACCCACCACCTTCCCTGTTGTCCCCTAGCACCTCCCCATACCCTTCAATGTTGACCCCACACAACCCCTCCTTCCCTGCTGCCTCCACCCAACCCTTTCCCTGTTGACTCCAATTGAACCAACCCCTTCCCTGTTGCCCCCACCAAACCACCTCTTCACTGTCACACCCGCCCACCCTCAACAGTCCCTGTTGCCCCCACCCACCTACCCAACCCCTTCTCTGTTGCACCCACCCACCCCCTTTCCTGTTGCCCACAAACACCCACCCACCCACTTCCCTGTTGCCCCCACTCACCTCCTTCCCTGTTGCACCACCCACCCATCCTCCCCTTTCCCTGTTGCCCCCACCCAACCACCCCCATTCCCTGTTGCCCTTACCCACCCCCCACCCAACCCCTTCCCTGTTGCCCCATCCCCTTCCCTGTTGACCCCATCAACTTCCCTACCCCATTCCCTGTTGACCCCACCCACCCACACTCCCAACCGCTTCCCTTTTGCCCCATCCCAACCACACACACACCCAGTCCCATCCCTGTTGCCCCCACACACCCACCACCTTCCCTGTAGACCCAACCACCCACACAACCTGATTCCTGTTGCCCCCACCCACACACAAACTTCCCTGTTGCCACCACCCACACAACCAAACCTTTCCCTGTTCCTAACACCCATCCACCAACCCGACCCCTTCCCTCTTGCCCCCACATTCACTCATCCCCTTATGAGTTGCCACCACACACCCCCTTCCCTGTTGCCCACACCAACCCACCCACGCACCCAACCCCTTACCTGTTGCCCCCACCTCCTTCCCTGTTGACCCCACACACCCAGCCACCCTCTTCCCTGTTGCCTTCACGCACCCTGTTCCCTGTTGCCCCAACCCTGTTGCCACCTACTCTATTGCCCCCACCCACCCTCTTCCCTTTTGCCCCCACCCACTCACTCACCACTTCCCTGTTGACACCTACCCTTCCCTGTTTCCCGAACCCACCCACACACCCACCACCTTCCCTGTTGCCCCCACCCACCCACACACCCACCCACCCACTTCCCTGTTGCCCCCACAAACCCCCTTCCATTTTGTCCGCATCCACCCTCCCACCCCCTTCCCTCTTTCCCCCACCCACTTCCCTGTTGACACCACCCACCCACCCAACCCCATTACCAGTTGTCCCCACCCACCCACTCCATTCCCTGTTGACCCTCCCACCTTTACCTAGTTGCCCCCACCCATCAACAACCTACCCAATTGCATCTACCCACCCCATTCCCTGTTGCCCCCTTACACCCACCCCCTTCCTTGTTGCCCACACCCCTTCCAAGTTGCCACGAACTACCTACCCACCCACCCCCTTCCATGTTGTCCACACCAACCCACCCACACACCTCCTTCCCTGTTGCCCCCACCTCCTTCCCTGTTCACCCCACACACCAGCCACACCCTTCCCTGTTTTCCCCCCACCCACAAACCCAACTCCTTCCCTTTTGCCCCCACCCACCCACAAACCCTCCCAGCCCCTTCCCTGTTGCCCACACCACTTCCCTGTTGCACCCACCCGCCCACACACACAACTGCTTCCCTTTTGCCCCATCCCTCCCCCACACACGCGGGCCATCTCTGTTGCCCACACACACCCAGCCCCTTCCCTGTAGCCCCCACCCACCCACTGAACCCGTTTCCTGTTGCCCTCAACCACCCACTCCCTTCCAAGATGCCACCCCACACACAACCAAACCTTTCCCTGTTGACCACACCCATCCACCAACCCAAACCCTTCCCTGTTGCCCCCACACACCCATTGACCCCCTTACTTGCTGCCAATCATCCCCATCCCTCTTGCCCCAATGCACCACATTCCCTGTTGCCCCCACCCACTCACCCCCTTTCCTGTTGATCACACCCCTTCCCTGTTTCCCCCACGTACCCACCCACCCACCCCCTTAACTGTTGCCTGCACCCACCCCCTTCCTTCTTTCCCCCATGCTCCCACCATACCCTATTGCCCCCACCCACTGCCTTCGCTGTTGCCCACTATGATCCACCCCCTTCCCTGTTGCCCACACACCTTCCCTGTTGCCCCCAACTACACACCCAGATGCCCCATCCCTGCTACCCCCCACCCACCCACGCCCTTCCATGTTGACCCTACCCACCCAGCCCCTTCTTTGTAGCCCCCACCCACCCACACCCTTCCCTGTTGAACCCATCCGCCCGCCCAACCCTTTCCCTGTTAACCCCACACACCCACTCACACCCTTCCCTGTTTTACCCACCCAGCCAACCCCTTCAATGTTGCCCCCACCCACCCACCCCCTTCCCTTTTGCTCCCACCCACCCACCCACTTCCCTGTTGCCAGCACCCACCTGAGCGCAGCCTTTGCTGTTGCCCACACCCATCCACCAACCCACCCCTTCCCTTTGCCCACACACATCCACCCACACCCTTACCAGTTGCCACCACCTACCCACAACCTTCACTGTTGCACAAACACTCCCTTCCCTGTTGCCCCCACCCAGCCACCACCTAACCTATTTACCCACCCACCCTCTTCCCTTTTACCCCCTCCCACTCACCACCTTCTCTGTTGCCCCCACTCCTTCCCTGTTTCCCCCACCTACCTACCCACCACCCCATGCCCAGTTGCCCCCATACATTCTACCAACAACCCCCTCCCCTGTTGCCCACACCCACCCACACATCCATCACATTCCATGTTGCCCACACCCACCCACACATCCATCACATTCCATGTTGCCCCCACCCACCTACACTCCAATGCAACTCCTTCACTGTTGCTTGCACCCACCCCCTTCCTTGTTTCCCCCACCCACCTACCCATCCCATTCTCTGTTGCCCCCAACCACCTACCCACCACCCTCCCTGTTGCCACCACCCTCCAGCCCACACACTTCCCTGTTGCCCCCAGCCCCTTCCCTGTTGCCCTCAACCAACCACAACCCTTCCATGTTGACACCACACACTCACACACACCCTTCCCTGTTGGCCCTGCCCACCTATCCACCCAGTTCCCTGTTGCCACACCCACACCATTCCCTGTTGTCCCCACCCACCACCCAACACGCTTTCCTGTTGCCCCCACCCACACACCCCCTTCCCTGTTTCCCCCATTGTCACCTCGCATCCCTGTTGCACTCACTCACACACACTCCCCTTCCCTGTTGCCCTCACACATACACATCCCCCTTCCCAGTTGCCAACACCCACACACACACCCTTCCCTGTTGCCCCCAAACCCTCCTTTATTGCCCCCAGTCACAACCACCCACCCCCTTCACTGTTGGCCCCACCCCATTCCCTGTTGCCCCCACCCCATTCCATGTTGCCCCCAAACAAACCCCCACACACCCCATTCCCTGTTGCCTCCAGCCACCCACCCACCACCTTCCCTGCTGTCCCCAAGCACCTCCCCACACCCTTCAATGTTGACCCCACACAACCCCTCCTTCCCTGTTGCCCCCACCCAACCCTTTCCCTGTTGACTCCAATCGAACCAACCCCTTCCCTGTTGCTCACACACACCCCTTTCCCTGTTGCCCCAACAGACCCACCCACCCCCTTCCCTGTTGTCCCCACATTTCCCCTTTCCTCTTGCCGCAATTACCCACCCACCCCCTTCACTGAGACCCCCTCCCACCCTCAACTGACCCTGTTGCCCCCACCCACCTATCCACCCCATTCTCTGTTGCACCCACCCACCCCCTTCACTGTTGACCCAAACACCCACCCACCCACTTCCCTGTTGCCCCCATGCACCTCCTTCCCTGTTGCACCACCCACCCATCCACCCCCTTCCCTGTTGCCCCCACCCACCCAACCCCTCATTCTCTGCTGCCCCTACACACACCCCCACCCAACCCCTTCCCTTTTGCTCCCACCCCCTACACTGTTGACCCCACCAACCTTCCTACCCCATTCCCAGTTGACCCCAGCCACCCACACACCCAACCGCTTCCTTGTTGCCCCTTCCCACCCACACACACACCCAGTCCCATCCCTGCTGCCCCCACACACCCACCCCCTTCCCTGTAGCCCCCACCCTCCCGCACAACCCGTTTCCTGTTGTCCCCACCCACCCACAACCTTCCCTGCTGCCTCCACCCACACAACCAATTGTTTCCCTGTTGCCAACACAAATCCATCAACCCAACCCTTTCCCTGTTGCCCCCACACACACACACACACCCTTATGAGTTGTCGCCACCCACCCCCTTCCCTGTTGCCCCCACGCACCCCGGTCCCTGTTGCCCCAACCCAGCCACCACCTACCCTATTGCCCCCACCCACCCTCTTCCCTGTTGCCCCCACTCACTCATCCCCTGCCCTGTTGACCCCACCCCTTCCCTGTTTCCCCCACCTACCTACCAACCCACCCACTTCACTGTTGCCCGCACACACCCACCCACCCACCGCCTTCCCTGTTGCCCCCACCTACTCAAAAACAACCTTCCCTGTTGCTCGCACCCACCCACACACCCACCTCCTTCCCTGTCGCCCCCACCCACCCACACAACCACCCATCCACTCCCTTCCCTGTTGCCTGCACCCACCCCCTTCCTTGTTTCCCGCGCCCACCACCACCTACACTATTGCCCCTACCCACCCTCTTCACTGTTGCCCCCAACTACCCACCCCCTTCCCTGTTGCCCACACCCCTTCCCTGTTGCCTCCAACTACCCACTCACCCACCCACTTCCCTGTTGCCCCCACCCACACCCTTGCCTGTTGATGCCACCCACCCGCCCACCCCAGACACTGTTGACCCCAGAAACACACCCAAACCCATCCCTGTTTTCCCCACAGACCCGACCCTTTCCCTGTTGCCCCCACCCACCCACTCCCTTCCAAGTTGCCACCCCACACACAGCCAAACCTTTCCTCATAGACCACACCTATCCACCAACCCAAACCCTTCCCTGTTGCCCCCACACACCCAACGACCCCCTTTCTTGCTGCCCCCATGCCTCTTGACCCAACGCACCCCATTCTCTGTTGCCCCCACCTACACACCCCCTTCCCTGTTGTCCCCACGCCTTCCCTGTTTACCCCACATACCTACCCACACACCCCTTTCACCGTTGCCCGAACCCACCCACACTTCCGACACCTTCGCCATTGCCCCCAACCACACACCCAAACACTCCCTTCCCTGTTGCCTGCACCCACCCCCTTCCTTGTTTCCCCCATGCACCCACCATACCCTATTGCCCCGACCCACCGCCTTCGCTGTTGCCCCCTATGATCCACCCCCTTCCCTGTTGCCCATAGACCTTCCCTGTTGCCCCCAACTACCCACCCAGACGCCCCATCCCTGTTGCCCCCACCCACGCACCCTCTTCCATGTTGACCCCACCCACCCACCCCCTTCCGTGTTGCCCCCAGCCACCCCCTTCCCTGTTGACCACACCCGCCCGCCCAACCCTTTCCCTGTTAACCTCACAAACCCACCCACACCCTTACGTGTTTTCCCCACCCAGCCAACCCCTTCAATGTAGCCCCCACCCACACACATACCCACCCAGCACTTTCCTTGTTGCCCCCACCCACCCACCCACTTCCCTTTTGCTCCCACCCAACCACCCCCTTCCCTGTTGCCAGCACCCACCTGAGCACAGCCTTCGCTGTTGCCCACACCCATCCTCCAACCCACCCCTTCCCTGTTGCCCACACACATCCACCCACACACTTAGCACTTGCCAACACCTACCCTCAACCTTCTCTGTTGCCCAAACACCCCCTTCCATGTTGCCCCCACCCAGCCACCACCTAACCTATTTACCCACCCACCCTCTTCCCTGTTGCCCCTCCTTCTCACCACCTTCTCTGTTCCCCCACTGCTTCCCTGTTTCCCCCACCTACCTACCCACCACGCCATGCCCAGTTGCCCCCATACATTCTACCAACCACCCCCTTCCCTGTTGCCCACACCGACCCACACACCCATCCCATTCCCTGTTTCCCACAACCACCCACCCACCACCCTCCCTGTTGCCCCCCCCTCCTGCCCACACACTTCCCTGTTGCCCCCAGCCCCTTCCCTGTTGCCCTCTACCAACCACAACCCTTCCATGTTGACACCACACACTCACACACACCCTTCCCTGTTGCCCCTGCCCACCTATCCACCCCGTTCCCAGTTGCCACACCCACACCATTCCCTGTTGCCCCTGCCCACCTATCCACGCCGTTCCCAGTTGCCACACCCACACCATTCCCTGTTGTCCCCACCACCACCCAACACGCTTTCCTGTTGCCCCCACCCACACACCCCCTTCCCTTTTTTACCATTGTCACCTCGCATCCCTGTTGCACCTACACACACACCCTCCCCTTTCCTGTTGACCTCACCCGCACACACCCCCTTCCCTGTTGCCCCCAAACACTCCTCTGTTGCCCCCACTCACACAACCACCCACCCCCTTGCCTGTTGGCCCCACCGCATTCCCTGTTGCCCCCACCCCATTCCATGTTGCCCCCAAACAAACCCCCACACACCCCATTCCCTGTTGCCTCCAGCCACCCACCCACCACCTTCCCTGTTGTCCCCTAGTGCCTCCCCACACCCTTCAATGTTGACCCCACACAACTCCTCCTTCCCTGCTGCCTCCACCCAACACTTTCCCTGTTGACTCCAATCGAACCAACGCCTTCCCTGTTGCCCCCACCCACCCATCCCTTCACTGTCAAGCCCTCCCACCCTCAACAGTCCCTGTTGCCCCCACCCACTTACCCAAACCCTTCTCTGTTGCACCCACATACCCCCTTTCCTGTTGCCCACAAACACCCACCCACCCACTTCCCTGTTGCCCCCACTCACCTCCTTCCCTGTTGCTCCACCCACCCATCCTCCCCTTTCCCTGTTGCCCCCACCCAACCACCCCATTCCCTGTTGCCCTTACCCACCCCCCACCCAACCCCTTCCCTGTTGCCCCATCCCCTTCCCTGTTGACCCACCAACTTCCCTAAAACATTCCCTGTTGACCCCACCCACCCACACTCCCAACCGCTTCCCTTTTGCCCCATCCCAACCACACACACACCCAGTCCTATCCCTGTTGCCCCCACACACCCACCACCTTCCCTGTAGACCCAACCACCCACACAACCTGATTCCTGTTGCCCCCACCCACCCACAAACTTCCCTGTTGCCACCACCCACACAACCAAACCTTTCCCTGTTCCTAACCCCATCCACCAACCCAACCACTTCCCTCTTGATCCCACACACACTCATCCCCTTACGAGTTGCCACCACACACCCCCTTCCCTGTTGCCCACACCAACCCACCCACCCACCAATCCCCTTACCTGTTGCCGCCACCTTCTTCCCTGTTGACCCCACACACCCATCCACCCTCTTCCCTGTTGCCTCCACGCACCCTGTTCCCTGTTGCCCCAACCCTGTTGCCACCTACCCTATTGCCCCCACCCACCCTCTTCCCTGTTTCCCCCACCCACTCACCACTTCCCTGTTGACACCACCCCTTCCCTGTTTCCCCCACCTACCTAAACACCCACCCCCTTTCCTGTTTCCCGAACCCACCCACACACTCACCACCTTCCCTGTTGCCCCCAAACACCCACACACCCATCCACACACTTCCCTGTTGCCCCACACAACCCCTTCCCTGTTGCCCGCATCCACCCCCCCACCCCCTTCCCTCTTGCCCCCACCCACTTCCCTGTTGACACCACCCAGCCACCCTCTCCCTTGCCAGTTGCCCCTCCCACCTTTACCTAGTTGCCCCCACCCATCCACAACCTACCCTATTGCATCTACCCACCCCATTCCCTGTTGCCCCCTTACACCTACCCCCTTCCTTGTTGCCCCGCACACCTTCCATGTCGCCCCGACCTACCCACGCACCCACCCCCTTCCCTGTTGCCCACACCAACCCACCCACCCAACCCCTTCCCTGTTGCCCCCCACCTCCTTCCCTGTTGACCCCACACACCCAGCCACACCCTTCCCTGTTTTCCCCCACCCACACACCCAACTCCTTCCCTTTTGCCCCCAGCCACACACAAACCCACCCAGCCCCTTTCCTGTTGCCAACACCACTTCCCTGTTGCACCCACCCGCCCACACACACAACCGCTTCCCTTTTGCCCCATCCCTCCCACACACACTCAGTCCATCCGTGCTGCCCACACACACCCCACCCTTCCCTGTAGCCCCCACCCACCCACTGAACCCGTTTCCTGTTGCCCCCAACCACCCACTCCCTTCCAAGTTGCCACCCCACACACAACCACACCTTTCCCTGTTGACCACACCCATCCACCAACCCAAACCCTTCCCTGTTGCCCCCACACACCCCAACGACCCCCTTACTTGCTGCCAAGCATCCCCATTCCTCTTGCCCAAATGCAACCTATTCCCTGTTGCCCCCACCCACTCACCCCCTTTCCTGTTGATCCCACCCCTTCCCTGTTAACCCCACATACCTACCCACCCACCCCCTTCACTGTTGCCTGCACCCACCCCCTTCCTTGTTTCCCCCAAGCACCCACCATACCCTATTGCCCCCACCCACGGCCTTCGCTGTTGCCCCCTATTATCCAGCCCCTTTCCTGTTGCCCACACACCTACCCTGTTGCCCCCAACTACACACCCAGATGCCCCATCCCTGCTACCCCCACCTACCCACCCCCTTCCATGTTGACCCTACCCACCCAGCCCTTTCTTTGTTGCCCCCACCCACCCACCCCCCTTCCCTGTTGACCCCATCCACCCGCCCAACCATTTCCCTGTTAACCCCAAACACCCACTCACACCCTTCCCTGTTTTACCCACCCAGCCAACCCCTTCCTTGTTGCCACCACCCACCCACCCACTTCCCTTTTGCTCCCACCCACCCACCCCATTCCCTGTTGCCAGCACCCACCAGAGCACAGCCTTCGCTGTTGCCCACACCCATCCACCAACCCACCCCTTCCCTGTTGCCCACACACATCCACCCACACCCTTACCACTTGCCACCACCTACCCACAACCTTCCCTGTTGCTCAAACACACCCTTCGCTGTTGCCCCCACCCAGCCACCACCTAACCTATTTACCCATCCACCCTCTTCCCTGTTGCCCCCTCCTTCTCTGTTGCCCCCACTCCTTACCTGTTTCCCTCACCTACCTACCCACCACCCCATGCCCAGTTGCCCCCATACATTCTACCAACCACCCCCCTTCCCTGTTGCCCACACACACCCACACATCCATCACATTCCCTGTTGCCCCCACCCACCTACACACCAATGCAACTCCTTCCCTGTTGCCCGCAACCACCCCCTTCCTTGTTTCCCCCACCCACCTACCCATCCCATTCCCTGTTGCCCCCAACCACCAACCCACCACCCTCCCTGTTGCCCCTACCCTGCTGCCCACACACTTCCTTGTTGCCCCCACCCCCTTCCCTGTTGCCCCCACCCCCTTTCCTGTTGACCTCAACCAACCACATCCCTTCCATGTTGACACCACACTATCACACACACCCTTCCCTGTTGCCCCTGCCCACCTACCACCCTGTTCCCTGTTGCCACACCCATACCATTCCCTGTTGTCCCCACCCACCACTCAACACGCTTTCCTGTTGCCCCCACCCACACACCCCCTTCCCTGTTTCCCCCATTGTCACCTCGCATCCCTGTTGCTCCCACACACACACACTCCCCTTCCCTGTTGCCCTCACCCACACACATCCCCCTTCACTGTTGCCAACACCCACACACACCCCCTTCCCTGTTGCCCCCAAACCCTCCTCTGTTGCCCCCACTCACACAACCACCCACCCGCTTGCCTGTTGGCACCACCGCGTTCCCTGTTGCCCCCACCCCATTCCATGTTGCCCCCAAACAAACCCCCACACACCCCATTCCCTGTTGCCTCCAGCCACCCACCCACCACCTTCCCTGTTGTCCCCTAGCACCTCCCCACACCCTTCAATGTTGACCCCACACAACCCCTCCTTCCCTGCTGCCTCCACCCAACCCTTTCCCTGTTGACTCCAATCGAACCAACCCCTTCCCTGTTGCCCCCACCAAACCACCTCTTCACTGTCACACCCGCCCACCCTCAACAGTCCCTGTTGCCCCCACCCACCTACCCACCCCCTTCTCTGTTGCACCCACATACCCCCTTTCCTGTTGCCCACAAACACCCACCCACCCACTTCCCTGTTGCCCCCACTCACCTCCTTCCCTGTTGCACCACCCACCCATCCTCCCCTTTCCCTGTTGCCCCCACCCAACCACCCCCATTCCCTGTTGCCCTTACCCACCCCCCCACCCAACCCCTTCCCTGTTGCCCCATCCCCTTCCCTGTTGACCCACCAACTTCCCTAAAACATTCCCTGTTGACCCCACCCAGCCACACTCCCAACCACTTCCCTTTTGCCCCATCCCAATCACACACACACCCAGTCCCATCCCTGTTGCCCCTACGCACCCACCACCTTCCCTGTAGACCCAACCACCCACACAACCTGATTCCTGTTGCCCCCCACCCACCCACAAACTTCCCTGTTGCCACCACCCACACAACCAAACCTTTCCCTGTTCCTAACCCCATCCACCAACCCAACCACTTCCCTCTGGATCCCACACACACTCATCCCCTTACGAGTTGCCACCACACACACCCCCTTCCCTGTTGCCCACACCAACCCACCCACCCACCAATCCCCTTACCTGTTGCCGCCACCTCCTTCCCTGTTGACCCCACACACCCATCCACCCTCTTCCCTGTTGCCTCCACGCACCCTGTTCCCTGTTGCCCCAACCCTGCTGCCACCTACCCTTTTGCCCCCACTCACCCTGTTCCCTGTTTCCCCCACCCACTCACCACTTCCCTGTTGACACCACCCCTTCCCTGTTTCCCCCACCTACCTACCCACCCACACCCTTTCCTGTTTCCTGAACCCACCCACACACTCACCACCTTCCCTGTTGCCCCCACCCACCCACACACCCACCCACCCACTTCCCTGTTGCACCCACACACCCCCTTCCCTGTTGCCCGCACCCACCCACCCACCCCCTTCCCCCTTGCCCCCACCCTCTTCCCTGTTGACACCACCCTTCCACCTAACCCCATTACCAGTTGCCCCACCCACCCACTCCCTTCACTGTTGCCCCTCCCACCTTTACCTAGTTGCCCCCACCCATCCATAACCTTCCCTGTAGACCCCACCCCCCCACTGAACCCATTTCGTGTTACCCCCAAACCACCCACTCCCTTCTAAGTTGCCACCCCACAGACAACCAAACCTTTCCCTGTTGTCCACACCCATCCACCAACCCAAACCCTTCCCTGTTGCCCCCACACACCCAACGACCCCCTTACTTGCTGCCAAGCATCCCCATCCCTCTTGCCCCCACCCACCCTCTTCCCTGTTGCCCCCACCCACTCACCCCCTTCCCTGCTGACCCCACCCCTTCCCTGTTTCCCCCACACACCTTCCCACCCACACCCTTCACTGTTGCCCGAACCTACCCCCACTTCCAACACCTTCGCCATTGCCCCCACTCACACACCCACACACTCCCTTCCCTGTTGCCTGCACCCACCCCCTTCCTTGTTTCCCCCATGCACCCACCATACACTATTGCCCCGACCCACCACCTTCGCTGTTGCCCCCTATGATCCACCCCCTTCCCTGTTGCCCACACACCTTCCCTGTTGCCCCCAACTACCCAACCAGATGCCCCATCCCTGTTGCCCCCACCCACCCCCTTCCCTGTTGACCACACCCGCCCACCCAACCCTTTCCCTGTTAACCCCACACACCCAATCACACCCTTCCCTGTTTTCCCCACCCAGCCAACCCTTTCAATGTTGCCCCCACCCACTCACATACCCTTCCAGCCCCTTCCTTGTTGCCCACACCCACCCACCCCCTTCCCTGTTGCCAGCACCCACCTGAGCACGGCCTTCGCTGTTGCCCACACCAATCCACCAACCCACCCCTTCCCTGTTGCCCACACACATCCACCCACACCCTTACAACTTGCCACCACCTACCCACAACATTCCCTGTTGCCCAAACACCCCCTTCCCTGTTGCCCCCACCCAGCCACCACCTAACCTATTTACCCACCCACCCTCTTCCCTGTTGACCCCTCGCACTCAACACTTTCTCTGTTGCCCCCACTCCTTACCTGTTTCCCCCACCTACCTACCCACCACCCCATGCCCAGTTGCCCCCATACATTCTACCAACCACCCCTTCCCTGTTGCCCACACCCACCCACACATCCATCACATGCCCTGTTGCCCCCACCCACCTACAGACCCATGCAACTCCTTCACTGTTGCCCGCACCCACCCCCTTCCTTGTTTCCCCCACCCACCTACCCATCCCATTCCCTGTTGACCCCATCCACCTAACCACCACACTCCCTGTTGCCACCACCTTCCTGCCCACACACTTCCCTGTTGCCCCCACCCCCTTCCCTGTTGCCCCCACCCCCTTTCCTGTTGACCTCAACCAACCACATCCCTTCCATGTTGACACCACACTATCACACACACCCTTCCCTGTTGCCCCTGCCCACCTACCACCCCGTTCCCTGTTGCCACACCCATACCATTCCCTGTTGTCCCCACCCACCACTCAACACGCTTTCCTGTTGCCCCCACCCACACACCCCCTTCCCTGTTTCCCCCATTGTCACCTCGCATCCCTGTTGCTCCCACACACACACACTCCTCTTGTCTGTTGCCCTCACCCACACACATCCCCCTTCCCTGTTGCCAACACCCACCCACACACCCTTCCCTGTTGCCCCCAAACCCTCCTTTGTTGCCCCCACTCACACAACCACCCACCCGCTTGCCTGTTGGACCCACCCCTTTCCCTGTTGCCCCCACCCCATTCCATGTTGCTCCCAAACAAACCCCCACACACCCCATTCCCTGTTGCCTCCAGCCACCCACCCACCACCTTCCCTGTTGTCCCCTAGCACCTCCCCACACCCTTCAATGTTGACCCCACAAAACCCCTCCTTCCCTGTTGCTCCCACCCAACCCTTTCCCTGTTGACTCCAATCGAACCAACCCCTTCCCTGTTTCCCCCACCCTCCCCCTTCCCTGTTCCCCAACCCACCCACACACTACTTCCCTGTTGCCCCCACTCACCCACCCACACAATTCCCTGTTGCTCCCACCCACCCCTTTCCCTGTTGCCCCAACAGACCCACCCACCCCTTCCCTGTTGCCCCCACATTTCTCCTTTCCTCTTGCCGCAATTACCCACCCACCCCTTCACTGTGACCCTCTCCCACCCTCAACTGTCCCTGTTGCCCCCACCCACCTATCCACCCCATTCTCTGTTGCACCCACCCACCACCATCCCTGTTGCCCCCACCCACCCCCTTCCCTATTGCCCCAACAGAGCCACCCATCCCCTCCCTGTTGCCCCCACACACCCACTTCCCTGTTGCCCCAATCACCCACCCACCCCCTTCACTGTCACACCCCCCACCCTCAACTCTCCCTGTTGCCCCCACATACCTACCCACCCCTTCTCTGTTGCACCCACCCACTCTCTTCCCTGTTGCCCCCAAACACCCACCCACCCACTTCCCTGTTGCACCCATGCACCCACACAACCCATTTCCTGTTGCTCCCACCCACCCACAACCTTCCCTGCTGCCACCACCCGTACAACCAAACCTTTCCCTGTTGCCAACACCCATCCATCATCCCAACCCGTTCCCTGTTGCCCCCATGCAGACACCCACCCCCTTATGAGTTGCCGCCATCCAACCCCTTCCCTGTTGCCCCCACGCATGCTGTTCCCTGTTGCCCCAATCCAGCCACCACCTACCTTATTGCCCCCACCCACCATCTTCCCTGTTGCCCAGACCCACCCACACATCCACCACCTTCCCTTTTGCCCCCACCCACCTACACACCCACCCACCCCCTTCCCTTTTGCCCACACCCACCCTCTTCCTTTTTTCCCCCACCCACCCACCCACCCCCTTTCCTGTAGCACCCACCCACCCATCCAGCCTTCCTTTCCCTGTTGCCTGCAATCACCTACCCACCACCTTCACTGTTGGCCCCACCCACAAACCCACTCACATCCCTGTTGCCCCCACCCACCCACCCACGCCCTTCCCTGTTGTCCCACCCACCTGCCCATCTCTTCCCTGAGGCCCCAACCCTCCATCCCACATACTTTCCTGTTGCCCTCAACCAACCACAATCCTTCCCTCTTGCCTCCACCATCACCCCGCGTCCCTGTTGCCCACACCCACCCACACCTCCTTCCCTGGTGCACCACCCACCCATCCACCCCCTTCCCTGTTGCCCACACCCATCCGCAACCCTACATCCCTGTTGCCAACACCCTCCCACACCCCCTTCCCTGTTGTCCCCAAATCCTCCTCTGTTGCCCCCACTCACACAACCACCCACCTTCTTGCCTGTTGGCCCCACCCCATTCCATGTTGCCCCCAAACAAACCCCCACACATCGCATTCCCTGTTGCCCCCAGCCACCCACCCACCCCATGCCCTGTTGTCACCATCCACCTAGCTACCAACCCACCCCTACCTATTGTCGCCACCCACCCACTTCGCTGTTGTCCCCACCCACCCACCCCCTACCCTGTTGCCCCTACCCAACCCCCACCCACCCCCTTCCCTGTTGCCCCCACCCCCTTCCCTGTTGACCCCACCCACCCCCCCACCCCATTCCCTGTAGACCCCACACACCCACCCACACCCTTCCCTGTTGCCCGCACCCACCCACACACCAAACTGATTCCCTGTTGCCCCATCCCTCCCACACACACACCCAGTCCCATCCCTGATGTCCCCACACACCCACCCCGTTCCCTGTAGCCCCAACCCACCCATCAAACCGATTTCCTGTTGCAACCACCCACCCACTCCCTTCCCTGTTGCCAACACTCACACAACCAAACATTTCCCTGTTGCCCACACCCATCCACCAACCAAAGCCCTTCCCTGTTGCCCCCACACACCCTGTTCCCTGTTGCACCCACCCAGCCACCACCTACCCTATTGCCCCCACCCACCCTCTTCCCTTTTGCCCACACCCACCCACTCACTTCCCTGTTGCCCCCACCGACCACAATCCTTGTTGCCCTAACAGTTCCACCCACCCCCTTCCCTGTTGCCACCACCCCCGCCCTGAACTGTAACCCCTACACACCTACCCACCCCTTTCCCTGTCAACCCCTCCCACTGTCACCTGTCCCTGTTGCCCCCACCCACCTACATACCCCCTTATCTCTTGCACCCACCCACACCCTTCCCTGTTGCCCCCACACAGCCACCCACCAACTTCCCTGTTGCCCCCATGCACCTCCTTCCCTGTTGCCACCACCCACCCATACCCTTCTCTGTTGCCCACACCCATTCACCAACCCACCCCCTTCCCTGTTGACCCCACCCACCCACCCAACCCCATTACCAGTTGCCTACACCCACCCATCCCTTCCCAGTTGCCCTCTCCCAACTTTTCCCTTTTGCCCCCACCCATCCACAACCTACCCTATTGTCTCTGCTTACCCCCTTCCCTGTTGCCCCCACCTACCCACCCACCCCCTGCCCTGTTGCCCACACCCACCCACCGACCCATCCATCCCCTTCCCTGTTGACCCCTCACACCCAGCCACACCCTTCCCTGTTTTCCCCACTCACCCACACACACAACCCCTTACCTGTTGCCCCCACCCACCCACCCAGTCCCTTCCCTGTTGCCCCCACCTACCCACCCACCAACCCCTTCCCTGTTGTACCCACTCACCCACCCACCCAGCCCCTTCCCTGTTGCCCCAACCCACCCCTTCCCTGTTGCCACCTCTCCCTTCCCTGTTGACCCCACTCACACCCCCACACCATTCCCTGTTGCCCCCACCCACCCACCCATCTGATTTCCTGTTGCCCCATCCCACCCACACACACACCCAGTCCCATCACTGTTGCCCCCTCCACACACAGCCCCTTCTCTGTAGCCCACACCCACACACTCCCTTCCTTGTTGCCACCACCCACACAACCAAATCTTTCCCTGTTGCCCACACCCTTCCACCAACCCAACTCCTTCCCTGCTGCCCCCACACACCCACCCACCCACTTCCCTGTTGCCCTCATGCCCCTCCTTCCCTGTTGCCCCCACCCATCCACCCCCTTCCCTGTTGCCCCCACGCACCCCATTTCCTGTTGCCCCCACCCACTCACCCCCTTCCTTGTTGACTTCACCTACCCACGCCCTTCCTTGTTGCCAACACCGACCCAACCACAGCCTTCCCAGTTGCCCATACACATCCACCAACCCACCCCCTTCTCTGTTGCCCCCACAAACCCACCCACACCCTTACCAGTTGCCCCCACCCACCCACACCCTTCCTTGTTGCCCCACACACCCCCTTCCCTGTTGCCCCCACCCAGCCACCACTTACCTTATTGCTCCCACCCACCCCTGCCCTGTTGCCCCATCCCACTCACCACCTTCCCTGTTGACCCCACCCCTTCCCTGTTACCCACACCTACCAACCCACCCACCCCCTTCCTTGTTGCCCCCACACATGCAACCAACCACCCCCTTCCCTGTTGCCCAAACCCACATACACATCCAGCACCTTCCCTGTTGCCCACACCCACCCCTTCCTAGTTTCCCCCACCCACCGATGCATCCACTTATCAGTTGCCCCCTCCCACCTTTTCCCTGTTGCCCCCACCCATCCACAACCTACCCTATTGCGTCTACCCACCCCCTTCCCTGTTGCCCCCTTACACCCCACTTCCCTGTTGCCCACAACCCTTCCCTCTTGCCCCCACCTACCCATCCACCCATCCCTTCTCTTTTGCCCACACCCATCCACCCACCCACCCCCTTCCCTGTTGCCCCCACCCCCTTCCATTTTGACCCCACCCACCCCCCCACCCCATTCCCTGTTGACCCCACATACCCATCCTCACGCTTCCCTGTTTTCCCCACCCACACACCCAACCACTACTCTGTTGCCCCCACCCACCCAAACACCCACCCAGCCCCATCTCTTTCTCCCACACCACATCCCTGTTGCCCCCACCTACACACCCACCAAACCCTTCCCTGTTGCACCCACTCACCTACCCACCCAGCCCCTTCCCTGTGCCCCCACCCCCTTCACTAATATCCCCACCCACCCCCTTCCCTGTGACCCCCACCCCCTTCCCTGTTGACCCCACACACCCACCCACACCCTTCCCTGTTTTCCCCACACACCCACGCGCCCAACCCCTTCCCTGTTTCCCCCACCCACCCAAACACTCACCCACCCTCTTCCCTGTAGCACCAACCCACCCAGCCACACTTTCCCTGTTGCCCCCAACCACCGACTCAAACACCCCCTTCCTTTTTACAACCACCCACCCACCCACCCCCTTCCCTGTTGCCCAAACCCATTCACCAACCCACCCTCTTCCCTGTTTAACCCACCCACCCACCCAACCCCATTACTAGTTGCCTACACACACCCATCCCTTCCCAGTTGCCCTCTCCCAACTTTTCTCTGTTGCCCCCACCCATCCACAACCTACCCTATTGACTCTACCCACCCCATTCCCTGTTGCCCCCACCTACCCACCCACCCACCCCCTTCCCTGTTGCCCAAGCCCACCCACCGACCCACCCATCCCCTTCCCTGTTGACCCCTCACACCCAGCCACACCTTTCCCTGTTTTCCCCACCCACCCACACACCCAACCCCTTACCTGTTGCCTCTACCCACCCACCCAGTCCCTTCCCTGTTGGCCCCACCTACCCACCCACCAACCCCTTCCCTGTTGCACCCACCCACCCAGCCCCTTCCCTGTGCCCCCACACCCTTCACTAATGCCCCCACCCACCCCCTTCCCTGTGACCCCCACCCCCTTCCCTGTTGACCCCACACACCCACCCACAACCTTCCCAGTTGTCCCCACCCACCCACCCCCTTCCCCGTTGACACCAACCACCCTTTACTCTGTGGCCTTCACCCAGCCACCACCTGCCCCTTTGCGCCCATCCAACCCCTTCACTGTTGCCCCCACCCACTCACCCCCTTTCCTGTAGCCCCCACCTCTTCCCTGTTTTGCCCACCTACCTACCCACCCACCCCTTCCCTGTTCCCCCACACACCTACCCACCCACCGCCTTCCCTGTTACCCCCACACACCCACCCACCCCCTTCCCCATTGACACCAACCACCCTTTTCTCTGTTGCCCTCATCCAGCCACCACCTGCCCTTTTGCGCCCATCCAACCCCTTCCCTGTTGCCCCCAACCACTCACCCCCTTCCCTGTAGCCCCCACCCCTTCCCTGTTTCCCCCACCTACCTACCCACCCACCCCTTCCCTGTTCCCCCACAGGCCTACCCACTCACCGCCTTCCCTGTTACCCCCACACACACAACCACTCCCCTTCCTTGTTGCCCACACACACCCCCTTTCTTGTGTCCCCGACCCACACTCCCATCGCCTTCCCTGTACCAACCAACCACCCAGCCACCCAGCCACTCTTTCCCTGTTGCCCCCCAACCACCCACTCAAATCCACCTTCATTTTTACACCCAACCACCCTCCAGTACCCTTCCCTGTTGCCCCCACCCATGAACCCACTCCCTGTTGCCCCCCCACACACACGCACCACCTTACCAGTTGACCCCACCCACCCACCTTTTCCCTGTTGCCCCAACCCAACTACATCCTACCCTATTGCCCCTACCCAACCCCTAACCTGTTGCCCCCTTAGACCCACCTCATTCCCTATTGCCCACACCCCTTCCCTGTTGCCCCCAACTACCCACCAACCCACCCCTTCCCTGTTGCCCCCACTCACCCACTGACAAACCCCCTCCCATGTTGCCCACACCCCCTTACCTTTTGACCCCACCCACCCCCCACCCCATTCCCTGTTGACCCCAGACACCCAGCCACACCCTTCCCTGTTTTCCCCACCCACCCACACACCCAACCCCTTCCCTGTTGCCCCGACTACTTCCCTTTTGCCCCCAGCTACACATCCACCAACCACTTCTATGTTGAACCCACTCACCCACCCACCAAGCCCCTCCGCTGTTGCCCCCACCTCCTTCCCTGTTGACCCCACTCACCCATCCACACCCTTCCCTGTTGCCCCCACCCATGCAGACACCCAACCGCTTCCCTGTTGCCCCCACCAACTCACCCCTTTCCCTGTAGCCCCCACCCCTTCCCTGTTTCTCCCACCTACCTACCCACCCACCCCTTCCCTGTTCCCCCACACACCCACCCACCCACCGCCTTCCCTGTTACCCCCCACACACTCAACCACCCCCTTCCCTGTTGCCCACACACACCCCCTTCTTGTTTCGCCGACACACACTCCCACCGCCTTCCCTGTTCCAACCTACCACCCAGCCACCCAGCCACTCTTTCCCTGTTGCCCCCAACCACCCACTCAAATCCACCTTCATTTTTACACCCAACCACCCTCCAGTACCCTTCCCTGTTGCCCCCACCCATGAACCCACTCCCTTCCCTGTTGCCCCCCCCCCACACACACACACCACCTTACCAGTTGCCCCCATCCACCCACCCGTTCCCTGTTACCCCCACACACACACGCACCACCTTACCAGTTGCCCCCACCCACCCACCTTTTCTCTGTTGCCCCAACCCAACCACATCCTACCCTATTGCCCCTACCCAACCCCTACCCTGTTGCCCCCTTACACCCACCCATTCCCTATTGCCCACACCCCTTCCCTGTTGCCCCCATCTACCCACCAACCCACCCCTTCCCTGTTGCCCCCACTCACCCACTGACAAACCCCCTCCCCTTTTGCCCACACCCCCTTACCTTTTGACCCCACCCACCCCACACACCCAGCCACACCCTTCCCTGTTTTCCCCTGCCACCCACACACCCAACCCCTTCCCTGTTGCCCCGACCACTTCCCTTTTGCCCCCAGCTACACACACACCAACCACTTCCATGTTGCACCCACTCACCCACCCACGAAGCCCCTTCCCTGTTGTCCCCACCCCCTTCCCTGTTGACCCCACTCACCCACCGACACACCCGCTCCCCTGTTGCCCACACCACCTTCCCTGTTGACCTCACCCACACCCCCACCCCATTCCCTCTTGACCCCACACACCCACCCACACCCTTCCCTGTTGCCCCCACCCATGCAGACACCCAACCGCTTCCCTGTTGCCCCTCCCACCCACACACACACCCAGTCCCATCCCTGTTGCCCCCATACACCAACGTCCTTCCCTGTTATCTCCACCCACCCACGCCCTTCCCAGTTGCCACCACCCACACAACCAAACCCTTCCCTGTTGCCCACATCCATCCACCAACCCAACCCCTTCCCTGTTGCACCCACACAACCACACACCCCCTTACGAGTTGCTGCCAACCACCCTCTTCCCTGTTGCCCCCACACACCCCATTCCCTGTTGCCCCCACCCAGCCACCACCAACCCTATTGCCTCCACCCACCCACCCACCCCCTTCACTGTAGCACCCAGCCACCCATCATGCCACCCTTTCCCTGTTGCCCACAACCACCTACCCACCACCCTCCCTGTTGCCCCCACACACGAACCCACTCACTTGCCTGTTGCCCACACCCATCCACCCGCCCACCGCCTTCCCGGTTGACCCCACCCTCCTGCCCACACACTTCCCTGTAGCCCCACCCCTTTCTGGTTGCCCTCAACCAACCACAACCCTTCCCTGTTGTCACCACCCACCCGCACACCCCCTTCCCTGTTGCCCCCACACACCCACTCCCTTCCCTGTTGCCACCACCCACACAACCAAACATTTCCCTGTTGCCCACACCCATCCACTAACCCAAACCCTTCCCTGTTGCCCCCACACACCCACCCAACCCCTTCCATGTTGCCCCCACCTACTTCCCTGTTGCCCCCACCCCCTTCCCTCTTGACCCCACACAACCACCACCTACCCTATTACCCCCACCCACCCCCTTCCCTGTTGACCCCACACCTTCCCTCTTTCCCCCACCTACCCACCCATCCCCTTCACTGTTGCCCACACACACTCACCCACCCACCACCTTCCCTGTTGCCCCCACCTACCTACAACCCACCCACTCCCTTCCCTGTTGCCTGCACTTACCCCCTTCCTTGTTTCCCCCACCCACCCACCACCTACCCTATTGCCCCTACCCACCCCCTTAGCTGTTGCCCCCTATGACCCACTCCCTTCCCTGTTGCCCACACCCCTTCCCTGTTGCCCCAACCCCCTTCCCTGTTGACCCCACAGACCCACCCACACCCTTCCCTGTTTTCCCCACACTCCCAACCCCTTCCCTGTTGCCCCACCCACCCACACACGCACCCAGCCCATTCCCTGTTGCCCCCACCCACCCACACCCTTCCCTGTTGACCCCACAGACTCACCCACACCCTTCCCTGTTTTCCCCACCCACCCACACACCCAACCCCTTCCCTGTTGCCCCCACCCACCCAAACACTCACCCAGCCCCTTCCCTGTTGCCCACACCACTTCCCTGCTGCCCCCACCTACCCACCCACCAACCCCTTCCCTGTTGCACTCACACACCCAACTACCCAGCCCCTTCCCTGTTGCCCCCACACACCCACCCCCTTCACTGATTCCCCCACCCACCCAACACCTTCCCTGTTCCCCCACACACCCAACCAACCCTTCCCGGTTGCCGACACCCACCCACACACCCATCCATTCCCTACCCTGTTGCCGGCACCCACCCCCTTTCTTGTCTGCCCTACCCACCCACACACCTTCTTCCCTGTACCACCCAACCACCCACCCATCCTACCACTCTTTCCCTGTTGCCCCCAACCACCCATTCAAGCACCCACTTCATTTTTACACCCACACACCCTCCAACTCCCTTCCCTGTTGCCCCCACCCACCTACCCACACCCTTCCCTGTTGCCCCCACACACACATCCACCCCTTTACCAGTTGCCCCCACCAAGCCACCCGTTCCCTGTTGCCCACTCCCAACTTTTCCCTGCTGCCCCAAACCAACCACAACCTACCCTATTGCCCCTACCCTGTTGCCCCCTTACACCCACCCCATTCACTGTTGCCCACACCCCTTCCTTGTTGCCCCCACCCACCCAAACACCCACCCAGCCCATTCCCTGTTGCCCACAGCACTTCCCTTTTGCCCCCACCTACCCACCCACCAACCCCTTCCCTGTTGCACCCACACACCCCCCCACCAACCCCCTTCTCTGTTGCCCCCACACCCTTCCCTGTTGACACCACTTACCCCCCACCCCATTTCCTGTTGACCCCACACACCCACCCACACCCTTCCCTGTTGCTCCCACCCACCCACACACCCAACCGCTTCCCTGTTGCCCCATCCCACTCACATACACAACCAGTCCCATCCCTGTTGCCCCCACACATCCACCTCCTTCCCTGTTGCCCACACCCACCCACTCCCTTCCCTATTGCCACCATCCACACAACCAAACCCTTCCCTGTTGCCCACACCCATCCATGAACCCAACCCATTCCCTGTTGATTCCACACACCCACACAGCCTCTTACGTGTTGCTGCCACCCACCCTCTTCCCTGTTGTCCCCACGCAAAAGGTTGTCTGTTACCCCCACCCAGCCAACACCTATCCTATTGCCCCCTCCCACCCCCTTCACTGTTGCCCGCACAAACCCTCCCATCCACCACGTTCCCTGTTGTCCCCACCCACCCACACACCCCATCCCCTGTTGTCCCCACACACCCAACCACCCTCTTCCCTGTTGCCCACACCCATCCACCCAATCCACCACCTTCTCTGTTGCCCCCAGCCACCCACACACCCATCCATTCCCTTCCCTGTTGCCTGAACCCACCCCCTTCCTTGTTTCCACACCCACCCACAACCTACCCTATTACCCCTACCCAACCACTTCCCTGTTGTCCCCTATGACCCACCCCCTTCCCTCTTGCCCACACCCCTTCCATGTAGTACCCAACAACCCACCCACCCACCGCTTCCCTGTTGCCCCCACTCACTCACCCACCCACCCCCTTCCCTGTTGCCCCCACACACACACCCCCTTCCCTGTTGCCCCCAACCACCCTCTTTCCTGTTGACCACACCCAACCCTGCACCCCATTCCCTGTTGAACCCACACACCCACCCATAACCTTCCATTTTCCGCACCCACTCAACCCCTTCCCTGTTGCCTCCACTCACCCAACCAGCCCCTTCCCTGTTGCCCACACACACACCCCTTCTCTTTTGCCCACACCCACCCACCCACCCCCTTCCCTGTTGCCACTACCCACCCAACCACAGCCTTCCCTGTTGCCCACAACCATCCACCAACCCACCCACATTCCCTGTTGCCCCCACACACCCACCCACACCCTTACCAGTTGACCCCACCCACCCACACTATTCCCTGTTTCCCCACACACCACCTACCCTATTGCCCCCACACACCCCTTCCCTTTTGCCACCACCCACTCACCACCTTCCCTGTTGCCCCAAAACCCTTCCCTGTTTCCCGCACATACCTACCCACCCTCCCCCTTCCCTGTTACCCAAACACATACAACCAACCACCCCCTTCCCTGTTGCCCACACCCACACACACACCAGCACCTTCCCTGTTGACCGCACCCACCTATACACCCACCCACCCCCATCCCTGTTGACAGCAGCAACCCCCTTCCTTGTTTCTCCCAACCATCCACCCACCCCCTTAACAGTTGCCCCCACCCAACCACCCCTTTCCCTGTTGCCCCCTCCCACCTTTTCTCTGTTGCCCCAATCCATCCACAAGCTACCCTATCGCCTCTACCCAAGCCCTTCCCTGTTGCACCCATCCACCCCTTCCCTGTTGCCCACACACACACACCAACCCACCCCCTCCATGTTGCCCACATTCCCTTCACTTTTGACCCCAACCACCCCCCCACCCCATTCCCTGTTGACCCACAAACCCAGCCACACACTTCCCTGTTTTCCCCACCGACCCAAACACCCATGGAGCCCCTTCTCTGTTGCCCACACCACTTCCCTGTTGCCCTCACCTTTGCACCCACCAACCCTTTCCCTGTTGCACCCACTCACCCAGACACCAGCCCCTTCCCCGTAGCCCACACTCACCCAACCCCTTCCCTGATGACCCACCCACCCACACACCCATTCCCTTCCCTGTTGCCCCCACCGCCTTCCCTGTTGACCACTCCCAACCCCCACCCCCTTCCCTGATGAACCCACCTACCCCCCAAACCCATTCCCTGTTGACCCCACACACCCACCCACACCCATTCCTGTTTTCCTCACCCACCCACACACCCAACCCCTTCCCTGAAGCCCCCACCCAAGCATCCAACCCCTTCCCTGTAGCACCAACATGACCACCCTTTTCTTGTTGCCCCCAACCACCCACTCAAACACCCCCTTCCTTTTTACACCCACCCACTCACCCACCCCTTTCCCTGTTGCTCCCACCCACCCGCTTCCATGTTGCCACCACCCACCCAACCACACCCATCCCTGTTGCCCACACCCATCCACCAACTCACCCCCTTCCCTGTTGCCCCCACACACCCACCCACTCCTTACCCATTGCCCCCCACCCACCCACCCCCTTCGCTGTTGACCCCAACCACCCTTTTCCCTATTGCCCCACCCAGCCACCATTTGTCCTTTTGCCGACATCCAACCACATCCTTGTTGCCCCCACCCACGCAACCCCTTCCCTTTTGCACCCACACCCTTCCCTGTTCCCCCACACACCCCCCCGCCTTCCCTTTTGCCCCCACCCAACCACACACCCAGCCAACCTTTCCCTGTTGCCCCCAACCACCCACCCAACTCCTTCACAGATCCCCCACACCCCCAACCACCCCTTTCTTGTCCACACCCACCCACACACCCACCCATTCATTTCCCTGTTGCCCGCAACCACCCCTTTCCTTGTCTCCCCAACCCAACCAACCACCCCCTCCAATGTACCACCCAACCACCAACCCACCCAGCCACCATTTCCCTGTTGACCCCAACTACCCACTGAAACACCCCCTTCATTTTTACACCCACCCACCCTTCAACACCCTCCCCTGTTGCCCCCACCTTCCTACCCACACCCTTCCCTGTTTCCCACACCCTCGAACCCACTCCCTTCCCTGTTGCCCCAAACACACACCCACCCCCCTTACCAGTAGCTCCCACACACCCACCAGTTCCCTTTGCCCGCTCCGACCGTTTTCCTGTTGCCCCAACCCAGCCACAACCTACCCTATTGCCCCTACCCACCCCCTTCCCTGTTGCCCTCTTACACACACCCCCTCCCTGTTGCCCACAACCCTTCCCTGTTGCCCCACACACACCTTTCCCTGTTGCCCCCACCCAGATAACACCTACCCTATTGCCCCAGCCACCCACTTCCCTGTTGCCACCCTTACACCCACCCCTTTGCTGTTGCCCACACCCCTTCCTTCTTGCCCCCACCCCTTACTTGTTGCTCCCACTCACCCACCTACCCACCCCGTTCCCTGTTGCCCCTACTTACCCACCCACCCACCACCTCCCCTGTTGCTCCCAACCGCTCCCCTGTTGACCCCACCCACCCACTACCCCATTCCCTGTTGAACCCACACACCCACCCACACACTTCCCTGTTTACCCCATCCACCCATACACCAACCCCTTCCCTGTTGCCCCCACCCACTCACACACCCACCCAGCCCATTCCCTGTTGCCCACACCCCTTCACTGTTGACCCCATCCATCACCCACACCATTCCCTGTGGACCCCACACACCCAGCCACACCCTTCACTGTTTTCCCCACCCACCCACACACACAAACCCTACTCTGTTGCCACATCCCACCCATGCACACACACCCCCTACCCTGTTGCCACCACCCACGCAACAAAACCCTTCCCTGTTGCCCACACCCATCCACCCACCCACCCCCTTCCCTGTTGCCCATACTTACCCACCTACCCACCACCTCCCCTGTTGCTCCCAACCCCTCCCCTGTTGACCCCACCCACCCCCTACCCCATTCCCTGTTGAACGCACACACCCACCCACTCCCTTCCCTGTTTATCCCATCCACCCATACACCAGCCCCTTCCCTGTTGCCCACACCCCTTCCCTGTTGACCCCACCCCCTTCCCTGATGACCCCACCTACCCCGCAACCCCGTTCCCTGTTGACCCCACACACCCACCCACACCCATTCCTGTTTTCCACACCCACCCACACACCCAACCCCTTCCCTGTTGCCCCCACCCAACCATCCGCCCCCTTCCCTGTAGCACCCACATTACCACCCTTTTCTTGTTGCCCCCAACCACACACTCAAACACCCCCTTCCTTTTTACACCCACCCACTCACCCACCCAGTTCCCTGTTGCTCCCACCCACCCCCTTCCATGTTGCCACCACCCACCCAACCACACCCATCCCTGTTGCCCACACCCATCCACCAACACACCCCCTTCCCTGTTGCCCCCACACACCCACCCACTCCTTACCCATTGCCCCCACCCACCCACCCCCTTCCCCGTTGACCCCAACCACCCTTTTCACTATTGCCCCACCCAGCCACCATCTGCCCTTTTACCCACATCCAACCCCTTCCTTGTTGCCCCCCACCCATGCAACCCTTTCCCTTTTGCACCCACTCCTTCCCTGTTTCCCCCACCTACCTACCCACCCACACCCTTCCCTGTTCCCCCACACACCCACCCTCCCCTGCCTTCCCTGTTGCCCCCACCCACCCACACACCCGGCCAACCTTTCCCTGTTGCCCCCAACCACCCTCCCAACTCATTCACAGATACCCCCACACACCCAACCTCCCCTTTCTTGTTGTCCACACCCACCCATACACCCACCCATTCATTTCCCTGTTGCCCGCACCCACCCCCTTCCTTGTCTCCCCAACCCACCCAACCACCCCCTCCCATGTACCACCCATCCACCCAACCACTCAGCCACCATTTCCCTGTTGACCCCAACTACCCACTGAAACACCCCCTTCATTTTTACACCAACCCACCCTTCCACACCCTTCCCTGGTGCCACCACCCTCCTACCCACACCATTCCCTGTTTCCCCCACCCTTGAACTCACTCCCTTCCCTGTTGCCCCCAAACACACACCCACTCCCTTACCAGTAGCTCCCACACACCCACCAGTTCCCTGTTGCCCCCTCCCACCTTTTTCCTGTTGCTCCAACCCAGCCACAACCTACCCTATTGCTCCTACCCACCCCCTTCCCTGTTGCCCTCTTACACACACCCCCTCCCTGTTGCCTACACCCCTTCCCTGTTGCCCCACACACCCCTTTCCCTGTTGCCCCCACCCAGACAAAATCTACCCTATTGCCCCAGCCACCCACTTCCCTGTTGCCACCGTTACACCCACACATTCGCTGTTGCCCACACCCCTTCCTTCTTGCCCCCACCCCTTCCCTGTTGGTCCCACTCACCCACCTACCCACCCCGTTCCCTGTTGCCCCTACATACCCACCCACCCCCCACCTCCCCTGTTGCTCCCAACCGCTCCCCTGTTGACCCCACCCACCCCCTACCCCATTCCCTGTTGAACCCACACACCCACCCACACCCTTCCCTGTTTACCCCATTCACCCATACACCAACCCCTTCCCTGTTGCCCCCACCCACCCACACACCCACCCAGCCCCTTCCCTGTTGCCCACACCCCTTCCCTGTTGACCCCATCCATCCCCCACACCATTCCCTGGGGACCCCACACACCCAGCCACACCCTTCACTGTTCTCCCCACCCACCCACACACACAACCCCTACTCTGTTGCCCCATCCCACCCACACACCCACACACCCCCTTCCCTGTTGCCACCACCCACACAACCAAACCCTTCCCTGTTGCCCACACCCATCCACCCACCCACCCCCTTCCCTGTTGCCCCTACTTACCCACCCACACACCACCTCCCCTGTTGCTCCCAACCCCTCCCCTGTTGACCCCACCCACCCCCTACCCCATTCCCTGTTGAACCCACACACCCACCCACTCCCTTCCCTGTTTACCCCATCCACCCATACACCAACCCCTTCCCTGTTGCCCCCACCCACCCACACACCCACCCAGACCCTTCCCTGTTGCCCACCCCCCTTCCCTGTTGACCCCACCCAACACCCAACCCCTTCCCTGATGACCCCACCTACCCCCCAACCCCATTCCCTGTTGACCCCACACACCCACCCACACCCATTCCTGTTTTCCTCACCCACCCACACACCCAAACCCTTCCCTGTTGCCCCCACCCAACCATCCATCCCCTTCCCTGTAGCACCCACACGACCACCCTTTTCTTGTTGCCCTCAACCACCCACTCAAACACCCCCTTCCTTTTTACACCCACCCACTCATCCACCCCGTTCCCTGTTGCTCCCACCCACCCGCTTCCATGTTGCCACCACCCACCCAACCACACCCATCCCTGTTGCCCACACCCATCCACCAACTCACCCCCTTCCCTGTTGCCCCCACACACCCACCCCCTTCGCTGTTGACCCCAACCACCCTTTTCCCTATTGCCCCACCCAGCCACCATTTGTCCTTTTGCCGACATCCAACCACATCCTTGTTGCCCCCACCCACCCAACCCCTTCCCTTTTGCACCCACACCCTTCCCTGTTCCCCCACACACCCCCCCCCGCCTTCCCTTTTGCCCCCACCCACCCACACACCCAGCCAACCTTTCCCTGTTGCCCCCAACCACCCACCCAACTCCTTCACAGATCCCCCACACCCCCAACCACCCCTTTCTTGTCCACACCCACCCACACACCCACCCATTCATTTCCCTGTTGCCCGCAACCACCCCTTTCCTTGTCTCCCCAACCCAACAAACCACCCCCTCCCATGTACCACCCAACCACCAACCCACCCAGCCACCATTTCCCTGTTGACCCCAACTACCCACTGAAACACCCCCTTCATTTTTACACCCACCCACCCTTCAACACCCTCCCCTGTTGCCCCCACCTTCCTACCCACACCCTTCCCTGTTTCCCACACCCTCGAACCCACTCCCTTCCCTGTTGCCCCAAACACACACCCACCCCCTTACCAGTAGCTCCCACACACCCACCAGTTCCCTTTGCCCGCTCCGACCGTTTTCCTGTTGCCCCAACCCAGCCACAACCTACCCTATTGCCCCTACCCACCCCCTTCCCTGTTGCCCTCTTACACACACCCCCTCCCTGTTGCCCACAACCCTTCCCTGTTGCCCCACACACACCTTTCCCTGTTGCCCCACCCAGATAACACCTACCCTATTGCCCCAGCCACCCACTTCCCTGTTGCCACCCTTACACCCACCCCTTTGCTGTTGCCCACACCCCTTCCTTCTTGCCCCCACCCCTTACTTGTTGCTCCCACTCACCCACCTACCCACCCCGTTCCCTGTTGCCCCTACTTACCCACCCACCCACCACCTCCCCTGTTGCTCCCAACCGCTCCCCTGTTGACCCCACCCACCCACTACCCCATTCCCTGTTGAACCCACACACCCACCCACACACTTCCCTGTTTACCCCATCCACCCATACACCAACCCCTTCCCTGTTGCCCCCACCCACTCACACACCCACCCAGCCCATTCCCTGTTGCCCACACCCCTTCACTGTTGACCCCATCCATCACCCACACCATTCCCTGTGGACCCCACACACCCAGCCACACCCTTCACTGTTTTCCCCACCCACCCACACACACAAACCCTACTCTGTTGCCACATCCCACCCATGCACACACACCCCCTACCCTGTTGCCACCACCCACGCAACAAAACCCTTCCCTGTTGCCCACACCCATCCACCCACCCACCCCCTTCCCTGTTGCCCATACTTACCCACCTACCCACCACCTCCCCTGTTGCTCCCAACCCCTCCCCTGTTGACCCCACCCACCCCCTACCCCATTCCCTGTTGAACGCACACACCCACCCACTCCCTTCCCTGTTTATCCCATCCACCCATACACCAGCCCCTTCCCTGTTGCCCACACCCCTTCCCTGTTGACCCCACCCCCTTCCCTGATGACCCCACCTACCCCGCAACCCCGTTCCCTGTTGACCCCACACACCCACCCACACCCATTCCTGTTTTCCACACCCACCCACACACCCAACCCCTTCCCTGTTGCCCCCACCCAACCATCCGCCCCCTTCCCTGTAGCACCCACATTACCACCCTTTTCTTGTTGCCCCCAACCACACACTCAAACACCCCCTTCCTTTTTACACCCACCCACTCACCCACCCAGTTCCCTGTTGCTCCCACCCACCCCCTTCCATGTTGCCACCACCCACCCAACCACACCCATCCCTGTTGCCCACACCCATCCACCAACACACCCCCTTCCCTGTTGCCCCCACACACCCACCCACTCCTTACCCATTGCCCCCACCCACCCACCCCCTTCCCCGTTGACCCCAACCACCCTTTTCACTATTGCCCCACCCAGCCACCATCTGCCCTTTTACCCACATCCAACCCCTTCCTTGTTGCCCCCACCCATGCAACCCTTTCCCTTTTGCACCCACTCCTTCCCTGTTTCCCCCACCTACCTACCCACCCAAACCCTTCCCTGTTCCCCCACACACCCACCCTCCCCTGCCTTCCCTGTTGCCCCCACCCACCCACACACCCGGCCAACCTTTCCCTGTTGCCCCCAACCACCCTCCCAACTCATTCACAGATACCCCCACACACCCAACCTCCCCTTTCTTGTTGTCCACACCCACCCATACACCCACCCATTCATTTCCCTGTTGCCCGCACCCACCCCCTTCCTTGTCTCCCCAACCCACCCAACCACCCCCTCCCATGTACCACCCATCCACCCAACCACTCAGCCACCATTTCCCTGTTGACCCCAACTACCCACTGAAACAACCCCTTCATTTTTACACCAACCCACCCTTCCACACCCTTCCCTGGTGCCACCACCCTCCTACCCACACCATTCCCTGTTTCCCCCACCCTTGAACTCACTCCCTTCCCTGTTGCCCCCAAACACACACCCACTCCCTTACCAGTAGCTCCCACACACCCACCAGTTCCCTGTTGCCCCCTCCCACCTTTTTCCTGTTGCTCCAACCCAGCCACAACCTACCCTATTGCTCCTACCCACCCCCTTCCCTGTTGCCCTCTTACACACACCCCCTCCCTGTTGCCTACACCCCTTCCCTGTTGCCCCACACACCCCTTTCCCTGTTGCCCCCACCCAGACAAAATCTACCCTATTGCCCCAGCCACCCACTTCCCTGTTGCCACCGTTACACCCACACATTCGCTGTTGCCCACACCCCTTCCTTCTTGCCCCCACCCCTTCCCTGTTGGTCCCACTCACCCACCTACCCACCCCGTTCCCTGTTGCCCCTACATACCCACCCACCCCCCACCTCCCCTGTTGCTCCCAACCGCTCCCCTGTTGACCCCACCCACCCCCTACCCCATTCCCTGTTGAACCCACACACCCACCCACACCCTTCCCTGTTTACCCCATTCACCCATACACCAACCCCTTCCCTGTTGCCCCCACCCACCCACACACCCACCCAGCCCCTTCCCTGTTGCCCACACCCCTTCCCTGTTGACCCCATCCATCCCCCACACCATTCCCTGTGGACCCCACACACCCAGCCACACCCTTCACTGTTCTCCCCACCCACCCACACACACAACCCCTACTCTGTTGCCCCATCCCACCCACACACCCACACACCCCCTTCCCTGTTGCCACCACCCACACAACCAAACCCTTCCCTGTTGCCCACACCCATCCACCCACCCACCCCCTTCCCTGTTGCCCCTACTTACCCACCCACACACCACCTCCCCTGTTGCTCCCAACCCCTCCCCTGTTGACCCCACCCACCCCCTACCCCATTCCCTGTTGAACCCACACACCCACCCACTCCCTTCCCTGTTTACCCCATCCACCCATACACCAACCCCTTCCCTGTTGCCCCCACCCACCCACACACCCACCCAGACCCTTCCCTGTTGCCCACCCCCCTTCCCTGTTGACCCCACCCAACACCCAACCCCTTCCCTGATGACCCCACCTACCCCCCAACCCCATTCCCTGTTGACCCCACACACCCACCCACACCCATTCCTGTTTTCCTCACCCACCCACACACCCAAACCCTTCCCTGTTGCCCCCACCCAACCATCCATCCCCTTCCCTGTAGCACCCACACGACCACCCTTTTCTTGTTGCCCTCAACCACCCACTCAAACACCCCCTTCCTTTTTACACCCACCCACTCATCCACCCCGTTCCCTGTTGCTCCCACCCACCCGCTTCCATGTTGCCACCACCCACCCAACCACACCCATCCCTGTTGCCCACACCCATCCACCAACTCACCCCCTTCCCTGTTGCCCCCACACACCCACCCCCTTCGCTGTTGACCCCAACCACCCTTTTCCCTATTGCCCCACCCAGCCACCATTTGTCCTTTTGCCGACATCCAACCACATCCTTGTTGCCCCCACCCACCCAACCCCTTCCCTTTTGCACCCACACCCTTCCCTGTTCCCCCACACACCCCCCCCGCCTTCCCTTTTGCCCCCACCCACCCACACACCCAGCCAACCTTTCCCTGTTGCCCCCAACCACCCACCCAACTCCTTCACAGATCCCCCACACCCCCAACCACCCCTTTCTTGTCCACACCCACCCACACACCCACCCATTCATTTCCCTGTTGCCCGCAACCACCCCTTTCCTTGTCTCCCCAACCCAACAAACCACCCCCTCCCATGTACCACCCAACCACCAACCCACCCAGCCACCATTTCCCTGTTGACCCCAACTACCCACTGAAACATCCCCTTCATTTTTACACCCACCCACCCTTCAACACCCTCCCCTGTTGCCCCCACCCTCCTACCCACACCCTTCCCTGTTTCCCACACCCTCGAACCCACTCCCTTCCCTGTTGCCCCAAAAACGCACCCACCCCCTTACCAGTAGCTCCCACACACCCACCAGTTCCCTTTGCCCCCTCCCACCGTTTTCCTGTTGCCCCAACCCAGCCACAACCTACCCTATTGCCCCTACCCACCCCCTTCCCTGTTGCCCTCTTACACACACCCCCTCCCTGTTGCCCACAACCCTTCCCTGTTGCCCCACACACACCTTTCCCTGTTGCCCCACCCAGACAACACCTACCCTAATGCCCCCAGCCACCCACTTCCCTGTTGCCACCCTTACACCCACCCCTTTGCTGTTGCGCATACCCCTTCCTTCTTGCCCCCACCCCTTACTTGTTGCTCCCACTCACCCACCTACCCACCCCGTTCCCTGTTGCCCCTACTTACCCACCCACCCACCACCTCCCCTGTTGACCCCACCCACCCACTACCCCATTCCCTGTTGAACCCACACACCCACCCACACACTTCCCTGTTTACCCCATCCACCCATACACCACCCCCTTCCATATTGCCACCACCCACCCAACCACACCCATCCCTGTTGCCCACACCCATCCACCAACTCACCCCCTTCCCTGTTGCCCCCACACACCCACCCACTCCTTACCCATTGCCCCCACCCACCCACCCCCTTCCCCGTTGACCCCAACCACCCTTTTCCCTATTGCCCCACCCAGCCACCATCTGCCCTTTTACCCACATCCAACCCCTTCCTTGTTGCCCCCACCCATGCAACCCTTTCCCTTTTGCACCCACTCCTTCCCTGTTTCCCCCACCTACCTACCCACCCACACCCTTCCCTGTTCCCCAACACACCCACCCTCCCCTGCCTTCCCTGTTGCCCCCACCCACCCACACACCCGGCCAACCTTTCCCTGTTGCCCCCAACCACCCTCCCAACTCATTCACAGATACCCCCACACACCCAACCTCCCCTTTCTTGTTGTCCACACCCACCCATACACCCACCCATTCATTTCCCTGTTGCCCGCACCCACCCCCTTCCTTGTCTCCCCAACCCACCCAACCACTCCCTCCCATGTACCACCCATCCACCCAACCACTCAGCCACCATTTCCCTGTTGACCCCAACTACCCACTGAAACACCCCCTTCATTTTTACACCAACCCACCCTTCAACACCCTTCCCTGGTGCCACCACCCTCCTACCCACACCATTCCCTGTTTCCCCCACCCTTGAACTCACTCCCTTCCCTGTTGCCCCCAAACACACACCCACTCCCTTACCAGTAGCTCCCACACACCCACCAGTTCCCTGTTGCCCCCTCCCACCTTTTTCCGGTTGCTCCAACCCAGCCACAACCTACCCTATTGCTCCTACCCACCCCCTTCCCTGTTGCCCTCTTACACACAACCCCTCCCTATTGCCTACACCCCTTCCCTCTTGCCCCACACACCCCTTTCCCTGTTGCCCCCACCCAGACAACACCTACCCTATTGCCCCAGCCACCCACTTCCCTGTTGCCACCCTTACACCCACCCATTCGCTGTTGCCCACACCCCTTCCTTCTTGTCCCCACCCCTTCCCTGTTGGTCCCACTCACCCACCTACCCACCCCGTTCCCTGTTGCCCCTACATACCCACCCACCCACCACCTCCCCTGTTGCTCCCAACCACTCCCCTGTTGACCCCACCCACCCCTACCCCATTCCCTGTTGAACCCACACACCCACCCACACCCTTCCCTGTTTACCCCATTCACCCATACACCAACCCCTTCCCTGTTGCCCCCACCCACCCACACACCCATCCAGCCCCTTCCCTGTTGCCCACACCCCTTCCCTGTTGACCCCATCCATCCCCCACACCATTCCCTGTGGACCCCACACACCCAGCCACACCCTTCACTGTTCTCCCCACCCACCCACACACACAACCACTACTCTGTTGCCCCATCCCACCCACACACCCACACACCCCCTTCCCTGTTGCCACCACCCACACAACAAAACCCTTCCCTGTTGCCCACACCCATCCACCCACCCACCCCCTTCCCTTTTGCCCCTACTTACCCACCCACACACCACCTCCCCTGTTGCTCCCAACCCCTCCCCTGTTGACCCCACCCACCCCCTACCCCATTCCCTGTTGAACCCACACACCCACCCACTCCCTTCCCTGTTTACCCCATCCACCCATACACCAACCCCTTCCCTGTTGCCCCCACCCACCCACACACCCACCCAGACCCTTCCCTGTTGCCCACCCCCCTTCCCTGTTGACCCTCACCCAACACCCAACCCCTTCCCTGATGACCCCACCTACCCCCCAACCCCATTCCCTGTTGACCCCACACACCCACCCACACCCATTCCTGTTTTCCTCACCCACCCACACACCCAAACCCTTCCCTGTTGCCCCCACCCAACCATCCACCCCCTTCCCTGTAGCACCCACATGACCACCCTTTTCTTGTTGCCCTCAACCACCCACTCAAACACCCCCTTCCTTTTTACACCCACCCACTCACCCACCCCGTTCCCTGTTGCTCCCACCCACCCCCTTCCATGTTGCCATCATACACCCAACCACACCCATCCCTGTTGCCCTCATCCATCCACCAACTCACCCCCTTCCCTGTTGCCCCCACACACCCACCCACTCCTTACCCATTGCCCCCTCACACCCACCCCCTTCCCTGTTGCCCCCAACCACCCATACACCCACCCAGCCCCTTCCCTGTTGCCCACACCCCTTCCCTGTTGACCCCATCCAGCCCCCACACCATTCCCCGTGGACCCCACACACCCAGCCACACCCTTCCCTGTTTGCCCCACGCACCCATGCACACAACCCCTTCCCTGTTGACTCATCCCACCTACACACCCACCCATCCCCTTCGCTGTCGCCACCACCCACACAACCAAACCCTTCCCTCTTGCCCTCATCCATCCACCAACACACCCCCTTCCCTTTTGCCCCCACACAACCACACACCCACTTACAAGTTGCTCCCACTCACCACTTCCCTGTTGCCCCCACACACCCTCTTCCCTGTTGCCCTCACCCACTCAGCCCTTCCTTGTTGCCCCCACTCCTTCCCTGTTTCCCCCACCTACCTATCCACCCACCCCTTAACTGTTACTCCGACACACCCACCGACCCACCCCGTCCCCTGTTGTCCCCACTCACCCACCCACCCACCCACACCGTCCCCTGTTGACCCACCCACCCCGTCCACAGATGTCCCCACCCACCCACATCCTTCCCTGTTTTCCCCATTCAACCATACACCCACCCCCTTACCAGTAGCTCCCACACACCCACCAGTTCCCTTTGCCCGCTCCCACCTTTTTCCTGTTACCCCCACCCAGCCACAACCTACCCTATTGCCCCTACCCACCGCCTTCCCTGTTGCCCTCTTACACAAACCCCCTCTGTTTTGCCTACACCCCTTCCCTGTTGCCCCACACACCCCTTTCCCTGTTGCCCCCACCCAGACAACACCTACCCTATTGCCCCCAGCCACCCACTTCCCTGTTGCCACCCTTACACCCACCCCTTTGCTGTTGCCCACACCCCTTCCTTCTTGCCCCCACCCCTTCCCTGTTGCTCCCACTCACCCACCTACCCACCCTGTTCCCTGTTGCCCCTACTTACCCACCCACCCACCACCTCCCCTGTTGCTCCCAATCGCTCCCCTGTTGACCCCACCCACCCACTACCCCATTCCCTGTTGAACCCACACACCCACCCACACACTTCCCTGTTTACCCCATCCACCCATACACCAACCCCTTCCCTGTTGCCCCCACCCACCCACACACCCACCCAGCCCCTTCCCTGTTGCCCACACCCCTTCACTGTTGACCCCATTCATCACCCACACCATTCCCTGTGGACCCCACACACCCAGCCACACCCTTCACTGTTCTCCCCACCCACCCACACACACAAACCCTACTTTGTTGCCACATCCCACCCACACACCCACACACCCCCTTTCCTGTTGCCACCACCCACACAACAAAACCCTTCCCTGTTGCCCACACCCATCCACCCACCCACCCCCTTCCCTGTTGCCCCTACTTACCCACCCACACACCACCTCCCCTGTTGCTCCCAACCCCTCCCCTGTTGACCCCACCCACCCCCTACCCCATTCCCTGTTGAACCCACACACCCACCCACTCCCTTCCCTGTTTACCCCATCCACCCATACACCAACCCCTTCCCTGTTGCCCCCACCCACCCACACACCCACCCAGACCCTTCCCTGTTGCCCACCCCCCTTCCCTGTTGACCCCACCCAACACCCAACCCCTTCCCTGATGACCCCACCTACCCCCCAACCCCATTCCCTGTTGACCCCACACACCCACCCACACCCATTCCTGTTTTCCTCACCCATCCACACACCCAAACCCTTCCCTGTTGCCCCCACCCAACCATCCACCCCCTTCCCTGTAGCACCCACATGACCACCCTTTTCTTGTTGCCCTCAACCACCCACTCAAACACCCCCTTCCTTTTTACACCCACCCACTCACCCACCCCGTTCCCTGTTGCTCCCACCCACCCCCTTCCATGTTGCCATCATACACCCAACCACACCCATCCCTGTTGCCCTCATCCATCCACCAACTCACCCCCTTCCCTGTTGCCCCCACACACCCACCCACTCCTTACCCATTGCCCCCTCACACCCACCCCCTTCCCTGTTGCCCCCAACCACCCATACACCCACCCAGCCCCTTCCCTGTTGCCCACACCCCTTCCCTGTTGACCCCATCCAGCCCCCACACCATTCCCCGTGGACCCCACACACCCAGCCACACCCTTCCCTGTTTGCCCCACGCACCCATGCACACAACCCCTTCCCTGTTGACTCATCCCACCTACACACCCACCCATCCCCTTCGCTGTCGCCACCACCCACACAACCAAACCCTTCCCTCTTGCCCTCATCCATCCACCAACACACCCCCTTCCCTTTTGCCCCCACACAACCACACACCCACTTACAAGTTGCTCCCACTCACCACTTCCCTGTTGCCCCCACACACCCTCTTCCCTGTTGCCCTCACCCACTCAGCCCTTCCTTGTTGCCCCCACTCCTTCCCTGTTTCCCCCACCTACCTATCCCCCCACCCCTTAACTGTTACTCCGACACACCCACCGACCCACCCCGTCCCCTGTTGTCCCCACTCACCCACCCACCCACCCACACCGTCCCCTGTTGACCCACCCACCCCGTCCACAGATGTCCCCACCCACCCACATCCTTCCCTGTTTTCCCCATCCAACCATACACCCACCCCCTTACCAGTAGCTCCCACACACCCACCAGTTCCCTTTGCCCGCTCCCACCTTTTTCCTGTTACCCCCACCCAGCCACAACCTACCCTATTGCCCCTACCCACCCCCTTCCCTGTTGCCCTCTTACACAAACCCCCTCTGTTTTGCCTACACCCCTTCCCTGTTGCCCCACACACCCCTTTCCCTGTTGCCCCCACCCAGACAACACCTACCCTATTGCCCCCAGCCACCCACTTCCCTGTTGCCACCCTTACACCCACCCCTTTGCTGTTGCCCACACCCCTTCCTTCTTGCCCCCACCCCTTCCCTGTTGCTCCCACTCACCCACCTACCCACCCCGTTCCCTGTTGCCCCTACTTACCCACCCACCCACCACCTCCCCTGTTGCTCCCAATCGCTCCCCTGTTGACCCCACCCACCCACTACCCCATTCCCTGTTGAACCCACACACCCACCCACACACTTCCCTGTTTACCCCATCCACCCATACACCAACCCCTTCCCTGTTGCCCCCACCCACCCACACACCCACCCAGCCCCTTCCCTGTTGCCCACACCCCTTCACTGTTGACCCGATCCATCACCCACACCATTCCCTGTGGACCCCACACACCCAGCCACACCCTTCACTGTTCTCCCCACCCACCCACACACACAAACCCTACTTTGTTGCCACATCCCACCCACACACCCACACACCCCCTTCCCTGTTGCCACCACCCACACAACAAAACCCTTCCCTGTTGCCCACACCCATCCACCCACCCACCACCTTCCCTGTTGCCCCTACTTACCCACCCACCCACCACCTCCCCTGTTGCTCCCAACTCCTCCCCTGTTGACCCCACCCACCCCCTACCCCATTCCCTGTTGAACCCACACACCCACCCACTCCCTTCCCTGTTTATCCCATCCACCCATACACCAACCCCTTCCCTGTTGCCCCCACCCACTCACACACCCACCCATCCCCTTCCCTGTTGCCCACAACCCTTCCCTGTTGACCCCACCCAACCCCCACCCCCTTCCCTGATGACCCCACCTACCCCGCAACCCCATTCCCTGTTGACACCACACACCCACACCCATTCCTGTTTTCCACACCCACCCACACACCCAACCCCTTCCCTGTTGCCCCCACCCAACCATCCGCCCCCTTCCCTGTAGCACCCACATTACCACCCTTTTCTTGTTGCCCCCAACCACACACTCAAACATCCCCTTCCTTTTTACACCCACCCACTCACCCACCCAGTTCCCTGTTGCTCCCACCCACCCCCTTCCATGTTGCCATCACCCACCCAACCACACCCATCCCTGTTGCCCTCACCCATCCACCAACACACCCCCTTCCCTGTTGCCCCCACACACCCACCCACTCCTTACCCATTGCCCCCACCCAACCACCCCCGTCCCCGTTGACCCCAACCACCCTTTTCACTATTGCCCCACCCAGCCACCATCTGCCCTTTTATCCACATCCAACCCCTTCCTTGTTGCCCCCACCCATGCAACCCCTTCCCTTTTGCACCCACTCCTTCCCTGTTTCCCCCACCTACCTACCCACCCACACCCTTCCCTGTTCCCTCACACACCCACCCTCCCCCGCCTTCGCTGTTGCCCCCACCCACCCACACACCCGGCCAACCTTTCCCTGTTGCCCCGAACCACCCACCCAACTCATTCACAGATACCCCCACACACCCAACCTCCCCTTTCTTGTTGTCCACACCCACCCATACACCCACCCATTCATTTCCCTGTTGCCCGCACCCACCCTCTTCCTTGTCTCCCCAACCCACACAACCACCCCCACCCATGTACCACCCATCCACCCAACCACCCAGCCACCATTTCCCTGTTGACCCCAAATGCCCACTGAAACACCCCCTTCATTTTTACACCCACCCACCCTTCAACACCCTTCCCTGTTGCCACCACCCTCCTACCCACACCCTTCCCTGTTTCCCCCACCCTTGAACTCACTCCCTTCCCTGTTGCCCCCAAACGCACACCCACTCCCTTACCAGTAGCTCCCACACACCCACCAGTTCCCTGTTGCCCCCTCCCACCTTTTTCCTGTTGCCCCAACCCAGCCACAACCTACCCTATTGCTCCTACCCACCCCCTTCCCTGTTGCCCTCTTACACACACCCCCTCCCTGTTGCCTACACCCCTTCCCTGTTGCCCCACATACCCCTTTCCCTGTTGCACCCACCCAGACAACACTTACCCTATTGCCCCAGCCACCCACTTCCCTGTTGCCACCCTTACACCCACCCATTCGCTGCTGACCACACCCCTTCCTTATTGTCCCCAGCCCTTCCCTGTTGCTCCCACTCACCCACCTACCCACCCCGTTCCCTGTTGCCCCTACTTACCCACCCACCCACCCCCTCCCCTGTTGCTCCCAACCGCTCCTCTGTTGACCCCACCCACCCCCTACCCCTTTCCCTGTTGAACCCACACACCCACCCACACCCTTCCCTGTTTACCCCACCCACCCATACACCAACCCCTTCCCTGTTGCCCCCACCCACCCACAGACCCACCCAGCCCCTTCCCTGCTGCCCACACCCCTTCCCTGTTGACCCCATCCATCACCCACACCATTCCCTGTGGACCCCACACACCAAGCCACACCCTTCTCTGTTCTCCCCACCCACCCACACACACAACCCCTACTCTGTTGCCCCATCCCACCCACACACCCACACACCCCCTTCCCTGTTGCCACCACCCACACAACAAAACCCTTCCTGTTGCCCACACCCATCCACCCACCCACCCCCTTCCCTGTTGCCCCTACTTACCCACCTACCCACCACCTCCCCTGTTGCTCCCAACCCCTCCCCTGTTGACCCCACCCACCCCCTACCCCATTCCCTGTTGAACCCACACACCCACCCACACCCTTCCCTGTTTACCCCACCCACCCATACACCAACCCCTTCCCTGTTGCCCCCACCCACCCACAGACCCACCCAGCCCCTTCCCTTCTGCCCACACCCCTTCCCTGTTGACCCCATCCATCCCCCACACCATTCCCTGTGGACCCCACACACCCAGCCACACCCTTCACTGTTCTCCCCACCCACCCACACACACAACCCCTACTCTGTTGCCCCATCCCACCCACACACCCACACACCCCCTTCCCTGTTGCCACCACCCACACAACCAAACCCTCCCTGTTGCCCACACCCCTTCCCTGTTGACCCCACCCAACACCCAACCCCTTCCCTGATGACCCCACCTACCCCCCAACCCCATTCCCTGTTGACCCCACACACCCACCCACACCCATTCCTGTTTTCCTCACCCACCCACAAACCCAAACCCTTCCCTGTTGCCCCTACCCATCCATCCACCCCCTTCCCTGTAGCACCCACACGACCACCCTTTTATTGTTGCCCCCAACCACCCAATCAAACACCCCCTTCCTTTTTACACCCACCCACTCACCCACCCCGTTCCCTGTTGCTCCCACCCACCCCCTTCCATGTTGCCATCACACACCCAACCACACCCATCCCTGTTGCCCTCATCCATCCACCAACTCACCCCCTTCCCTGTTGCCCCCACACACCCACCGACTCCTTACCCATTGCCCCCTCACACCCACCCCCTTCCCTGTTGCCCCCAACCACCCATACACCCACCCAGCCCCTTCCCTGTTGCCCACACCCCTTCCCTGTTGACCCCATCCATCCCCCACACCATTCCCTGTGGACCCCATGCACCCAGCCACACCCTTCCCTGTTTGCCCCACGCACCCATGCACACAACCCCTTCCCTGTTGACTCATCCCACCCACACACCCTCCCATCCCCTTCGCTGTCGCAACCACCCACACAACCAAACCCTTCCCTCTTGCCCTCATCCATCCACCAACACACCCCCTTCCCTTTTGCCCCCACACAACCACACACCCACTTACAAGTTGCCCCCACTCACCACTTCCCTGTTGCCCCCACACACCCTCTTCCCTGTTGCCCTCACCCACTCACACCTTCCTTGTTGCCCCCACCCCTTCCCTGTTTCCCCCACCTACCTATCCACCCACCCCTTCACTGTTACTCCGACACGCTCACCGACCCACCCCGTCCCCTGTTGTCCCCACTCACCCACCCACCCACCCACACCATCCCCTGTTGATCCACCCACCCCATCCACAGATGTCCCCACCCACCCACCCACATCCTTCCCTGTTTTCCCCATCCAACCGTACACCCAACACCTTACCTGTTGCCCCCACACACCCACACACCCACCCAGGCCCATTCCTGTTGCCCCCATCCAACCACCCCTTCCCTGTTGCCCCCATCCAACCACCCCTTCCCAGTTGCCACCACCTGCACAACCAAAACCTTCCCTGTTGCACACACCCATCCACCAACCCACCCCCTTCCCTGTTGCCCCCACCCACTCTCTTCCTTGTTTCCTCCACCCGCCCACCCACTTCCATGTAGCACCCACCCACCCAGCCACCCTTTCCCTGTTGCTTCCATCCACCCACTCATCACCCTCTTCCGTTTTACACCCACCCACCCTCCAACACCTTTCCCTGTTGCCCCCACCAACCTACCCAGCCCCTCCCCTGTTGTCCCCACACACCCAACCACCCCCATCCCTGTTGTCCACACCCACCCGCACAGCCACCACCATCACTGTTGCCCCCACCCACCCACACACCCACCCTCTCCCTTCCCTGTTGCCCTCACACACTCACCCCCTTCTCTATTGCCCCCACCCCTTTGCAGTTTCCCCCACCTTCCTACCCACCCACCCCTTCACTGTTGCTCCCACACATCCACCCACCCCATCCCCTGTTGCCGCCACCTACCCACCCACCAACTTCCCTAGAGAACCCATCCACCCAGCCAACCTTTCCCTGTTGCTCGCAACCACCCAAACACCCCTTTCCTTTTTACACCCAACCATCCTCCAACACCCTTCCCTGTTGCCCCACCCTCCTACACAGCCCCTTCCCTGTTGCCCACACACACGAACCCACTCCCGTTTCTGTTGCACCCACCCACCCACCCACCCCCCTTCCCTGTTGCCCCCACCCTCCCACCTGCCCACCCCTTCCCTGTTGTCCCCAACCACCCACAACCCTTCCCTGTTGACATCACCCCCCACACACCCCTTCCCTGTTGCCCCCACCCACCCACACACCCCCTTCCCTGATGTGCCCAACCACCCACCCTGTTCCGTGTTGCCACACCCACCCCTTTCCCTGTTGTCCCCCACCAACTCTCCACAAGCTTTCCTGTTGCACCCACCCTCACACCCCCTTCCCTGTTGCCCACACATGCCCACACATCCACCACCTTCCCTGTTGCCCCCACCCACCCATACACCCACTCACTCCCTTCCCTGTTGCCCACACCCACCCACTTCCTTGTTTCCCCCACCCACCCACCCACCAAGTTCCCTGTAGAACCCATCCACCCAGCCAACCTTTCACTGTTGCTCCCAACCACCCAGTCAAACATCCCCTTTCCTTTTTACACCCATCCACCCTCCAACACCCTTCCCTGTTGCCCCCAACCACCTACCCAGCCCCTTCCCTGTTGCCCCCACACACGAACCCACTCCTGTTCCTGTTGCCCTCACCCACCCACCCCCCCTTCCGTGTTGCCCCCATCCACCTGCCCACCCCCTTCCCTGTTGCTCCCGCACACACCCTATCCTGTTGCCCCCACCCACCCACCTGCCCACCCCTTCCCTGTTGCCCCCAACCACACACAACCCTTCCCTGTTGCCCCCACCCACCCACACACCCCCTTCCCTGTTGTGCCCACGCACCCACCTCATTCCCTGTGGCCACACCCACCCCTTTCCCTGTTGTCCCCCACCACCTCCCCACAAGCTTTCCTGTTGCCCCCACCCACAAACCCCCTTCCCTGTTGCCCCACACACCGATCCCCTTCCCTCTTGACCACGCCAAAACCCCCGTGTCCCTGTTGTCCACACCCACACACAACCCCACTTTCCTGTTACAGCCATTCACTCACCCACCCAGCCCCTTCCCATTTGCCCGCACCCACCCAGCCCCTACACTGTTTTCTCCTCCCACCCACACGTCCATCTCCTTCACTTTTGCCCCATCCCACCCACACACCCACCCAGCCCCATCCCTGTTGCCCCCAACCAACCACCCCTTCCCTGTTGCCACTACCCACACAACCAAAACCTTCCCTGTTGCCCACACCCATCAACCAACACACCCCCTTCCCTGTTGCCCCCACACACCCTCCCAACGCCTTACCTTTTGCCCCCACCCACCCCCTTCCCTGTTGACCCACACACCCTCTTCCCGCTTGGCCCCACCCTCTCAGCCCCTTCCCTGTTGCCCCCACCCCTTCACTGTTTCCCCCACCTACCTACCCACCCACCCCTTCACTGTTGCCCCCACCCACTCGCACCCCTCTTGTCCCCAACAACCCACCCACCCCCTCCCCGTTGTCTCCAACCACCCATACACACACCCCCTCCCCTATTGTCCCCACCCACCCACCCACTCCCTTCCCTGTTGCATGCACCCACTCCCTTCCTTGTTTCCTCCACCCACCCACCCACTTCCCTGTAGCACCCACCCACCCAGCCACCATTTCCCTGTTGCTCCCAACCACCCACTCAAACACCCTCTTCCGTTTTACACCCACCAACCCTCCAACACCCTTCCTTGTTGCCCCCACCCACCTACCCAGCCCCTCCCCTGTTGTCCCCACACACCCAACCACCCCCATCCCTGTTGTCCACACCCACCGACACAGCCACCACCATCACTGTTGCCCCATCCCACCCACACACCCACCCAGCCCCATCCCTGTTGCCCCCAACCAACAACCCCTTCCCTGTTGCCACTACCCACACAACCAAAACCTTCCCTGTTGCCCACACCCATCCACCAACACACCCCCTTCCCTGTTGCCCCCACACACCCTCCCAACACCTTACCTTTTGCCCCCACCCACCCCCTTCCCTGTTGACCCACACACCCTCTTCCCGCTTGGCCCCACCCTCTCAGCCCCTTCCCTTTTGCCCCCACCCCTTCCCAGTTTCCCCCACCTTCCTACCCACCCACCCCTTCACTGTTGCTCCCACACACCCACCCATCCCATCCCCTGTTGCCCCCACCTACCCACCCACCCCCTTCCCTGTTGCCCACACACACCCACACATCCACCACCTTCCCTGTTGCCCCCACCCATCCATACACCCACCCACTCCCTTCCCTGTTGTCCACACCCACCCACTTCCTTGTTTCCCCCACCCACCCACCCTCCAACTTCCCTGTAGAACACATCCACCCAGCCAACCTTTCTCTGTTGCTCCCAATCACCCAGTCAAACATCCCCTTTCCTTTTTACACCCAACCACCCTCCAACACCCTTCCCTGTTGCCCCACCCACCTGCCCCCCCTTTCCCTGTTGCCCCCACCATCCCGCCCACACCCTTCCCTGTTGCCTCCAACCACACACAACCCTTCCCTGTTGACAAAACCCACCCACACACCCCCTTCCCTGTTTCCCCCACATACCTACCCACCCACCACCTTCCCTGTTACCCCCACACATCCAACCAATCACCCCCTTCCCTGTTGCCCACACCCACACACACACCAGCACCTTCACTGTTGCCCCCACCCACCTATACACCCACCCACCTCCATCCCTGTTGACCACAGCAACCCCCTTCCTTGTTTCTCCCAACCATACACCCACCCCCTTAACAGTTGCCCCCACCCAACCACCCCTTTCCCTGTTGCCCCCTCCCACCTTTTCCCTGTTGCCCCAATCCATCCACAAGCTACCCTATTGACTCTACCCAAGCCCTTCCCTGTTGCACCCATCACCCCTTCCCTGTTGCCCACACACACACACCAACCCACCCCCTTCCATGTTGCCCACATCCCCTTCACCTTTGACCCCACCCACCCCCCCACCCCATTCCCTGTTGACCCACAAACCCAGCCAGACACTTTCCTGTTTTCCCCACCCACCCACACACCCACCCAGCCCCTTCCCTGTTGCCCACACCACTTCCCTGTTGCCCTCACCTTCCCACCCACCAACCCTTTCCCTGTTGCACCCGCTCACCCACCCAACAGCCCCTTCCCCGTAGCCCCCACCCACCCACCGACTTCCCTGATGCCCCCACCCACCCACCCATTCCAGTCCCTGTTGCCCCCACCCCCTTCCCTGTTGACCACACCCAACCCCCACCCCCTTCCCTGATGACCCCACCTACCCCCCAAACCCATTCCCTGTTGACCCCACACACCCACCCACACCCATTCCTGTTTTCCTCACCCACCCAACCATCCGCCCCCTTCCCTGTAGCACCCACATGACCACCCTTTTCTTGTTGCCCCCAACCACACACTCAAACACCCCCTTCCTTTTTACACCCACCCACTCACCCACCCCGTTCCCTGTTGCTCCCACCCACCCCCATCCATGTTGCCACCACCCACCCAACCACACCCATCCCTGTTGCCCACACCCATCCACCAACTCACCCCCTTCCCTGTTGCCCCCACACACCCACCCACTCATTACCCATTGCCCCCACCAACCCAGCCCCTTCCCCGTTGACCCCAACCACCCTTTTCCCTATTGCCCCACCCAGCCACCATCTGCCCTTTTGCCCACATCCAACCCCTTCCTTGTTGCCCCCACCCATGCAACCCCTTCCCTTTTGCACCCACTCCTTGCCTGTTTCCCCCACCTACCTACCCACCCACACCCTTCCCTGTTCCCCAACACACCCACCCCTCCCCCGCCTTCCCTGTTGCCTCCACCCACACACACACACCCGGCCATCCTTTCCTTGTTGCCCCCAACCACTCACCCAACTCCTTCACAGATACCCCCACACACCCAACCACCCCCTTCTTGTTGTCCACACCCACCCATATACTCACCCATTCATTTCCCTGTTGCCCGCACACACCCCCTTCCTTGTCTCCCCAACCCACCCAACCACCCCCTCCCATGTACCACCCAACCACCCACCCACCCAGCCACCATTTCCCTGTTGACCCCAACTACCCACTGTAACACCCCCTTCATTTTTACACCCACCCACCCTTCAACACCCTTCCCTGTTGCCCCCACCCTCAAACCCACTCCCTTCCCTGTTGCCCCCAAACACACACCCACCCCCTTACCAGTAGCTCCCATACACCCACCAGTTCCCTGTTGCCCCTCCCACCTTTTTCCTGTTGCCCCAACCCAGCCACAACCTACCCTATTGCTCCTACCCAACCCCTTCCCTGTTGCCCTCTTACACACACCCCCTCCCTGTTGCCTACACCCCTTCCCTGTTGCCCCACACACCCCTTTCCCTGTTGCCCCCACCCAGACAACACCTACCCTAATGCCCCCACCCACCCACTTCCCTGTTACCACCCTTACACCCACCCCTTCGCTGTTGCCCACACCCCTTCCTTCTTGCCCCCACCCCTTCCCTGTTGCTCCCACTCACCCACCTACCCACCCCGTTCCCTGTTGCCCCTACTTACCCACCCAACCACCACCTCCCCTGTTGCTCCCATCCGCTCGCCTGTTGACCGCACCCACCCACACCCCATTCCCTGTTGAACTCACACACCCACCCACACCCTTCCCTGTTTACCCCATCCACCCATACACCAACCCCTTCCCTGTTGCCCCCACCTACACACACACCCACCCAGCCCCTTCCCTGTTGCCCTCACCCCTTCACTGTTGACTCCATCCATCCCCCACACCATTCCCTGTGGACCCCACACACCCAGCCACACCCTTCACTGTTTTCCCCACCCACCCACACACACAACCCCTACTCTGTTGCCACATCCCACCCATACACACACACACCCCCTTCCCTGTTGCCACCACCCACACAACAAAACCCTTCCCTGTTGCCCACAACCATCCACCCACACACCCCCTTCCCTGTTGCCCCTACTTACCCACGCACCCACCACCTCCCCTGTTGCTCCCAACCCCTCCCCTGTGAACCCCACCCACCCCTACCCCATTCCCTGTTGAACCCACACACCCACCCACTCCCTTCCCTGTTTATCCCATCCACCCATACACCAAACCCTTCCCTGTTGCCCCCACCCACCCACACTCCCACCCAGCCCCTTCCCTGTTGCCCACACCCCTTCCCTGTTGACGCCACCCAACCCCCACCCCCTTCCCTGATGACCCCACCTACCCCCCAACCCCATTCCCTGTTGACCCCAACACCCACCCACACCCATTCCTGTTTTCCTCACCCACCCACACACCCAACCCCTTCCCTGTTGCCCCCACCCAAACTTACGCCCCCTTCCCTGTAGCACCCACATGACCACCCTTTTCTTGTTGCCCCCAACCACACACTCAAACACCCCCTTCCTTTTTACACCTACCCACTCACCCACCCCTTTCCCTGTTGCTCCCACTTACCCCCTTCCATGTTGCCACCACCCACCCAACCACACCCATCCCTGTTGCCCACACCCATCCACCAACTCACCCCCTTCCCTGTTGCCCCCACACACCCACCCACTCCTTACCCATTGCCGCCACCCACCCACCCCCTTCCCCATTGACCCCAACCACCCTTTTCCCTATTGCCCCACCCAGCCACCATCTGCCCTTTTACCCACATCCAACCCCTTCCTTTTTACCCCCACCCACGCAACCCCTACCCTTTTGCACTCACTCCTTCCCTGTTTCCCCCACCTACCTACCCACCCTCACCCTTCCCTTTCCCCCACAAACCCAACCCCCCTGCCTTCCCTGTTGCCCCCACCCACCCACAAACCCGGCCAACCTTTCCCTGTTGCCCCCAACCACCCTCCCAACTCCTTCACAAATACCCCCACACACCCAACCACCCCTTTCTTGTTGTCCACACCCACCCACACACCCACCCATTCATTTCTTTGTTGCCCGCACCCACCCTCTTCCTTGTCACCCCAACCCACCCAACCACCCCCTCCCATGTACCACCCAACCACCCACCCACCCAGCCACCATTTCCCTGTTGACCCCAACTACCCACTGAAACACCCCCTTCATTTTTACACCCACCCACCCTTCAACACACTTCCCTGTTGCCTCCACCCCTGTACCCACACCCTTCCCTGTTTCCACCACCCTCGAACCCACTCCCTTCCCTGATGCCCCCAAACACACACCCATCCCCTTACCAGTAGCTCCCACACACCCACCAGTTCCCTGTTGCACCCTCCCACCTTTTACCTGTTGCCCCAACCCAGCCACAACCTACATATTGCCCCTACCCACCCCTTCCCTGTTGCCCTCTTACACACACACCCTCCCTGTTGCCTACACCCCTTCCCTGTTGCCCCACACACCCCTTTCCCTGTTGCCCCCACCCAGACAACACCTACCCTATTGCCCCCAGCCACCCACTTCCCTGTTGCCACCCGTACACCCACCCCTGCGCTGTTGCCCACACCCCTTCCTTCTTGCCCCCACCCCTTCCCTGTTGCTCTCACTCACCCACCTACCCACCCCGTTCCCTGTTGCCCCTACTTACCCACCCACCCACCACCTCCCCTGTTGCTCCCAACCGCTCCCCTGTTGACCCCACCCACCCCGTACCCCATTCCCTGTTGAACCCACACACCCACCCACACCCTTCCCTGTTTACCCCATCCACCCATACACCAACCCCTTCCCTGTTGCCCCCACCCACACACAGACCCACCCAGCCCCTTCCCTGTTGCCCACACCCCTTCCCTGTTGACCCCATCCATCACCCACACCATTCCCTGATGACCCCACACACCAAGCCACACCCTTCACTGTTTTTCCGACCCACCCACACACACAACCCCTACTCTGTTGCCCCATCCCACCCACACACCCACACACACCCTTCCCTGTCGCCACCACCCACACAACCAAACCCTTCCCTCTTGCCCTCATCCATCCACCAACACACCCCCTTCCCTTTTGCCCCCACACAACCACACACCCACTTACCAGTTGCCCCCACTCACCACTTCCCTGTTGCCCCCACACACCCTCTTCCCTGTTGCCCTCACCCACTCACACCTTCCTTGTTGCCCCCAGCCCTTCCCTGTTTCCCCCACCTACCTATCCACCCAGTCCCTTCACTGTTGCTCCGACACACCCACCGACCCACCCCGTCCCCTGTTGTCCCCACTCACCCACCCAGCCACCCACCCCGTCCCCTGTTGACCCACCCACCGGGTCCACAGTTGTCCCCACCCACCCACCCACATCCTTCCCTGTTTTCCCCATCCAACCATACACCCAACACCTTACCTGTTGCCCCCACCCACCCACACACACCCACCCAGCCCCTTCCCTGTTGCCCCCATCCAACCACCCCTTCCCTGTTGCCACCACCCGCACAACAAATACCTTCCCTGTTGCCCACACCCATCCACCAACACACCCCCTTCCCTCTGGCTCCCACACACCCTCCCAACGCCTTCCCATTTGCCCCAACCCACCCCCTTCCTTGTTGACCCACCCACCCTCTTCCCTCTTGGCCCCACCCTCTCACCCCCTTCCCTGTTGCCCCCACCCCTTCCCTGTTTCCCCCACCTACCTACCCACCCACACCCTTCCCTGTTCCCCAACACACCCACCCCTCCCCCGCCTTCCCTGTTGCCTCCACCCACACACACACACCCGGCCATCCTTTCCTTGTTGCCCCCAACCACTCACCCAACTCCTTCACAGATACCCCCACACACCCAACCACCCCCTTCTTGTTGTCCACACCCACCCATATACTCACCCATTCATTTCCCTGTTGCCCGCACACACCCCCTTCCTTGTCTCCCCAACCCACCCAACCACCCCCTCCCATGTACCACCCAACCACCCACCCACCCAGCCACCATTTCCCTGTTGACCCCAACTACCCACTGTAACACCCCCTTCATTTTTACACCCACCCACCCTTCAACACCCTTCCCTGTTGCCCCCACCCTCAAACCCACTCCCTTCCCTGTTGCCCCCAAACACACACCCACCCCCTTACCAGTAGCTCCCATACACCCACCAGTTCCCTGTTGCCCCTCCCACCTTTTTCCTGTTGCCCCAACCCAGCCACAACCTACCCTATTGCTCCTACCCAACCCCTTCCCTGTTGCCCTCTTACACACACCCCCTCCCTGTTGCCTACACCCCTTCCCTGTTGCCCCACACACCCCTTTCCCTGTTGCCCCCACCCAGAAAACACCTACCCTAATGCCCCCACCCACCCACTTCCCTGTTACCACCCTTACACCCACCCCTTCGCTGTTGCCCACACCCCTTCCTTCTTGCCCCCACCCCTTCCCTGTTGCTCCCACTCACCCACCTACCCACCCCCGTTCCCTGTTGCCCCTACTTACCCACCCAACCACCACCTCCCCTGTTGCTCCCATCCGCTCGCCTGTTGACCGCACCCACCCACACCCCATTCCCTGTTGAACTCACACACCCACCCACACCCTTCCCTGTTTACCCCATCCACCCATACACCAACCCCTTCCCTGTTGCCCCCACCTACACACACACCCACCCAGCCCCTTCCCTGTTGCCCTCACCCCTTCACTGTTGACTCCATCCATCCCCCACACCATTCCCTGTGGACCTCACACACCCAGCCACACCCTTCACTGTTTTCCCCACCCACCCACACACACAACCCCTACTCTGTTGCCACATCCCACCCATACACACACACACCCCCTTCCCTGTTGCCACCACCCACACAACAAAACCCTTCCCTGTTGCCCACAACCACCCACCCACACACCCCCTTCCCTGTTGCCCCTACTTACCCACGCACCCACCACCTCCCCTGTTGCTCCCAACCCCTCCCCTGTGAACCCCACCCACCCCTACCCCATTCCCTGTTGAACCCACACACCCACCCACTCCCTTCCCTGTTTATCCCATCCACCCATACACCAAACCCTTCCCTGTTGCCCCCACCCACCCACACTCCCACCCAGCCCCTTCCCTGTTGCCCACACCCCCTTCCCTGTTGACGCCACCCAACCCCCACCCCCTTCCCTGATGACCCCACCTACCCCCCAACCCCATTCCCTGTTGACCCCAACACCCACCCACACCCATTCCTGTTTTCCTCACCCACCCACACACCCAACCCCTTCCCTGTTGCCCCCACCCAAACTTACGCCCCCTTCCCTGTAGCACCCACATGACCACCCTTTTCTTGTTGCCCCCAACCACACACTCAAACACCCCCTTCCTTTTTACACCTACCCACTCACCCACCCCTTTCCCTGTTGCTCCCACTTACCCCCTTCCATGTTGCCACCACCCACCCAACCACACCCATCCCTGTTGCCCACACCCATCCACCAACTCACCCCCTTCCCTGTTGCCCCCACACACCCACCCACTCCTTACCCATTGCCGCCACCCACCCACCCCCTTCCCCATTGACCCCAACCACCCTTTTCCCTATTGCCCCACCCAGCCACCATCTGCCCTTTTACCCACATCCAACCCCTTCCTTTTTACCCCCACCCACGCAACCCCTACCCTTTTGCACTCACTCCTTCCCTGTTTCCCCCACCTACCTACCCACCCTCACCCTTCCCTTTCCCCCACAAACCCAACCCCCCTGCCTTCCCTGTTGCCCCCACCCACCCACAAACCCGGCCAACCTTTCCCTGTTGCCCCCAACCACCCTCCCAACTCCTTCACAAATACCCCCACACACCCAACCACCCCTTTCTTGTTGTCCACACCCACCCACACACCCACCCATTCATTTCTTTGTTGCCCGCACCCACCCTCTTCCTTGTCACCCCAACCCACCCAACCACCCCCTCCCATGTACCACCCAACCACCCACCCACCCAGCCACCATTTCCCTGTTGACCCCAACTACCCACTGAAACACCCCCTTCATTTTTACACCCACCCACCCTTCAACACACTTCCCTGTTGCCTCCACCCCTGTACCCACACCCTTCCCTGTTTCCACCACCCTCGAACCCACTCCCTTCCCTGATGCCCCCAAACACACACCCATCCCCTTACCAGTAGCTCCCACACACCCACCAGTTCCCTGTTGCACCCTCCCACCTTTTACCTGTTGCCCCAACCCAGCCACAACCTACATATTGCCCCTACCCACCCCTTCCCTGTTGCCCTCTTACACACACACCCTCCCTGTTGCCTACACCCCTTCCCTGTTGCCCCACACACCCCTTTCCCTGTTGCCCCCACCCAGACAACACCTACCCTATTGCCCCCAGCCACCCACTTCCCTGTTGCCACCCGTACACCCACCCCTGCGCTGTTGCCCACACCCCTTCCTTCTTGCCCCCACCCCTTCCCTGTTGCTCTCACTCACCCACCTACCCACCCCGTTCCCTGTTGCCCCTACTTACCCACCCACCCACCACCTCCCCTGTTGCTCCCAACCGCTCCCCTGTTGACCCCACCCACCCCGTACCCCATTCCCTGTTGAACCCACACACCCACCCACACCCTTCCCTGTTTACCCCATCCACCCATACACCAACCCCTTCCCTGTTGCCCCCACCCACACACAGACCCACCCAGCCCCTTCCCTGTTGCCCACACCCCTTCCCTGTTGACCCCATCCATCACCCACACCATTCCCTGATGACCCCACACACCAAGCCACACCCTTCACTGTTTTTCCGACCCACCCACACACACAACCCCTACTCTGTTGCCCCATCCCACCCACACACCCACACACACCCTTCCCTGTCGCCACCACCCACACAACCAAACCCTTCCCTCTTGCCCTCATCCATCCACCAACACACCCCCTTCCCTTTTGCCCCCACACAACCACACACCCACTTACCAGTTGCCCCCACTCACCACTTCCCTGTTGCCCCCACACACCCTCTTCCCTGTTGCCCTCACCCACTCACACCTTCCTTGTTGCCCCCAGCCCTTCCCTGTTTCCCCCACCTACCTATCCACCCAGTCCCTTCACTGTTGCTCCGACACACCCACCGACCCACCCCGTCCCCTGTTGTCCCCACTCACCCACCCAGCCACCCACCCCGTCCCCTGTTGACCCACCCACCGGGTCCACAGTTGTCCCCACCCACCCACCCACATCCTTCCCTGTTTTCCCCATCCAACCATACACCCAACACCTTACCTGTTGCCCCCACCCACCCACACACACCCACCCAGCCCCTTCCCTGTTGCCCCCATCCAACCACGCCTTCCCTGTTGCCACCACCCGCACAACAAATACCTTCCCTGTTGCCCACACCCATCCACCAACACACCCCCTTCCCTCTGGCTCCCACACACCCTCCCAACGCCTTCCCATTTGCCCCAACCCACCCCCTTCCTTGTTGACCCACCCACCCTCTTCCCTCTTGGCCCCACCCTCTCACCCCCTTCCCTGTTGCCCCCACCCCTTCCCTGTTTCCCCCCACCTACCTACTCACCCAGCCCTTCACTGTTGCTCCCCACACACCCACCCACCCACCCACTCGCTCCCCTCTTGTCCTCAACCACCCACCCACCCCCCTCCCCTGTTGTCCCCACCCACCCACCCACTCCTTTCCCTGTTGCCTGCACCCAGTCCCTTCCTTGTTTCCTCCACCCACCCACCCACTTCCCTGTAGCACCCACCCACCCTGCCACCCACTTCCTTGTTGCTCCCAACCACCCACTCAAACACCACCCACTCAAACACCCTCTTCCGTTTTACACCCACCCACCCTCCAACACCCTTCCCTGTTGCCCCCACCCACCCACCCACCCCCCCTTCCCTGTTGCCCCCATCCACCTGCCCACCCCCTTCCCTGTTTCCCCCACCGTCCCGCCCATACCCTTCCCTGTTGCCCTCACCCACCTACCCAGCCCATCCCCTGTTGTCCCCACACACCCAACCACCCCCTTCCCTGTTGTCCACACCCACCCACACAGCCACCACCATCACTGTTGCCCCCACCCACCCACACACCCACCCACACCCTTCCCTGTTGCCCTCACCAACTCACCCCCTTCCCTATTGCCCCCACCCCTTCCCAGTTTCCCCCACCTTCCTACCCACCCACCCCTTCACTGTTGCTCCCACACACCCACCCATCCCATCCCTTGTTGTCCCCACCTACCCACCCACCCCCTTCCCTGTTGCCCACACACACCCACACATCCACCACCTTCCCTGTTGCCCCCACCCATCCATACACCCACCCACTCCCTTCCCTGTTGTCCACACCCACCCACTTCCTTGTTTCCCCCACCCGCCCACCCTCCAACTTCCCTGTAGAACCCATCCACCCAGCCAACCTTTCTCTGTTGCTCCCAACCACCCTGTCAAACACCCCTTTCCTTTTTACACCCAACCACCCTCCAACAACCTTCCCTGTTGCCCCACCCACCTACCCAGCCCCTTCCCTGTTGCCCCCACACACGAACCCACTCCCATTCCTGTTGCCCCCACCCACCCACCCACCCCCCCTTCCCTCTTGCCCCCATCCACCTGACCACCCCCCTTCCCTGTTGCCCCCACCGTTCCGCCCACACCCTTCCCTGTTGCCCCCACCCACCCACCTGCCCACCCCTTCCCTGTTGTCCCCAACCACCCACAACACTTCCCTGTTGACATCACCCCCCACACACCCCCTTCCCTGTTGCCCCCATCCACCCACACACCCCCTTCCCTGTTGTGCCCAACCACCCACCCCATTCCCTGTTGCCACACTGACCTCTTTCCCTGTTGTCCCCCACCAGCTCCCCACATGCTTTCCTGTTGCCCCCCACCCACACACCCCCTTCCCTGTTGCCCCACACACCGATCCCCTTCCCTCTTGACCACGCCGAAACCCCCGTGTCCCTGTTGTCCACACCCACACTCAACCCCACTTTCCTGTTACAGCCATTCACTCACCCACCCAGCCCCTTCCCATTTGCCCCCACCCTCCCAACCCCTACCCTGTTTTCCCCACCCACCCACACACCCAACTCCTTCCCTTTTGCCCCATCCCACCCACACACCCTCCCAGCCCCATCCCTGTCGCCCCCATCCAACCACCCCTCCCCTGTTGCCACCACCCACACAACCAAAACCTTCCCTGTTGCCCACACCCATCAACCAACCCACCCCCTTCCCTGTTGGCCCCACCCTCTCACCCCCTTCCCTTTTGCCCCCACCCGTTCCCTGTTTCCCCCACCTACCTACACACCCACCCCTTCACTGTTGCCCCCACACACCCACACACCCACCCACTTGCTTCCCTGTTGTCCCCAACCACCCACCCACCTCCTCCCCTGTTGTCCCCACCCACCCACCCACTCCCTTCCCTGTTGCATGCACCCACTCCCTTCCTTGTTTCCTCCACCCACCCCCCCCACTTCCCTGTTGCACCCACCCACTCATCCACCCTTTCCCTGTTGCTCCTAACCACCCACTCAAACATCCTCTTCCATTTTACACACACCCACCCTCCAACACCCTTCCCTGTTGCCCCCACCCACCTACCCAGCCCCTCCCCTGTTGTCCCCCACACACTCAACCACCCCCTTCCCTGTTGTCCACACCCACCCACACAGCCACCACCTTCCCTGTTGCCCCCACCCACCCACACACCCACACACTCCCTTTCCTCTTGCCCACACCCACCCCTTCCTTGTTTCCCCCACCCACCCACCCACTTCCCTTGGCACCCACCCACCCAGCCACCCTTTCCCTGTTGCTCCCAACCAGCCACTCAATCACCCCATTCCATTTTACAACCACCCACCCTCCAAAACCCTTCCGTGTTGCCCCCACCCACCTATGTAGCCACTTCCCTGTTGCCCCCACACACGTACCCAATCCCTTCCCTGTTGCCCCCACCCACCCACCCCTTCCCTATTGCCCCCACCCACCTGCCCACACCTTTCGCTGTAGCCCCCACCCACCCACCTGCCCCACCCCCTTCCCTGTTGTCCCCATCCATCCACAACCCTTCCCTGTTGACAACACCCACCCAAACACCCCCTTCCCTGTTGCCCCCACCCACCCACACACACCCTTCCCTGCTGTCCCCCACCACCTCCCCACATGCTTTCCTGTTGTCCCCACACACACATCCCTTTCCCTGTTGCCTCACACACCCACCCCCTTCCCTCTTGACCGCACCGAAATCCTGCGTCCCTTTTGCACCCACTCACACACACTTCCCTTCCCGGTTGCCCTCACACACCCACTTGCCCTTCCCTGTTACCCCAAACCCTCCTCTGTTGCCCCCACTCACACACCACCCCCACACCCTTCCCTGTTTTACCCACCCTTCCGCACACCCAACCCCTTCCCTGTTGCCCCCACCCACCCTCACACCCACCCAGCCCCTTCCCTGTTGCCCACACCCCTTCGCTGTTGCCCCCACCTACCCACCCACGTAGCCCTTCCCTGTTGCACCCAATCACCCACCCACCCAGCCCCTTCCCTTTTGCCCCCACCCATGCACCACTTTCCCTGTTGCCCCCACCCACCCACACACCCTTCCCTGTTGCCACCAACCACCCACCCACCCCCTTCCCTGTTGCCCCCACCCACTTCCCTGTTGCCCCCAACCACCCACCCCTTCCCTGTTGCCCCCATCCACCACCCCCCACCCCATTCCCTGATCACCCCAAACACCCACCCAAAACTTTCCCTGTTTTCCCCACACACCCACACACCCACACACCCACCCCATTTGCTGTTGTGCCCATCCACCCTCCCAGCTCCTTCCCTGTTGCCCCCACTCACCCCAACGCCTTCCCTGTTGCCCCCACATGCCCACCCCTTCCCTGTTGTCACCACCCACCCAAACACAACCCTCCCTGTTGCACCCACACAGCCACCCACACCCCTTTACCAGTTGCATCCACCCAGCCACACTCCCCCTTCCCTGTTGCCCCCACCCACCTACCCCCTTCCCTGTGGCCCACATCCATCCAGCAACCCACCCCTTTCCCTGTTTCCCCCAGACACCCATTCACCCCATTACCAGTTGCCCCACATACTCATCTCCTTCCATGTTTCGCCCACCCACCACTTCCCTGTTGCCCCCACACACCCACCACCTACCCTATTGCCCCTACCTGTTGCCCACACCCCATCCCTGTCGCCCTCACCTTAGCACTCACCCACACCTTCCCTGTTGCCTCCACACACGCACCTGCTCACACACTTCCCTGTTGCCCCCACCTACCCACCCACCCACACCTTCCCTGTTGCCCCCACTCATCCAGCCACCCACCCCCTTCCCTGTTGTCCCACCCACCCACACACCCCATTCCCTGTTGCCCACACCAACCCACCCACGCCCTTCCCTGTTGCCCACACCCTCCCGCCACCTTACCTGTTGGCCCCCACCCACCCACCCCCTTCCCTGTTGCCCCTACCCACCAAATCACACCATTTCCTGTTGCCCACATGCATCCACCAACCCATTCCCTACCCTGTTGCCCCCATACATCCACCCACCACCTTGCCTGTTGGTCCCACCCCATTCCCTGTTGCCCCCCACCTGCTTCCCTGCTGACCCCACAAACCCACCCACCCCTTCCCTGTTTTCCCCTCCAACCCACAAACCCACCCCCTTTGCTGTTGCCCCCCAACCACCCACCCACTCACCCAGCCCCTTCCCTGTTGTCACCAAACACCCAAACACACCCTTCTCTGTTGCCCACACCCATCCATCAACACACCCCTTACACTGTTGACCCCACACACCCACCAATACCACCTTACCAGTTGCCCCCACATACCAACCACCTTCCCTGTTGCCCCCAACCAACCATCCACTTCCCTGTTGCCCCACCCACCCACACACCCCCTTCCCTGTTGCCCTCAACCACCCACCCACCCACCCCCTTCCATGTTGCCCCCAACCACCCCCCTTCCCTGTTGCCCACAACCATCCACCCACCCAGCCCATTCCCTGTTGCCCACACCCCTTGCATGTTGCCCCCCACCTACCCACCCACCAACCCCTTCCCTGTTGCACCTAATCACCCACCCACCCAGCACCTTCCCTTTTGCCCACACCCATGCACCCCATCCCTGTTGCCCCCACCCACTCACACAACCCCTTCCCTGTTGCCCCCTCCCACCCACCCAACCCCTTCCCTGTTGCCCCCAACCACCCACTCACCCACTCCCTTCCCTGTTGCCCACATCCATCCAACAACCAACCCCTTTCCCTGTTGCCCCCAGACACCCATTCACCCCATTACCAGTTGCCCCACATACCCACCCCTTCCATGTTTCCCCCACCCACCACTTCCCTGTTGCCCCCACACACCCACCACCTACCCTTTTGCCCCTACCTACCAACCCACCCCCATCCCTGTTTCCCCCCACCCACCAATCCACCCACACATTTCCCTGTTGACCCCACCCACTCCATTCCCTGTTGACCCCAGACACCCACTCACACCCTTCCCTGTTTTCCCCACCCACCCACACACTCAGCCCCCTTCCCTGTTGCCCCCACTCACCCACCCCCTTCCCTGTTACCTCCACCTATCTTCCACCTTCCCTGTTGCCCCCACCCACCCACCCCTTCCCTGTAGCCACCACCCACCCACCCACACGCTTATCAGTTGCCCCCACCCACCCACCAACTTACCTGTTGCCCCCAACCAACGATCCACTTCCCTGTTGCCCCACACACTCAAACACCCGATTCCCTGTTGCCCTCAAACACCCACCCACCCACCCCCTTCCCTGTTGCCCCCACCCACCCACTCACCCCCTTCCCTGTTGCCATGACACACCCACTCACCCCCTTCCCTGTTGCCCCCACTCACCCATCCACCCCCTTCATGTGGCCCCCCACCCACCCACCTACCCCCCTTCGCTGTAGCCCCCACCCACCCACCCACCCCCTTCCCTGTTGCCCACACCCATCCACCAACCTACCCTTGTCCCTGTTGCCCCCAGACACCCACCCAACCCCTTACCAGTTGCCCCACCCACACACCTCCTTCCATGCTTCCCCCACCAATCCCTTCCCTTTTGCCCCGACCCACCCACCACCTACCCTATTGCCTCTACCCAAAACCTTCCCTGTTGCCCACTACGGCCCACCCCCTTTCCTGTTGCCCACACCTCTTTCCTGTTGCCCCCCACCCACCATCCTACCCACCCCCCTTCCCTTTTGCCCGCTCCCACCCACCCACCCCCTTCCCTGTTGTCCCACTCACCCACTTCCCTGTTCCTCCCACCCACCCACCCCTTTCCTTGTTCCTCCCGCCCACCCACCCACCCCCTTCCCTTTTCCTCCACCCTCACACCCCCTTCCCTGTTGCCCACAGACACCCAGCCATCCCATTACCAGTTGCCACACCCACACACCCCCTTCCATGTTTCCCCCACCCAACCCTTCGCTGTTGCCCTGACCCACCCACCACCTACCCTATTGCCCCTGCCCAACCCTTCCATGTTGCCCCCTACTGCCCAACCTCTTTCCTGTTGCCCACACCCCTTCCCTGTTGCCCTCACCTACCCAATAGACCCTCCTCTACCCTGTTGCCCCCTCACACCAACCAACCAACCAACCCACTTTCCTGTTGGCCACACCCTCTGCCCACCCGCTTCCCTGTTGCCCCCACACTTGGGCACACCCCTTTCTCTGTTGCCACCACCCACCCACACAACCATCCCCTTCCATTTTGTCCCTGCCCACCAACCCACCCCATTCCCTGTTACCCCCCACCACCCACTGACCCACAAACACGCTTCCCTGTTGCCCTCACCCAACTACACCCCTCCTTCCCTGTTGCCCCCACACATGAACCAACCTCCTTCCCCATTGCCCTCACACCCAACCCGCCCACACCCTTCCCTGTTGCCCACACCCACCCTCCCAACCCACTCCCTATTGACCCCACCCACCCACACACCCCCTAACCAGTTGCCCCCAACCCGCCACACACCCTCTTCGCTGTTGCGCCCACCCTCACACCCACCCCATTCCCTGTTGCTCCTTGCCTCCCGCCCACACCCTTCCCTGTTGCCCCCACCCTCCCCATCGTCTCCTTCTCAGTTGACCCAACAACCCGCCCACACCCTTCCCTGTTGGGCCCACCATCAGACAACTCCTTCCTGGTTGCCCCGACCCACCCACCACTTTCCCTGTTGCACCCACCGACCCAGCCCCTTCCATGTTGCCCCTACCCATCTACCCAACCCCTTCTGTGTTGCCCCCACTCACTCCCTGTTGCCCCCACCCACACTTCCCATTCCCTGTTGTCCCAACCCACCTCCCCACAGCCTTCACTGTTGCCCCCACCCACCCTCTCCTTCCCTGTTGCCCCCCACCCACCCCCTGCCATGTTGCCTCAACACACCCACCCACCCACCCACCCCCTACCCTGTTGCCACAAAAACCTACCCACCCCTTTCCCTGTTGCCCCCATCCCATTCCCTGTTCCCCCACCCACCCACCCCTCTCTTCCCTGTTGCCCCCACCCACCCAAAGCCTTCCCTGTTGCCCCAACACATCTACACACTCCCTTCCCTGTTGCCCACACCCAGCTACCACCTATACTATTGCCCCCACCCACCCCTTTCCATGTTACCTCAACTCAACCACCAACCCACCCACCCCCTACCCTGTTGCCCACAATCACCTACCCACCCCTTTCCCTGTTGCCCCCCACCGCTTCCCTGTTCCACCACCCACACACCCCTGCCTTCCCTGTTGCCCCCACCCACCGAAGCTCTTCACCATTGCCCCCACACACCCACACTCTTCCCTGTTGCCCATACCCACCCACCCTCCATTCCCTGTTGCCCCCACCCACCCGCGCAACCCCTTCCCTGTTGCTCCCACCCACCAACCGGCTGCCCCGTTTCCCTGTTGGTCCCACCCTCCGGCACACTCCGTTCCCTTTTGCCTCCACGCACCCATCCCCATCACTGTTGTCCCCACCCACCAACCCAACACGATCCCTGTTGCCCCGCCCACATCCTTATTGCCCCCAGCCACCCACCCACCCCTTCCCTGTTGCCACCACCCCACCCACACACCCACCCCCTTCCCTGATGCTCCCACCCACTCTCTTCCCTGTTTTCCCTACCCACCCCGCCCACCTCATTCCCTGTAGCCCCCAGGCACCCACCCACCCACCCCTTCACTGTTGCCCGCACCCAGCCACCCCTTCTCTGTTGTCCCCAACCACCCATCAAACATCCCCTTCCTTGTTACACCCACCACCCTCCAACACCCTTCCCCTGTTGCCCCCACCCACCTACACACCCCCTACCCTGCTGCCCACAATCACCTAACCACTCCTCTCCCTGTTGCCCCCACCCCCTTCCCTGTTCCCCAACCCACCCCTGCCTTCACTGTGGCCCCGAAACACCCACCCCCCTTCCCTGTTGCCCCAACCCACACTCCCACCCACCCTCTTAACTGTTGCCCCTACACACCCACCCACAACCCTTCCCTGTTGCCCCCACCCACCTGCCAAACCCCTTCCACGTTGTCCCAAACCACCGCACAACCCCTTCCCTCTTGCACCCTTCCCTGTTGCCCCCACCCACCCACCTGCCCACCCGCTTCCCTCTTGGCACCACCCTCCGGCACATCCCCTTCCCTTTTGCCCCCACACACCCACCCCTTCCCTGTTGCCCCCCGCGCTTCCCGCCCACCCCTTTCCATGTTGCCCCAGCCCACCAACCCAAGCCCTTCCCTGTTGCACCCACCCACTTCCTGGTTGCCCCCACCCATCCACCCACAAACTTCCCTGTTGCCCTCGCTCACACACCCCCTTCAATGTTGCCCCCACCCACCCACAGCCCCCTTCTCTGTTGCCCTCATCCACACACCCCACCCCCTTTCCCTGTTGCCCCCCAACCACCTACCCATGCCGTTCCCAGTTGCCCCCACCCACCCACACCTTCCCTGTCATCCCCACCACCCACTGCCCCACCGACTGCCTTCCCTGATGGTCCCACCCCACCCCATTCCGTGTTTCCCCCACCCACCCACCTCCTTCCCTGTAGCACCCAGCCACCCCTTCCCTGTTGCGCCCACCCACCTACACACCACCTTTCCTCTTGCCCCAACATGCGAGTCCAACCACTTCCCTGTTGCCCCCACCCACCAACCTGCCTGCACCCTTCCCTGTTGCCCACACCCACCCTCCCACCCCCACTCTATTGCCCCCCACCCTCCCGCCCAACCACTACCCTGTTGCCCACATCTCCCTCTCACCCCCCTTCCCTGTTGCACCCAGCCTCCCACTCACCCTCTTCCCTGTTGCCCCCACACTCCCACCAACCCCCTTCTCCGTAGCCCCCACTCTCCCGCCTACCCTCTTCCCTGTTGCTCCCCACCCAGCCACCCCCTTCCATGTTGCCCCCAAACACCCAGCCACCCCCTTCCCCGTTGTCCCCACCCACCTCCCCACACCTTCCCTGTTGCCCCCAACCACAATCCCCCTTCACTGTTGCCCCCACCCACCATCACTATTCCCTGTTGTCCCCACCCAAACCCCTTCCCTGTTGACCCCCCACACATCACCCCCTTCCCTGTTGCCCTCACCCACCCACTCAACTCCTTCCCTGTTGCCAACACCGAGCCACCTACACACTTACCACTTGCCCCCACCCACCCACAATCTACACTATTGCCACTACCCACCTCCTTGCCTGTTGCCCCCTACCACCCACCCAATTTCCTGTTGCCCACACACCTTCCCTGTTGCCCCCACCTACACACCCACCCTCCCCTTCCTTGTTGCCCCTACTCACACACACACCCAGCCCCTTCCCAGTTGCCCCCACCCACCCACTCACCCCCTTCCCGGTTGCACCCACAAACCCACCCACCCCCTTCCCTGTTTCCAACACCAACCTACCCATCTCCTTCCCTGTTGACCCCACACACCCACTCACACCCTTCCCTGTTTTCCCCACCCACCAACACACCCACATCCTTTGCTGTTGCCTCCACCCACCCACACACACAGCCAGCCCCCTTCCCTGATGCTCCCACCCACCACCCCCTTCCCTGTTGCCACCACCCACCCAACCAACCAACCACACACTTCCCTGTTGCCCCCACTTGGGAACCAACCTCCTTCCCTGTAGCCCACACCCACCAACCCACCAGCACCCTTACCTGTTGCCCACACCCACAATCCCATCCACCTCCCTATTGCCCCCAACCACCCGCCCACCCCCTACCCTGTTGCCCCCACCCACCCACCCACCCCCTTACCTTTTGTGCCCACCCTCACGTCCACCCCCTTCCCTGTTGCCCCTTGCCTCCCACCCACCCCCTTCCTTGTTACCCCCCACCCTCCCAATCATCCCCTTCCTTGTTGCCCCCACCCACACAGCCACCTCCCTCCCTGTTGCCCCCACCCACCCACCCACACTCTTCCCTGTTGCCCCCTCCCACCCACCTGCCCACCCCACTTTCCTCTTGGCCCTAACCTCAGCCCACCCCCTTCCCTATTGCTCCCACACTCCGGAACACCCCCTTCCCTGTTGCCCCCACCCACCCACCCCCTTCCATGTTGCCTCCGCCCACCAACCCAACACCTTCCCTGTTGCCCCCACCCACTTCCCTGTTGACCCCATGCAGACTCCCCCTTCCCTGTTGTCCCCAACCCACCTCCCCACACACTTCACTATTGCCCCACCATCCTCTACTTCCTTGTTGCCTAAACCCACTCACCCACCCCCTACCCTGTTGCCCACAAACACATACACACTCCTTTCGATGTTGCCCCCACCCCCTTCCCTGTTCCGCCACCCACCACCCACTTTCCTGTAGCCCCAACCCAACCACACACACCCTTCCCTGTTGCGCCCACCCAGCCACGACCTACGCTATGGCCCACACCCACTCCCTTCCCTGTTGGTGCAACACAACCACCCAGCCCCTTCCCTGTTGTCCCACCCAGCCACCACCTTCCCTGTTGCCCCAACCTCTTCCCTTTTCCTCCTCCAATGTGTCCACCCACCCCCTTCCCTGTTGCCCAGACACACCCACACACGCAGCCCATTCTCTGTTGCCCTCACCCACCTACCCAAACCCAACCCTGTTGCCCCACCCAGCCGCTCACCCCCTTCCCTGTTGCACCCACCCACCCACCCCTTTCCCTGTTTCCTCCACCAACCCGCCCACCCCCTTCCCTGTTGCCACCACCCACCCACCCCCCTTCCATGTTGCCCCAATCCAAACACCCACCCCCTTCCCTGTTGCCCACACCCACCTAGCCACCCCTTTCCCCTCTTGCCCTCACTCACCCACCTACACTTTCCCTGTTGCCCTCACCCAAACCCATCCCTGTTTCAACAGCCACCCACCCACTCCCTTCTCTCGAGCCCCCAGCCAGCCACCCACCCACCCCATTAGCTGTTGCCCCCAGCCAGCCACCCCATCCCTGTGGCCCACAACCACCCACTCAAACACCCTTCATGGTTACCACGACACAGCCCCTCCTTCCATGTTGCCCACCACCCACCTCACCATTCCCTGTTGCCTCCAACCACCCCCTTCTCTTTTGCCCCAACCCACCCACCCACCAAACCCCCTTCCCTGTTGCCAACAAATACCTACCCATACCTTTCCCTGTTGCCCTCACCCCCCTTCCCTGGTCCCCCAGCCACCCACCCCTCCATTCCCTGTTACCCCCCACCCGTCTATACCCCTTCCCTGTTGCCCCCACACACCCACCCATTCCCTGTTGCCCCCACCCACCCAAAAAAAACCTTCCCTGTCACCCCCACGCACCCACCCTCCCCTTCCCTGTTGTCTTCACCCACCCTCCCACCCACCCACTTCTCTGTTACCCCCACACACCCACCCTCCCCCTTCCCTGTTACCACCAAACTCCCACCCAAACCCTTCCCTTTTGCCCCCAACCTCCAGCCCACTCCTTCCCTGTTGATCCCACCCACCCACACCCCTTACATGTTGCACCCACCCACCCACCCAAACAAACTGTTACCTGTTGACCCAACCAGCTACCCCTTCCCTGTTGACTCCACAAACCCACCCCCTACCCTCTTGCCCCAAACCACCCCCTTCCCTGTTACCCCCACTCACCCTCACCAATCCCTGTTGCCCCCACACATCCAACCACCCCCTACCCTGTTGTCCCCACACACTCACCCAACTCATTCCTTGTTGCCCCCACAGACCCACACACCCCCTTCCCTGTTGCCGACACCCATCCAACAAGTGACCCCCTTCCCTGTTACCCACACACCCACACCCACCCTCTTACCAGTTGCCCCCACCCACCGAACCCCTTCCATGTTGCCCCCAACCACCCCCTCCACTGTTTGCGCACACACCTCCACCCACCCCCTTCCCAGTTGCCCCCAGCCACCCACCAGATATGCTATCGCCACTACCCATCCCTTCCCTGTCTCCCGCTATCACCCACCCAATTTCCTGTTGCCCACACGCCTTCCCTGTTGCCCCCACCTACCCACCCACCCACCCCTTTCCCTGTTGCCCTCACTGACACACAAACCCCCTTCCCTGTTGCCCCCACCAACTCACCAACCCCCTACACTGTTGCCCACACCCACCCACCCACACCCTTCCCTGAAGCTCCAAACACGAACACACCCACCCATTCCCTGTTGACCCCACACACCCACCCCCTTCCCTGTTACTGCCAACCGCCTTCACCCATCCCTGTTGCCCCCCACCCACCTACACATCCCATTCCCTGTTGCCCCCAACCACCCACTCAAACACCCCCTTCCTTGTTACACCCACTCACCCTCCAACATCCTTCCCTGTTGCCCTCACCCACCTACACACCCCGTCCCCTGTTGCCCCCACTCGCCAACCAATCTCCTTCACTGTTGCCCACACCCACACTCCCACCCCCCTCACTACTGCCCCCACCCTACTGCCCACACCCTACCCCTGTTGCCCCAAACCACCACCCACCCCCTTCCCTGTTTCGCCAGCCCTCACACCCACCCCCTTCCCTGTTGCCCCTTGCCTGCCACCCACCTCATCCCTGATGCCCCCAACCTCCCACTCAACCCCTTCCCAGTTGCCCCCTCCCATGCACCCACTCCCTTCCCTGTTGCCCCTACCAACCCACCCACACTATTCCCTGTTGCCCCCACCCGCCCACCTGCCCAGCTGCTTCCCTGTTGGCCCCTCCCTCAGCCCACCCCCTACCCTGTTGCCCCCACCTCCAGCACACCAACCTCCCTGTTGCCCCGACCCACCCACCCCCTTCCCATTTGCTCCCACCCACCCACCAGTTTCCATGATGCCCCCCGCCAACCAACTCAACCACTTCACTGTTGCCTCCACCCACTTCCCTGTAGCCCCTCCACACACTCCCTCTTCCCTGTTGTTCCAACCCACCTCCCCACACCCTTCACTATTGAACTCACCCACCCTCTCTTTACCTGTTGCCTGAACACACCCACCTACCCACCCCCTACCCTGTTGCCCACAAACACCTACACACCCCTTTCCCTGTTGTCCCCACGCCCTCCCCCTGTTGCCCCCAAACAACCACCCCCTTACCTGTTGCCCCAACCCACCCACACACTCCCTTACCTGTTGCCCCACCCAACCAATCACCTCCATCCCTGGTGCCCCCACAAAGCCACCATCTAGGCTATGGCCCCCACCCAAACCCTTCCATGTTGCCTCAACACACCCATCCCTACCCTATTGCCCACAAACAGCTTCCCACCCCTTTCCCTGTTGCCCCCACCTGCTTCCCTGTTCCCCCACCCACACACCCCTCCCTTCCCTGTTGCCCCCACTCACCCACGCCCATCACTGTTGCCACCACACACCCACTCCCATCCCTGGTGCCCCAACCCACACACACACACCTACCCTGTTGCTGCAACCCAACCACCCAACCCCTTCTCTGTTGTGGCCACCCAACCACCACCTACCCTATTACCCCCACACACCCGCTTCCCTGTTGCCCACACACCTTCCCTGTTGCCCCCACCTACCAACCCACCCACCCCTTTCCCTGTTGCCCTCGCCGGCCCACAAACTCCCTTCCCTGTTGCCCCCACCAACTCACCAACCCCCTACCCTGTTGCCCCCACCCACCCACCCACACCCTTCCCTGTTGCTCCAACCACAAACACACCCACCCATTCCCTGTGGACCCCACACACCCACCACCTTCCCTGTTACCCTCAACCGCCCTCACCCATCCCTGTTGCCCTCACCCACCTTCACATCCCCTTCCCTGTTGCCCCCAACCACCCACTCAAACACCCCCTTCCTTGTTACACCCACTCACCCTCCAACACCCTTCCCTGTTGCCCCCACCCACCTACACACCCCGTTACCTGTTGCCCCCACACGCCAACCAATCTCCTTCCTTGTTGCCCACACCCACCCTCCCACCCCCCTCACTATTGCCCCCATCCTACTGCCCAACCCTACGCTGTTGCCCCGAACCCCCACCCACCCCCTTCCCTGTTCCGCCCACCCTCACACCCACCCCCTTCCCTGTTGCCACTTGCCTCCCGCCCACCCCCTTCCCTGTTCCCCCTTGCCTCCCAGCAACACCATACCTGTTGCCCCCAACCACCCACTCATCCCCTTCCCAGTTGCCCCCACCCATGCACCCACTCCCTTCCCTGTTGCCCCTACCAACCCACCCACACCATTCCCTGGTGCCCCTACCCACTCGCCCACCCCTATCCCTTTTGACCTCACCCGCCCACCTGCGCACCTGCTTCCCTGTTGGCCCCTCCCTCAGCCCACCCCCTACCCTGTTGCCCCCCCTCCAGCACACCCCCTTCCCTCTTGCCCCCACCCACCCACCCCCTTCCCATTTGCTCCCACCCACCCACCCACATCCATGTTGCCCCCGCCCACCAAGTCAACCACTTCACCGTTGCCTCCACCAACTTCCCTGTTGCCCCCCCACACACTCCCTCTTCCCTGTTGTTCCAACCCACCTCCCCACACCCTTCACTCTTGACCCCACCCACCCTTCCTTCCCTGTTGCCTCAACACACCGACCTACCCAAACCTTACTCTGTTGCCCACAAACACCTACACACCCCTTTCCCTGTTGTCCCCACCACCTTCCCTGTTGCCCCCAAACACCCACCCCCTACCTGTTGCCCCAACCCTCCCACACACCCTCTTCCCTGTTGCCCACACACTCCCACCCAGCCCCTTCCCTGTTGTCCCCACCCACCCACCCACACCCTTAGCTCTTGCCCCCAACCACCCACACACCCCCTGCCCTCTTTCTCCTACACAATTCCCTGTTGCTCCCACTCACCCAACACCTTCCATGTTGCCCTAACCAACCCAACCACCCCTTTCCCTGTTGCCCCCACACACCAAACTACCCCTTCCCTCTTCCACCCACTCACCCACAGACCCACCCCCTTCCCTGTTGCCCCCATCCAATGCACTCACCCACCCACCCTCTTCCCTGATGCCCCCACCCAAACCCATCCCTGTTTCCCCCAGCCACCCACCCACCCACTTCCCTATAGCCCCCAGCCACCCACCCAACCATCCCATTTGCTGTTGCCCCCAACCAGCCACCCCTTCCCTGTGGCCCCCAAACACCCACTCAAACACTCCCTTCCTTACACCCACCCACTCTCAAACACCGTTCCCTGTTGCCCCCACCTACCTACACATCCTCTTCACTGTTGCCCCCCACGTGAACCCACCTCCTTCCCTGTTGCCCCCACGCACCCACCTGTCAGCATCCTTCCATGTTTTTCCCACACAGCTGACTACCCCACTCCTTGTTGCCACCACCCTCCCACTCACCCCTTTCCCTGTTGCCCCCCACCACTCCGCACACACCAATTCCTTGTTGCCCCCAGCCTCCCACCCACCCCATTCCGTGTTACCCCCACCCTCCCACACACCCCCTTCCTTTTTGCCTGCACCCAACCGCCCACCCCCTTCCATGTTGCACCCACCCATGCACCCAACCATTCCACTACCTGTTGCCCTGCCCAGCCACCCCTTCCCTGTTGCCCCCAACCAACCAACCCGTTCCATGATGCCCCACCCACCCACATACCCAGCCCTTCCCTGTTGACCCCACAAACCCACCCCCTACCCTCTTGCACCAAACCATCCCCTTCCTAGTTTCCCCCACTCACCCTCACCAATCCCTGTTGCGCCCACCCACCTACCCACACCGTTCACTGTTACACCCAAACACCCACCCACCCCCTTCCCTCTTGTCCCCACATTCTCACCCAACTCATTCCCTGTTGGCCCCAGCCACCCACCCACAAACTTCCCTATTGCCGATGCCCATCCACCAAATGACCCTCTTCCCTGTTACCCCCCACACCCACACACAACCTCTTACCAGATGCCCCCACACACCCAACTCCTTCCATGTTACCCGCACCCATACCTTCCCTGTTGCCCCCACCCACCCACCACCTACCCTATAACCCCCACCCAACCCCTTCCCATTTGCCCCCACCCATGCACCAGCTACAGTATTTCCACTCAACACCCCCTTCCCTGTTGCCCGCTACCACCCACCCAATTTCCAGTTGCCCACACCCCTTCCCTGTTGCCCCACCTACCCACCCACAACTTCCCTGTTGCCCCTACTCACCCAGCCCGCCCACCACTTTATCTGTTGCCCACACCCACCCACAAACCCCTTTCCCTGTTGCTCCCACCAACTCACCAACACCCTTCACTGTTGCCTCCACCCACCCAAAAACACCCTTTCTTGTTGCCCCAACCAACAACACACCCAACCATTCCCTGTTGAACACACACACAACACCCTACCCTGTTGTCCCCAACAACCCAATCAAACAACCCCTTCCCTGTTACCCCAAACCGCCCTCACCCATCCCTCTTGCCCCCACCCACCTACCCATCCCATTCCTTGTTGCCCTCAACCACCCACTCAAACACCCCCTTCTTGTTACACCCACCCACCATCCAACATCCTTCCCTGTTGCTCCGACCCACCTACACACCCCCTTCCCTGTTGCCCCCACACACCAATCAACCCCTTCCCTGTTGCCCACACCCATCCTCCCACAGCCCTCCCTATCGCCCGCTCCCTACCGCCCACAACCTACTCTGTTGCCCCCAACACCCCATCCAACCCCTACCCTGTTAACCCCACCCCCTTCACTGTTGCCCCCACCCTCCCCCTCAACCACATCCCAGTTGCCCCCACCCATGCACCCACTCCCTTCCCTGTTGCCCCCACCTCCCCACTGACCGCATTACTTATTGCCCACACCCAACACAACCACCCCCTTCAATGTTACCCAACCCACCCACCCACCTCCTTCCCTGTTGACCCCACCCACCCACCTGCCCACCCACTTCCCTGTTGGCCCCTCCCTCAGCCCACCACCTTCCCTGTTGTACCCACACTCCGGCTTTCCAACTTCCCTGTTGCCCGTAGCTACCCAGCCCTACCCCCTTAACTCTCACCCACCCACCCCCTTCCATGTTGCCCCCGCCCACCAACCCAACCTCTTCCCTGTTGCCCCACCCACTTCCCTGTTGCCCCCACACAAACTCTCCATTCCCTGTTGTTCCAACCCACATGCCCAGAAACTTCACTGTTGACCCCGAGCACCCTCTCCTTCCCTGTTGCCTCAACCTACCCACCCACCCACCCCCTACACTGTTGCCCACAAACACCTACACACCCCTTTCCCTGTTGTCCCCACCCCCTTCCCTGTTGCGTCCAACCAACCACCCCCCTTACCTGTTGCCACAACCCACCCACACTCCCCCTTCCCTGTTGCCCCCACCCAGCCACCCATCTCCTTCCCTGGTGCACTCACAAAGACACCTTCTAGGCTATGGCCCCCACCCACCCCCTTCCATGTTGCCAAACCCACCAACCCACCCACCCCTACCCTGTTGCCCACAAACAGCTACCCACCCCTTTCCCTGTTGCCCCGAATGCTTCCCTGTTCCCCCATCCACACACCCCTCCCTTCCCTGTTGCACGCACTCACCCATGCCCTTCACTGTTGCCCCCACACACCCACCCCTGTCCCTGGTGCCACAACCCACCCACACACCCCTTCACTGTTGCCGCAACACATTCATCCAAACCTTTCCCTGTTGTGGCCACCCAACAACCACCTACCATATTGCGCCCACCCACCCACTTACTTGTTTCCCACACCCCTTCCCTCTTGCCCTCACCAACCCACAAACCCCCTTCCCTGTTGCCCCCACCCACCCACCACCTACCCTATAACCCCATCCCAACCCCTTCCCATTTGCCAACACCCATGCACCAGCTACAGTATTGCCACTCAAAACCCCCTTCCCTGTTGCCCGCTACCACCCACCCAATTTCCAGTTGCCCAAACTCCTTCCCTGTTGCCCCACCTACCCACCCACAACTTCCCTGTTGCCCCTACTCACACAGCCCGCCCACTCCTTTCTCTGTTGCCCACACCCACCCACAAACCCCTTTCCCTGTTGCTCCCACCAACTCACCAACACTCTTCACTGTTGCTTCCACCCACCCAAAAACACCCTTTCTTGTTGCCCCAACCAACAACACACCCAATCCTTCCCTGTTGAACACACACACAACACCCTACCCTGTTGTACCCAACAACCCAATCAAACAACCCCTTCCCTGTTACCCCAAACCACCCTCACCCATCCCTCTTGCCCCCACCCACCTACCCATCCCATTCCTTGTTGCCCTCAACCACCCACTCAAACACCCCCTTCTTTGTTACACCCACCCACCATCCAACATCCTTCCCTGTTGCTCCCACCCACCTACACACCCCCTTCCCTGTTGCCCCCACACACCAACCAACCCCTTCCCTGTTGCCCACACCCACCCTCGCACACCCCTCCATATTGCCCCCTCCCTACCACCCACAACCTACTCTGTTGCCCCCAACACCCATCCAACTTCTACCCTGTTAACCCCACCCCCTTCACTGTTGCCCCCAACCTCCCACTCATCCACATCCCAGTTGCCACCACCCATGCACCCACTCCCTTCCCTGTTGCCCCCACCTACCCACTGACTGCATTACTTATTGCCCACACCCAACACAACCACCCCCTTCCCTGTTACCCCAACTCACCCACCCACCTCCTTCCCTTTTGACCCCACCCACCCACCTGCCCACCCACTTCCTGTTGCCCCCCTCCCTCAGCTCACCCCCTTCTCTGTTGTCCCCACACTCCTGCACTCCCACTTCCCTGTTGCCCGTAGCTACCCACCCCTACCCCCTGTAGCTCTCACCCACCCACCCCCTTCCATGTTGCCCCTGCCCACCAACCCAACCTCTTCCCTGTTGCCCCACCCACTTCCCTGTTGCCCCCACACAAACTCTCCATTCCCTGTTGTTCCAACCCACATGCCCAGAAACTTCACTGTTGATCCCGAGCACCCTCTCCTTCCCTGTTGCCTCAACACACCCACCCACCCACCATCTACACTGTTGCCCACAAACACCTCCACACCCCTTTCCCTGTTGTCCCCACCCCCTTCCCTGTTGCGCCCAACCAACCACCCCCTTACCTGTTGCCACAACCCACCCACACACCCCCTTCCCTGTTGCCCCCACCCAACCACCCATCTCCTTCCCTGGTGCCCCCACAAAGCCACCATCTAGGCAATGGCCCCCACACACCCCCTTCCATGTTGCCTCAACCCACCAACCCACCCACCCCTACCCTGTTGCCCACAAACAGCTACCCACCCCTTTCTCTGTTGCCCCGAATGCTTCCCTGTTCCCCCATCCATTCGCCCCTCCCTTCCCTCTTGCCCGCACACACCCACACCCTTCACTGTTGCCCCCACACACCCACCCCTGTCCCTGGTGCCCCAACCCACCCACACACCCCTTCACTGTTGCCGCAACACAACCATCCAAACCTTTCCCTGTTGTGGCCACCCAACAACCACCTACCATATTGCGCCCACCCACCCACTTACTTGTTTCCCACACCCCTTCCCTGTTGCCCTCACCGACCCTCAAACCCCCTTCCCTGCTGCCCCCACCAAGTCACCAACACCCTACCCTTTTGCCACCACCCACCCACCAACACACTTCCCTGATGCTCCAACCATGAACACACCCACCCATTCCCTGTTGACCCTACACACCCACCCCCCTTCCCTGTTACCCCCTACCGCCCTCACCCATCCCTGTTGTCCCCACCCACCTACACATCCCCTTCCCTGTTGCCCCCAACCACCCTTTCAAACACCCCCTTCCTTGTTACACCCACTCACCCTCCAACACCCTTCCCTGTTGCCCCCACCCACGTACACACCCCGTTCCCTGTTGCCCCCACTCGCCAACCAATCTCCTTCACTCCCCTCACCCCCCTCACGATTGCCCCCACCCTACTGCCCACCCCAACCCTGTTGCCCTAAACCCCCACCCACCCCCTTCCATGTTCCGCACACCCTCACACCCACCCCTTTCCCTGTTGCCCCTTGCCTCCCACCCACCCCCATCCCTGTTGCCCCAAACCTCCCACTCATCCCCTTCCCAATTGCCACCTCCTGTGCACCCACTCCCTTCCCTGTTGCCCCTACCAACCAACCACTCCATTCCCTGTTGCCCCCACCAACCCACGCACACCCTTCCCTGTTGCCCCCACCTGCCCACCTGCTTCCCTGTTGGCCCCACCCTCAGCCCACCCCCTACCCTGTTGCTCCTCCCTCCAGCACACCCCCTTCCCTGTTGCCCCCACCCACCATCCCCCTTCCCATTTGCTCCCACCCACCCACCCGCTTCCATGTTGCCCCCCGCCCACCAACTCAACCACTTCACTGTTGCCTCCACCCACTTCCCTGTTGCCCCTCCACACACTCCCTCTTCCCTGTTGTTCAAACCCACTTCCCCACACCCTTCAATCTTGACCCCACCCACCCTCGCCTTCCCTGTTGCCACAAATCACCCACCTACCCACCCCCTACCCTGTTGCCCACAAACACCTAAACTCCCCTTTCCGTGATGTCCCCACCACCTTGCCTGTTGCCCCCACCCACCCACCCCCTTACCTGTTGCCCAACCCTCCCACACACCCTCTTCCTTGTTTCCCACACACTCCCGCCGTGCCCCTTCCCTGTTCCCCCCACCCACCCACCCACACCCTTAGCTCTTGTCCCCAAACCAACCACACACCCCCTGCCCTGTTGCTCCTACACAATTCCCTGTTGCCCCCACTCACCCAACACCTTACATGTTGCCCTAACCCACCCACCCACTCCTTTCCCTGTTGACCACACCCACCTTCCCACCCCTTTCCCTGTTGCCCCCACCCACCCAACTATCCCTTCCCTGTTCTCCCCACGCACCCACAGACCCACTCTCTTCCCTGATGCCCCCACCCAAACCCATTCCTGTTTCCCCCAGCCACCCACACACCCCCTTCCTTGTAGCCCCCAGCCACCCACCCACCCACCCCTTCACTGTTGCCCGCACCCAGCCACCCCTTCTCTGTGGCCCCCAAACACCCACTCAAACACCCCCTTCCTTGTTACACCCACCCACCCTCAAACAACCTTCCCTGTTGCCCCCACCCACCTACACACCCCCTTCACTGTTGCCCCACACGTGAACCCACCTCCTTCCCTGTTGCCCCCTTGCATCCACGTGTCAGCATCCTTCCCTGTTTTTCTCACACACCCGTCTACCCCACTCCCTGTTGCCCCCACCCTCTCTCCCACCACTTTCCCTGTTGCCCCCACCACTCTGCACACCCACTTCCCTGTTGCCCCCACCCTACTGCCCACGCCATTCCCTGTTACCCCCACCCACCCAAACCCTTCCCTGTTGCCCCCTCCAACCTACCCTTCCCCTTCGCTGTTTCCCCCAACCACCCACTCAAACACCCCCTTCTTTGTTACACCCACCGACCCTCCAACAGCCTTCCCTGTTGCCCCCACCCACCTACACACCCCCTTCCCTGTTGCCCACACCCACCCTCCCACCCCCCTCCCTATTGCGCCCACCCTGCCACCCACACCCTACCTTGTTGCCCCCAACAACCCACCCAACCCCTTCCCTGTTACCCCCACCCCCTTCCCTGTAGCCCCCACCCTCCCACTCATCCACATCCCAGTTGCCCGCACCCACACACCCACTCCCTTCCCTGTTGCCCGCTCCTACCCCCACACTGCATTCCTTATTGCCCACACCCACCCACCCAGCCCCTTCCCATTTGCCCCCACCCACCCGTCCACCTCCTTCCCTGTTGCCCCCACCCACCCACCTGCCCACCCGCTTCCCTGTTGGCCCCTCCCTCAGCCCAACCCCTTCCCTGTTGCCCCCACGCTCCAGTACACCCATTTCCCTGTTGCCCGTAGCTATCCACCCCCTTCCATGTTGCTCTCACCCACCCACCCCCTTCGATGTTGCCCCCGCCCACCGACCCTATCTCTTCCCTGTTGCCCCACCCACATCCCTGTTGCCCCCACCCAAACTCTCCATTCCCAGTTGTTCCAAACCACCTGCCCAGAACGTTCACTGTTGCCCCCGACCACCCTCTCCTTCCCTGTTGCCTCAACCCATCCACACACCCACCCCCTAACCTGTTGCCCACAAACACCTACACACCCCTTTCCCTGTTGTCCCCACCCCCTTCCTTGTTGCCCCCATCAAAAAACCCACCCCCTTCCGTGTGGCCCCCAAACACCCACTCAAACACCCCCTTCCTTGTTACACCCACCCACCCTCAAACACCCTTCACTGTTGCCCCAACCAAACTCTCCATTCCGTTGTTCCAACCCACCAGCCCAGAACATTCACTGTTGCCCCCAACCACCCTCTCCTTCCCTGTTGCCTCAACCCATCCACCCACCCACCCCCTAACCTGTTGCCCACAAACACCTACACACCCCTTTCCCTGTTGTCCTCACCCCTTCCCTGTTGCCCCCAAACAACCGCCCCCTTACCTGTTGCCCCAACCCACCCACACACACCCTTCCCTGTTGCCCCCACCCAACCACCCACCTCCTTCCCTGGTGCCCCCACAAAGCCACTATCTAGGCTATGGCCCCCTCCCACCCCTTCCATGTTGCTTCAACCAACCCACCCCTACCTTGTTGCCCACAAACAGCTACCCACCCCTTTCCCTGTTGCCCCCACCTGCTTCCCTGTTCCCCCATCGACACACCCCTCCCTTCCCTGTTTCCCCACTCACCCACGCCCTTCACTGTTGCCCCCACACACCCACACCCGTCCCTGGTGCCCCAACCCACACACACCCCTTCCTTGTTGCCGCAGCCCAACCACCCAACCCCTTCCCTGTTGTGGCCACCCAACCACCACCTACTATATTGCCCCCACACACCCACTTCCCTGTTGCCCACACCTACCCACCCACCCACCCCTTTCCCTGTTGCCCTCGCCGACCCACAAACCCCCTTCCCTGTTGCCCCCACCAACTTGCCAACCTCCTACCCTGTTGCCCCCACCCACCCACCCACACCGTTCCCTGTTGGTCCAACCACAAACACACCCACCCATTCCCTGTTGACCCCACACACCCACCCCCTTCCCTGTTACCCCTAACCGCCCTCACCCATCGCTGTTTCCCCCACCCATCTACACATCCCCTTCCCTGTTGACCCCACCACCCACTCAAACACCTCCTTCCTTGTTACACCCACTCACCCTCCAACACCCTTCCCTTTTGCCCCCCCCCACCTACACACCCCATTCCTTGTTGCCCCCACACGCCAACCAATCTCCTTCCCTGTTGCCCACACCCACCCTCCCACCCCCCTTACTATAGCCTCGACTCTACAGCCCACCCCCTACCCTGTTGCCCCAAACCCCCACCCACCCCCATCCCTGTTCTGCCCTCCCTCACACCCACCCTCTTCCCAGTTGCCCCTTGCCTGCCGCCCACCCCCATTCCTGTTGCCCCCAACCTCCCACTCATCCCCTTCCCAGTTGCCCCCACCCATGCACACAGTCCCTTCCCTGTTGCCCCTTCCAATCCACCCACACCATTCCCCGTTGCCCCCACCGACCCTCACAACCCCTTCTCTGTTGCCCCCACCCGCCCACCTGCCCAGCTGCTTCCCTGTTGGCTCCTCCCACAGCCCACCCCTACCCTGTGGCCCCCACTCCAGCACACCCCCTTCCCTGTTGCCCCCACCCACCGCCTTCACATTTGCTCCCACCCACCCACCCGTTTCCATGTTGCCCCAGCCCACCAACTCAACCACTTCCCTGTTGCCCCCACACACACTACCTCTTTCCTGTTGTTCCAACCCACCTCCCCACACCCTTCACTGTTGACCCCACCCACCCTCTCCTTCCCTGTTGCCTCAACACACCCACCTACCCACCCCCTTCCCTGTTGCCTACAAAGACCTACACAACCCTTTCCCTTTTGTCCCCACCACCTTCCCTGTTGCCCCCACACACCCAGCCCCTTACCTGTTGCCCCAACCCTCCCAGACACCCTCTTCCCTGTTGTCCACACACTCCTGCCCAGCCCCTTCCCTATTTACCCCACCCATCCATCCACACCCTTAGCTCTTGCCCCCATCCACCCACACACCACCTGCCCTGTTGCACCTACACAATTCCCTGTTGCCCCCACTCACCCAACACCTTCCATGTTGCCCTAACCCACCCACCCACACCCTTCCCTGTTGCCCACACTCACCTTCCCACCCCTTTCCCTGTTGCCCCCACCCATCCACCTATCCCTTCCCTGTTCCCTCCACCCCCCCACAGACCCACCGCTTTCCCTGTTGCCTCCACCCAACACATTCACCCACCAACCCTCTTCCCTGAAGCCCCCACTCAAACCCATGCCTGTTTCCACCAGCCACCCACCCACACCCTGCCCTGTAGCCCCCAGACACCCACCCATCCATCCCATTCGATGTTGCCCCCACCCAGCCACCCCTTCCCTGTGGCCCCCAAACACCCACTCAAACACACCCTTCCTTGTTACACCCACACACCCTCTAACACCCTTCCCTGTTGCCCCTACCAAAACTCTCCATTCTGTTGTTCCAAACCAGCTGCCCAAAACATTCACTGTTGCCCCCCGACCACCCTCTCCTTCCCTGTTGCCTCAAACCACCCACCCACCCACCCCTACCCTGTTGCCCACAAACACCTATACACCCCTTTCCCTGTTGTCACCACCTCCTTCCCTGTTGCCCCCAACCAACCACACCCTTACCTGTTGCCACAACCCACCCACGCACCCCCTTCCCTGTTGTCCCACCCAACCACCCACCTCCTTCACTGGTGCCCCTGCAAAGCCAACATCTAGGCTGTGGCCCCCAGACACCCCTAATCTGTTGCCCACAAACAGCTACTCACCCCTTTCCCTGTTGCCCCCAGCTGCTTCCCTGTTCCCCCATGCACACACCCCTCCCTTTCCAGTTGCCCCCTCTCACCCACGCCATTCACTGTTGCCCCCACACACCCACACCCGTCCCTGGTGCCCCAACCCACACACACACCCCTTCCCTGTTGCCACAACCCAACCACCCAACCCCTTCCCTGTTGCGGCCACCCAACCACCACCTACCCTATTGCCCCCACCCATGCGCTTCCCTGTTGCCCACACCCCTTCCCTGTTGCCCCCAACTACCCACACACCCACCCCTTTTCCTGTTGCCCTCGCCGACCCACAAACCCCCTTCCCTGTTGCCCCCACCGACTCACCAGCCCCCTACCCTGTTGCCCCCACCCACCCACCCACACCCTTCCATGTTGCTCCAACCACAAACACACCCACCCATTCCCTGTTGACCCCACACACCCACCCCCTTCCCTGTTACCCCCAACTGCCCTCACCCATCCCTGTTGCCCCCACCCACCTAATCATCCCCTTCCCTGTTGCCCCCAACCACCCACTCAAACACCCCCTTCCTTGTTACATCCACTCACCCTCCAACACCCTTCCCTGTTGCCCCCTCCCACCTACACACCCCGTTCCCTGTTGCCCCCACACGCCAACCAATCTCCTTCACTGTTGCCCACACCCACCCTGCCACCCCCCTCACTATTGCCCCCACCCTACTGCCCACCACTACCTTGTTGCCCCAAACCACCACCCTCGCCCTTCCCTGTTCCGCCCACCCTCACACCAAACCCTTCCCTGTTGCCACTTGCCTCCCGCCCACCCCCATCCCTGTTGCCCCCACCCATCCACCCACGCCCTTAGCTCTTGCCCCCAACCACGCACACACCCCCTGCCCTGTTGCTCCTACACAGTTCCCTGTTGCCCCCACTCACCCAACACCTTCCATGTTACCCTAACCCACCCACCCACACCCTTCCCTGTTGCCTGCACCCACCTTCCCACCCCATTCCCTGTTGCCCCCACCCACCCAACTATCCCTTCCCTGTTCTCCCCACGCACCCGCAGACCCACCCCCTTCCCTGTTGCCCCCTCCCAAAGCACTCACCCACCCACCGTCTTCCCTGATGCCCCCACCCAAACCCATGCCTGTTTACCCCAGCCACCCACCTATCCCCTTCCCTGTAGCACCCAGCCACCCACCCACCCATCCCATTCGCTATTGCTCCAACCCAGCCACTCCTTCCCTGTGGCCCCCAAACACCCACTCAAACACTCCCTTCCTTGTTACACCCACCCACCCTCAAACACCCTTCCCTGTTGTCCCCACCCACCTACACACCGGCTTCACTATTGCCCCACATGCGAAACCACCTCCTTCCCTGTTGCCCCCACCCACCCACCTGTCATCATCCTTCCCTGTTTTTCCCACACACCCGCCTACCCAACTCCCTGTTGCCCCCACCCTCCCTCCCACCCCTTTCCCTGTTGCCCCCACCACTCCGCACACCCCCTTCCCTGTTGCCACCACTTTCCCACCCACCCCTTCACTGTTGCCCCCACCCTACTGCCCACCCCATTCCCTGTTACCCCCACCCTCCCACCCACCCCCTTCCTTTTTGCCCCCACCCACCCATCCAACCAATCCACTACCTGTTGCCCTTCCCATCCACCCCTTCCCTGTTGCCCCCAACCAACCAACCCATTCCTTGATGCCCCACCCACCCAGACACCCTGCCTTTCCCTGTTGACCTCACAAACCCACCCCCTACCCTCTTGCCCCAAACCACCCCCTTCCCAGTTACCTCCACTCACCCTCACCAATCCCTGTTGCCCCCTGCCACCTACCCACGCCCTTCACTGTTGCACCCACACACCCACCCACCCCCTTCCCTCTTGTCCCCACATTCTCACCCAACTCATTCCCTGTTGCCCCCAGCCACCCACTTTCCCTATTGCCGACACCTATCCACCCAATGACCCTCTTCCCTGTTACCCCCCACATCCACACCCACCCTCTTACCAGATGCCCCCAATGACCCAACTCCTTCCATGTTGCCCGCACCCACCCCTTCCCTGTTGCCCCCACCCACCCACCACCTACACTATAAACCCCCCAACCCCTTCCCATTTGCCCCCACCCATGCACCAGCTACAGTATTGCCACTATCCACCACCTTCCCTGTTGCCTGCTAGCACCCTCCCAATTTCCAGTTGCCCACACCCCTTCCCTGTTGCCCCACCTACCCACCCACGACTTCCTTTTTGCCCCTACTCACCCAGCCACCCACCCCTTTCTCTGTTGCACACACCCACCCACAAACCCCTTTCCCTGTTGCTCCCACCAACTCACCAACACCCTTCACTGTTGCCTCCACTCACCCATCCACACCCTTTCTTGTTGCCCCAACCAACAACACACCCACTCATTCCCTGTTGAACACACACACCAACACCCTACCCTGTTGTCCCCAACGACCCAATCAAACACCCCCTTCCCTGTTACCCCAAACTGCCCTCACCCATCCTTCTTGCCCCCACCCACCTACCCATTCCCTTCGCTGTTTCCCCCAACCACCCACTCAAACACCCCCTTCATTGTTACACCCACCCACCCTCCAACACCCTTCCCTGTTGCCCCCACCTACCTACACACCCCCTTCCCTGTTGCCGCCACATACCAACCAACGCCCTTCCCTGTTGCCCACACCCAACCTACCACCCCCCCTCCATATTGTCCCATCCCTACCGCCCACAACCTACCCTGTTGCCCCCAATACCCCATCCAACCCCTTCCCTGTTACCCCCCACACCCTTCCCTGTTGCCCCCACCCTCCCACTCATCCACATCCCAGTTGCCCCCACCCACACACCCATTCCCTTCCCTGTTGCTCCCTCCTACCCCCACAACGCATTCCTTATTGCCCACACCCACACACCCACCCCCTTCCCTGTTGCCCCCACCCACCCACCCATCTCCTTCCCTGTTGCCCACACCCACCCACCTGCCCACCTGCTTCCCTGTTGGCCCCTCCCACAGCCCACCCCCTTCCCTGTTGTCCCCACACTCCGGCACTCCCACTTCCTTGTTGCCCGTAGCTACCCACCCCTACCCCCTGTAGCTCTCACCCACCCACCCCCTTCCATGTTGCCCCTGCCCACCAACACAACCTCCCCCCTGTTGCCCCAACCACTTCCCTGTTGCCCCTACCCAAACTCTCCATTCCCTGTTGTTCCAACCCACCTGCCCAGAAACTTCACTGTTTCCCCCGAGCACCCTCTCTTTCCCTGTTGCCCCCACCCACCTACACACCCCGTTCTCTGTTGCCCCAACATGCCAACCAATCTCTTCACTGTTGCCCACACCCAACCTCCCACCCCCCTCACTATTGCCCCCACCCTACTGCCCACACCTACCCTGTTGCCCCGAACCCCCACCCACCCCCTTCCATGTTCTGCCCACCCTCACACCCCCCCATCCCTGTTGCCCCCAACCTCCCACTCATCCCCTTACCAGTTGCCCCCTCCCATGCACCCACTCCCTTCCCTGTTGCCCCTACCAACCAACCCACACCATTCCCTGTTGCCCCCACCCACACACGCACACCCTTCCCTGTTGCCCCCACCTGCCCACCTGCTTCCCTTTTGGCCCCTCCCTCAGTCCACCCCCTACCCTGTTGCCCCCCCTCCAGCACACCCCCTTCCCTGTTGCGCCCACCCACCCACACCCTTCCCATTTGCTCCCACCCACCCACGCACTTCCATGTTGCCCCCGCCCACCAACTCAACCACTTCACTGTTGCCTCCACCCACTTCCCTGTTGCCCTCACACACACTCCCTCTTCCCTGTTGTTCCAACACATCTCCCCACACCCTTCATTCTTGACCCCACCCACCCTCTCCTTCCCTGTTGCCTCAACACACCCACTTACCCACCCCGTACCCTGTAGCCCACAAACACCTAAACACCCCTTTCCCTGTTGTCCCTACCACCTCCCCTGTTGCCCCCACCCACCCACCCCCTTACCTGTTGCCCAACCCTCCCACACACCCTCTTCCCTGTTGCCCACACACTCCCGCCCTGCCCCTTCCCTGTTGCACCCACCCATCCACCCACACCCTTAGCTCTTGCCCCCAACTACGCTCACACCCCCTGCCCTGTTGCTCCTACACAATTCCCTGTTGCCCCCACTCACCCAACACCTTCCATGTTGCCCTAACCCACCCACCCACACCCTTCCCTGTTGCCTGCACCCACCTTCCCACCCCTTTACTTGTTGCCCCCACCCACCCAACTATCCCTTCCCTGTTCTCCCCACGCACCCACAGACCCACCCCCTTCCCTGTTGCCCCCTCCCAAAGCACTCACCCACCCACCGTCTTCCCTGATGCCCCCACCCAAGCCCATGCCTGTTTCCCCCAGCCACCCACCCACCCCCTTCCCTGTAGCACCCAGCCACAAACCCACCCATCCCATTCGCAGTTGCCCCCACCCAGCCTCCCCTTCTCTGTGGCCTCCAAACACCCACTCAATCACCCCCTTCCTTGTTACACCCACCCACCCTCAAACACCCTTCCCTGTTGCCCCCACCCATCTACACACCTCCTTTCCTATTGCCCCACATGCGAACCCACCTCCTTCCCTGTTGCCCCCACCCACCCACCTGTCAGCATCCTTCCCTGTTTTTCCCACACACCCGCCTACCCAACTCCCTGTTGCACCCACCCTCCCTCCAACCCCTTTCCCTGTTGCCCCCACCACTCTGCACACCCCCTTCCCTGTTGCCACCACTTTCCCACCCATCCCTTCACTGTTGCCCCCACCCTACTGCCCACCCCATTCCCTGTTACCCCCACCCTCCCACCCACACCCTTCCTTTTTGCCCCCACCCAACTGCCCACATCCTTCCATGTTGCACGCACCCATGCATCCAACCAATCCACTATCTGTTGCCCTTCCCAGCCACCCCTTCCCCGTTGCCCCCAACCAACCGACCCCTTCCCTGATGCCCCACCCACCCAGACACTCTGCCCTTCCCTGTTGACCCCACAAACCCACCCCCTACCCTCTTGCCCCAAACCACCCCCTTCCCAGTTATCCCCACTCACCCTCACCAATCCCAGTTTGCCCCCTGCCACCTACCCACGACCTTCACTGTTGCACCCACACACCCACCCACCCCCTTCCCTCTTGTCCCCACATTCTCACCCAACTCATTCCCTGTTGCCCCCAGCCACCCAACCACATCCTTCCCTATTGCCGACACATATCCACCCAATGACCCTCTTCCCTGTTACCCCCACATCCACACCCACCCTCTTACCAGATGCCCCCAATGACCCAACTCCTTCCATGTTGCCCGCACCCACCCCTTCCCTGTTGCCCCCACCCACCCACCACATACACTGTAACCCCCCAACCCCTTCCCATTTGCCCCCACCCACGCACCAGCTACAGTATTGCCACTATCCACCACCTTCCCTGTTGCCTGCTAGCACCCTCCCAATTTCCAGTTGCCCACACCCCTTCCCTGTTGCCCCACCTACCCACCCACAACTTCCCTTTTGCCCCTACTCACCCAGCCACCCACCCCTTTCTCTGTTGCCCACACCCACCCACAAACCCCTTTCCCTGTTGCTCCCACCAACTCACCAACACCCTTCACTGTTGCCTCCACCCACCCACCCACACCCTTTCTTGTTGCCCCAACCAACAACACACCCACTCATTCCCTGTTGAACACACACACCAACACCCTACCCTGTTGTCCCCAATGACCCAATCAAACACCCCCTTCCCTGTTACCGCAAACCGCCCTCACCCATCCTTCTTGCCCCCACCCACCTACCCATCCCATTCCTTGTTGCCCTCAACCACCCACTCAAACACTCCCTTCTTTGTTACACCCACCCAGCCTCCAACATCCTTCCTTGTTGCCCCCACCCACCTACCCATCCCCTTCACTATTTCCCCCAACCACCCACTCAAACACCCCCTTCATTGTTCACCCACCCACCCTCCAACACCCTTCCCTGTTGCCGCCACCTACCTACACACCCCCTTCCCTGTTGCCGCCACACACCAACCAATGTCCTTCCCTGTTGCCCACACCCAACCTACCACACCCCTCTATATTGTCCCCTCCCTACCGCCCACAACCTACCCTGTTGCCCCCAACACCCCATCCAACCCCTTCCCTGTTACCCCCCACACCATTCCCTGTTACCCCCACCCTCCCACTCATCCACATCCCAGTTGCCCCCACCCACGCACCCACTCCCTTCCCTGTTGCCCCCACCTACCCCCACAATGCATTCTTTATTGCCCACACCCACACACCCACACCCTTTCCTGTTGCCCCCACCCACCCACCCACCTCCTTCCCTGTTGCCCACATCCACCCACCTGCCCACCTGCTTCCCTGTTGGTCCCTCCCTCAGCCCACCCCCTTCCCTGTTGCCCCACACTCCGGCACTCCCACTTCCTTGTTGCCTGTAGCTACCCACCCCTACCCCCTTTAGCTCTCACCCACCCACTCCCTTCCCTGTTTCTCTCACCCACCCACCCCCTTTGATGTTGCCCCTGCCCACCACCCCAACCTCTTCCCTGTTGCCCCACCCACTTCCCTGTTGCCCCTACCCAAACTCTCCATTCCCTGTTGTTCCAACCCACCTGCCCAGAAACTGTTTCCCCCGAGCACCCTCTCCTTCCCTGTTGCCTCAACCCACCCACCCACCCACCCAATGCACTGTTGCCCACAAACACCTAAACACCCCTTTCCCTGTTGTCCCCACCCCCTTCCCTGTTGCCCCCAACCAACCACCCCCTTACTTGTTGCCCCAACTCACCCACACACCCCCTTCCCTGTTGACCCCACCCAACCACCCACCTCCTTCCCTGGTGACCCCACAAAGCCACCATCTAGGCTATGGCCCCCACTCACCCCCTTCCATGTTGCCTCAACCCACCAACCCACACACCCCTACACTGTTGCACAAAAACAGCTACCCACCCCTTTCCCTGTTGCCCCGACTGCTTCCCTGTTCCCCCATCCACACACCCCTCCCTTCCCTGTTGCCCGCACTCACCCATGCCCTTCACTGTTGCCCCCACACACCCCCTCCAGTCCCTGGTGCCCCAACCCACCCACACTCCCCTTCACTGTTGCCTCAACCCAACCACCCAACCCCTTCCCTGTTGTGGCCCCCCAACCACCACCTACGCTATTGCGACCACCCACCCACTTACTTGTTTCCCACACCCCTTCCTGGTTGCCCTCACTGACCCACAAACCCTCTTCCCTGTTGCCCCCACCAACTCACCAGCCCCCTACCCTGTTGCCCTCACCCTCCCACCCACACCCTTCCCTGAAGCTCCAACCATGAACACACCCACCCGTTCCCTGTTGACCCCACACACCCACCACCCTTCCCTGTTACCCCAACCGCCCTCACCCATCCCTGTTGCCCCCACCCACCTACACATCCCCTTCCCTGTTGCCCCCAACTACCCACTCAAACACCCCCTTCCTTGTTACACCCACTCACCCTCCAACACCCTTCCCTGTTGCCCCCACCCACCTACACACCCCGTTCCCTGTTGCCCCCACATGCCAACAAATCTCCTTCACTGTTGCCCACACCCAACCTCCCACCCCCCTCACTATTGCCCCCACCCTACTGCTCACCTCTACCCTGTTGCTACGAACCCCCACCCACCCCCTTCCATGTTCCGCCCACCCTCATACCCTCCACCTTCCCTGTTGCCCCTTGCCTCCTGCCCACCCCCATCCCTGTTGCCCCCAACCTCCCACTCATCCCCTTCCCAGTTGCCCCCTCCCTTGCACCCACTCCCTTCCCTGTTGCCCCTACCAACCAACCCACACAATTCCCTGTTTCCCTCACCCACCCACGCTCACCCTTCCCTGTTGCCCCACCTGCCCACCTGCTTCCCTGTTGACCCCTCCTTCAGACCACCCCCTACCCTGTTGCCCCCCTCTAGCACACCCCCTTCCCTGTTGCGCCCACCCACACTCCCCTTTCCCATTTGATCCCACCCCCCCACCCCGCTTCCATGTTGCCCCCCGCCCACCAACTCAACCAATTCACTGTTGCCTCCACCCACTTCCGTGTTGCCCCCCACAAACACTCCCTCTTCCCTGTTGTTTCAACACACCTCCCCCACACCCTTCACTCTTGACCCCACCCACCATCTCCTTCCCTGTTGCCTCAACACACTGACTTACCCACCCCCTACCCTGTTGCCCCGCAAACACCTAAACACCCCTTTCCCTGTTGTCCCCACCACCTTCGCTGTTGCCCCCACCCACCCACCCCCTTACCTGTTGCCCACACATTGCCACCCTGCCCCTTCCCTGTTGCTCCAACCCACCCACCACACCCTTAGCTCTTGCCCCCAACCACCCACACACCCCCTGCCCTGTTACTCCTACACAATTCCCTGTTGCCACCACTCACCCAACACCTTCCATGTTGCCCTAACCCACCCACCCACACCTTTCCCTGTTGCCCGCACCCACCTTCCCACCCCTTTCCCTGTTGCCCCCACCCACCCAACTATCCCTTCCCTATTCTCCCCACGCAACCACAGACCCACCCCCTTCCCTGTTGCCCCCACTAACGCACTCACCCACCCACCGTCTTCCCTGATGCCCCCACCCAAACCCATGCCTGTTTCCCCCAGCCACCCACCCATCCAGCCCATTCGCTGTTGCCCCCACTGAGCCCCCCCCTGCCCTGTGGCCCCTAAACACCCACTCAAACACCCCCTTCCTTGTTACACCCACCCACCCTCAAACACGCTTCCCTATTGCCCCCCACCCATCTACACATCCCCTTCACTGTTGCCCCACACGCGAACCCCCCTCCTTCCCTGTTGCCCCCACCCACCCAACTGTCAGCATCCTTCCCTGTTTTTCCCACACACCCCGCCTACCCAACTCCCTGTTGCTCCCACCCTCCCTCCCACCCCTTTCTCTGTTGCCCCCACCACTCTGCACACCTCCTTCCCTGTTGCCACCCACTTTCCCACCCACCCCTTCCCTGTTGCCCCCACCCTACTGCCCCACCCCATTCCCTGTTACCCCCCACCCTCCCACCCACCCCCTTCCTTTTTGCCCCCACCCTTCCGCCCACCCCCTTCCATGTTGCACCCACCCACCCACCCAACCAATCCACTACCTGTTGCCTTTCCCAGCCACCCCTTCCCTGTTGCCCCCAACCAAATGACCCCTTCCCTGATGCCCCTACCCACCCAGACACCCTGCCCTTCCCTTTTGACTCCACAAACCCACCCCCTACCATTTTGCCACAAAGCATCTCCTTCCCAGTTACCCCCACTCACCCTCACCAATCCCTGTTGCCCCCACCCACATACGCATGCCCTTCACTGTTGCACCCACACACCCACCCACCCCCTTCCCTGTTGTCCCCACATTCTCACCCAACTCATTCCCTGTTGCCCCCAGCCACCCACCCACAAGCTTCCCCCTTGCCGACACCTATCCACCCAATGACCCTCTTCCCTGTTACCCCCCACATCCACACCCACCCTCTTACCAGATGCCCCCAATGACCCAACTCCTTCCATGTTGCCCGCACCCACCCCTTCCCAGTTGCTCCCACCCACCCACTACCTACCCTATTACCCCCACCCAACCCATTCCCATTTGCCCCTACCCACGCACCAGCTACATTATTGCCACTATCCACCCCCTTCCCTGCTGCCTGCTACCACCCCACCCAATTTCCAGTTGCCCTCAGCCCTTCCCTGTTGCCCTTCCTACCCACCCACGACTTCTCTGTTGCCCACACCCACCCACAAGCTTCCTCCTTGCCGACACCTATCCACCCAATGACCCTCTTCCCTGTTACCCCCACATCCACACCCACCCTCATACCAGATGCCCCCAATGACCCAACTCCTTCCATGTTGCCCACACCCACCCCTTCCCTGTTGCCCACACCCCACCCACAAACCCCTTTCCCTGTTGCTCCCACCAACTCACCAACCCCCTTCCCTGTTGCCTCCACCCACCCACCCACACCCTTCCCTGTTGGCCCAACCACCAACACACCCACTCATTCCCTGTTGAACTCACACACCCAGACCCTACCCTGTTGTCCCCAACAACCCAATCAAACACCCCCTTCCCTGTTAGCCCAAACCACCCTCACCCATCCCTCTTGCCCCCACCCACCTACCCATCCCCTTCCCTGTTGCCCCCCAACCACCCACTCAAACACCCCCTTCTTTGTTACACCCACCCACCCTCCAACACCCTTCCCTGTTGCCCCCACCCACCTACCCATCCCCCTTCGCTGTTTCCCCCAACCACCCACTCAAACACCCCCTTCTTCGTTACACCCACCCACCCTCCAACACCCTTCCATGTTGCCCCCACCCACCTACACACCTCCTTCCCTGTTGCCGCCACACACCAACCAACCACCTTCCCTGTTGCCCACACCCCACCCTCCCCACCCCCCCTCCCTATTGCCCCCACCCTACCACCCACACCCTACCCTGTTGCCCCCAACACCCCTCCCCACCCCTTTCCCTGTTGCCCCAACCAACAACACCCTTACTTGTTGCCCCAACCCACCCACACTCCCCCTTCACTGTTGCCCCCATCCAACCACCCACCTCCTTCGCTGGTGCCCCCACAAAGCCACCATCTAGGCTATGGCCCCCACCCACCTCCTTCCATGTTGCCTCAACCCACCCACCCACCCTCCTCTACCCTGTTGCCCACAAATAGCTACCCCCCCTTTCCCTGTTGCCCCCACCTGCTTCTCTGTTCCCCCACCCACACACCCCTCCCTTCCCTGTTGCCCCCACTCACCCACACCCTTCACTGTTACCCCCCACACACCCACCTCCGTCCCTGGTGCCCCAACCCACACACACACCCCTTCCCTGTTGCCGCAACCCAACCACCCAACCCCTTCCCTGTTGTGGCCTCCCAACCACCACCTACCCTATTGCCCCCACCCACCCACTTCCCTGTTGCCCCCACCCCTTCCCTGTTTCACCCACCTACGTGCTCACCCACCCCTTCCTTGTTACCCACACCCACTCACACACCAACCCCCTACCCTGTTTCCCCCACGCTTTCACCCACCCCCTTCCTTGTTGCCCCCTACCACCCACCAATTTCCTGTTGCCCACACCCCTTCCCTGTTGCCCCCACCTACCCACCCACCAATCCCTTCCCTGTTGCCCCTATTCACACACCCACTCACCCCCTTCCCAGTTGCCCCCACCCACCCACTCACCCCCTTCCCTGTTTCCCCCACCAACTCACCCTTCCCTTTCCCTGTTGTCCCCACTCGCTCACCCACCCCATTCCCTGTTGACCCCACACATCCACTCACACCTTTCTTGTTTTCCCCCACCCACCCACTCACCCACGCCCTTTGCTGTAGCCCCCAACCACCCACACAAACAGCCAGCACCTTCCCTATGCCACCACCCACCCAACCAACAACACCCTTCCCTGTTGCCCACACCCCTCCAACAACACAACCCCTACCCGGTTGCCCCCACACACCCACCCTCCCCCTTACCAGTTGCCCCCACCCACTAAACAGCTTCCCTGTTGCCCCACCCATACACACCCCATTCCCTGTTTCCCCCAACCACCCACCCACCTACACCCTTCCCTGTTGCTCCCAAACACCCACCCATTCTCCTATTTCCCTGTTGCCCCCACCCACCCCCTTCCCTGTTGCCCCCCATCCACTTCCCTGTTGCCCCCACATGCGAACCAACCCCCTTCCCTGTAGCCCCCACCCACAAACTTGCCCGCACCCTTCCCTGTTGTCCCAACCCACCTCCCCACACACTTCACTGTTGCCCCCCACCACCCTCTACTTCCCTCTTGCCTAAACCCACCCACACACCCCCTACCCTGTTGCCTACAAACACCTACACACCCCTTTCCCTGTTGCCCCCACCGCCTTCCCTGTTCCCCCACCCACCCACCCCCTTCCCTGTTGCCCCAACCCACCCACCCACCCTCTTCCCTGTTGCCCCCAGCCAACCACCCACCCCTTCCCTGTTGCTGCAACCCACCCTCCAACCCACCCCCTACCGTGTTGCCCAAAAAAACCTACCACCCCTTTCCCTGTTGCCCCCACCCCCTTACCTGTTCCCCCACACCTCACTTCCCTGTTGCCCCCACCCACCCACGTCCTTCACTGCTGTCCCCACACACCCACCCACTTCCGTGTTGCCCCAATGCATCCACACACCCCCCTTCCCTTTTGGCGCAACACAAACACAAATCCCCTTCCCTGTTGCCCCACACCCAGCCACCACCTACCCTATTGCCCCCACCCATCCGCTTCCCTGTTGCCCCCACCCACCCATCTCCTTCCCTGTTGCCCCAACCTCTTCCCTGTTCCCCCTCCAACGTGCCCACCCACACCCTTCCCTCTTGCCCACACCCACCCACACACCCACACATCCCCTTCGCTGTTTCCCCCAACTCCTTCCCTGTAGCCCCCACCCACCCACCACCTAGCCACCATTTCCCTGTTGCCCCAAAGCACTGACTCAAACACACCCTTCCTTGTTACACCCACCTACTCTCCAAAACCCTTCCCTGTTGACCTCACCCACCTGCCCACACCCTTCCCTGTTGCCCCCACACACCCACCAACACCCTTAGCTGTTGCCCCCACACACCCACCCACCCCCTTCCCTGTTGCACACACCCACTTAAACATCCCTTTCCATCTTGCCCCCACCCACCCACCTACCTCTTCCCTATTGCCCCCACACACCCACAGACCCACTCCCTTCGCTGTTGCCCCGACCCACGCACTCACCCAACCACCCTCTACCCTGATGCCCCCATCCAACCCCATCCCTGTTTCCCCCAGCCACCCACCCACTCCCTTCCCTCGAGCACACAGCCACCCACCCACCCACCCCATCCCTGTGGCCCCCAACCACCCACTCAAGCACCCCCTTCCTTGTTACACACACCCACCCTCAAACACCCTTCCCTGTTGCCCCCACCCACCCACCCACCAGCATCTTTCCCTGTTTTTCCCACCCTCTCCCGCCCACCCCATTACCTGTTGCCCCACCCAACCACCCCCTTCCCTCTTGCCCCCAACCAACCATCTCCTTCCCTGTTGCCCCACCCACCCACACACCCCCTTCCCTGTTTCCGCCCACACACCCACTCACCTACGCCTTCCTTCTTGCCCCCTCCCACCCACCCACCCCCTTCCCTATTGCCCCCACCACCCACTCACCCCCTTCCCTGTTGTCCCCAACCACCCACAAACCTCCTTCCCTGTTGCTCCCACCATCTCACCAACTCCCATCCTTGTTGCCCCAACCACCAAAACACCCATCCATTCTCTTTTGACCTCACACACCCACCCCCTACCCTGTTGCCCCCAACCACTCACTAAAATACTCCCTTCCCTGTTAGCCCAACCACCCTCACCCATCCCTGTTGCCCCCACCCATCTACCCATCCCCTTCCCTGTTGTCCCCAACCACCCACTCAAAAACCCCCTTCTTTGTTACACCCACCCACCCTCCAACACCCTTCCCTGGTGCCCGCACCCACCTACACACCTACTTCCCTGTTGTCCCCACATGCCAACCAATCCCCTTCACTGTTGCCGACACCCACCTTCCCACCTCCACCCCTATTGCCCCCACCCACCCACCCTCAACATCCTTCCCTGTTTTTCCCACACACCCGCCTACCCCAAACCCTATTGCCCCCACCCTCCACCCAGCCCTTTCCCTGTTGGCCCCACCCCTCTGCACACCTCCTTCCCTGTTGCCGCCACCTTCCCGCCCACCCCTTTCCCTGTTGCCCCCAGCCTCCCACCCATACCTTCCCTGTTGCTCCCATCACCTTCCCTGTTGCCCCCAACCAACCATCTCCTTCCCTGTTGCCCCACCCACCCACACATCCCCTTCCCTGTTGCCCCCACACACCCACCCACCTACCCCTTCCATGTTGCCTCCTCCCACCCACCCCCTTCCCTGTTGCCATCACCACCCACACACACCCTTCCCTGTTGCCCTCAACCACCCACTGACCCCCTTACCTGTTGTCCCCACCCACCCACCCACACCCTGCCCTGTTGCCCTCAACCACACTCCCCCTTCCATGTTATCCCAACCCACCTTCCCTCAACTTCACTGTTGCCCCCACCCAACCCCGCCTTCCCTATTGCTCACCACCCACCTCACCATTCCCTGTTGCCCTCCACCCACCCTCTCCTTCCCTGTTGCCTCAACCCAGCCACCCCTACCCTGTTGCCCACAAATACATACACATACCTTTCCCTGATGCCCCCACCCCCTTCCCTGTTCCCCCACCCAACCACCCCTCCCTTCCCTGTTAACCCCACCCACCCACACCCTTCATTGTGCCCCTACCCACCCACCCCATTCCCTGTTGCCTTCTCCCACCCACCCCCTTCCCAGATGCCCCCATGCCCCTACCCACCCACCCACCCCTTCCCTGTTAGCCCTACCCACCACTTCCCTGTTGCCCCCCACCCACCCTTCCCTTTTGCACCCACCTCCTTCCCTGTTGCCCCAACTCACTGACCCACTCCCTTCCCTGTTGCCCCCACCCACACACCCACGCCCTTCCCTGTTGCCCCCACCCACCCACACCCTTCGCTGTTGCCCCCCACCCACACACACCCACTTCCCTGTTGCACCACCCACCCGCATATCCACCCCTTCCCTGTTGACCACACCCACCCACCCCCTACCCTGTTGCCCCAAACCACCCCCTTCCCTGTTCCCCCAGCCGTCCTCACAAATCCCTGTTGCCCCCACCCCCTATCCACCCCCTTGCCTGTTGCACGCACAAACCCACACACCTGCTTTCTTGTTGTCCCCACACACACACCCAGCTCATTCCCTGTTGTGCCCATTTACCCACACACCCCCTTCACTGTTGCCGACACCCATCCACCAAACCACCTCATTCCCTGTTACCCACCCACACACACCCACCCTCTTACCAGTTGCTCCCACCCTCCCAACCCCTTCCATGTTGACACACCCACCCCTTCCCTGTTGCCCCCACCCACCCATCATCTACTCTATTACCCCCACCCACCCCCTTCCCTGTTGCCCCCACACACACAACCACACCCTTCGCTGTTGCCCACACTCTTCCACCAACCCATCCCTTTCCCTGTTGCCCCCACACAACAACCCAACCCCTTCCAAGTTGCCCCCTCCCACCCACCAGCTACCCTATTGCCACTAGCCACTCCCTTCCCTGTTGCCCCCTACCACCCACCCAATTTCCTGTTGCCCCGACCACTTCCCTGTTGCCTCCACCTACCCTCCCACCCACCCCTTCCCTCTTGCCCCTAATCACCCAGCCACCCACCCCCATCCCTGTCTTCCCCACCCACCCACACACTCCCTTCCCTGTTGCCCACACCAACACACCCACACCTTCTCTGTTGCCCCCACCCACCCCCCACCCACTTCCCTGTTGCCCCCACCCACCCACACACCCCTTTCCCTGTTGCCCCCACCACCCACCCACCCCCTTCCCTGTTGTCCCCACCCACATCCCCACACCCTGCCCTGTTGCCCCCATCCATACTCCCCCTTCCCTGTTGTCCCAACCCACCTCCCCACAACTCCACTGTTACCCTCACCCAAACCTGTCTTCCCTGTTACCCCCACCCACCCACAACCTTCATTGTGCCTCCACCCACCCACCACATTCCCTGTTGCTTTCACACACCCACACACCCCCTTCCCAGTTGCCCCACCCATCCACACACCCCCATCCTTGTTGTCCACACCTACCCACCCACCCCTTCCCTGTTACTCCCACCCACTACTTCCCTGTTGCCCCCACCCACCCACACATCCCCTTCCCTGTTGCCCCCACCAACACATCCACACCTTCTCTGTTGCCCCCACCCACCCCCTACCCACTTCCCTGTTGCCCCCAACCACCCACACACCCCTTCCCTGTTGCCCCCACACATCCACCCACAACCTTCCCTGTTGCCCCCACCCTCCAACCCACCCACCCCCCTTCACTGTTGCCCCCACCACCCACCCACCCCCTTCCCTGTTGTCCCAACCCACCTCCCCACAACTCCACTGTTACCCTCACCCAAACCTGTCTTCCCTGTTACCCCCCACCCACCCACAACCTTCATTGTGCCCCCACCCACCCACCACATTCCCTGTTGCTTTCACACACCCACACACCCCCTTCCCAGTTGCCCCACCCATCCACACACCCCCATCCTTGTTGTCCACACCTACCCACCCACCCCTTCCCTGTTACTCCCACCCACTACTTCCCTGTTGCCCCCACCCACCCACACATCCCCTTCCCTGTTGCCCCCACCAACACATCCACACCTTCTCTGTTGCCCCCACCCACCCCCTACCCACTTCCCTGTTGCCCCCAACCACCCACACACCCCTTCCCTGTTGCCCCCACACATCCACCCACAACCTTCCCTGTTGCCCCCACCCTCCAACCCACCCACCCCCTTCACTGTTGCCCCCACCACCCACCCACCCCCTTCCCTGTTGTCCACACCCACATCCCCACACCCTGCCCTGTTGCCCCAATCCATACTCCCCCTTCCCTGTGTCCCAACCCACCTCCCCACAACTTCACTCTTACCCCCACCCAACACCGCCTTCCCTGTTGCCCCCCACCAACCCTCTCCTTCCCTGTTGCCTCAACCCACCCACCCCTACCCTGTTGCCCACAAATACATACACATGCCTTTCCCTGATGCCCCCACCCCCTTCCCTGTTCCACCACCCAACCACCCCTCCCTTCCCTGTTAACCCCACCCACCCACACCCTTCATTGTGCCCCCCACCCACCCACCCCATTCCCTGTTGCTTTCACCCACCCACCCACCCCATTCCCAGTTGCCCCACACATCCACAAACCCCCATCCTTGTTGTCCACACCCACCCACCCACCCATTCCCTGTTACCACCAACCACTACTTCCCTGTTGCCCCCACCCACCCACACCCCCCCTTTCCTGTTGCACCCACCCACCCTTTTCCCTGTTGCACCCACCCACCCACCCACGCCCTTCCCTGTTGCCCCCACCCACCCACACCCTTCACTGTTGCCCCAACCCACACCCACGTCCTTCCCTTTTGCACCACCCACCAGCACACCCAGCCCTTCCCTGTTGACCACACCCAGCCACCCCATACCCTGTTGCCCCAAACTACCCCCTTCCCTGTTGCCCCCAACCACCCTCACCAATCCCTGTTGCCCCCACCCACCTACCCACCCCCTTCCCTGTTGCACCCACACACCCACCCACCCCCTTCCCTGTTGCCCCCACCCACCCATCACCTAATCTATTACCCCCACCCACCCGCTTCCCTCTTGCCCCCACCCACCCACACTCTTCGCTGTTGTCCACACTCTTCCACCAACACACCCCTTTCCCTGTTGACCCCACACAACCACCCAACCCTTTCCCAGTTGCCCCCAACCACCCACCAGCTACCCTATTGCCACTACCCACTCCCTTCCATGTTGCCCCTACCACACACCCAATTTCCTGTAGCCCAGATCCCTTCCCTGTTGCTCCCACCTACCCACCCATCCACCCCTTCCTTGTTCCCCCTACTCACCCAGCCACGCAACCCATCCCTATCTTCCCCACTCACCCGCCCATCCCCTTCCCTGTTGCCCCCACCAACCCACACACCCCCTTCCCTGTTGCCACCAGCCACTCACCCCCCTTCCCTGTTGCCCCCACACACCCACCCATGACATTCGCTGTTGCCCCCACCCACCAACCCACCCACCCACATCCCTGTTGACCCCACTCAACCACCCACCTACCACATTCTCTGTTTTCCCCACCCACCCACACACCCATCCTCTTTGCCATTGCCCCCACACACCCACACAAACACACAGCCACTTCCCTGTTGCCCCCACCCACTTCCCTGTTGCCCCCACCCACCCACCACCTTTCCTGTTGCCCCCAACAAACCATCCACTTCCCTGTTGCCCCACCCACCCACCCACACACTCGCTTCCCTGTTGCCCTCAACCACCCACCCACCCATCCCCTTCACTGTTGCCACCATCCACTTCACTGTGGCCCCCACCCACCCACAAACCCCATCCCTCTTGCCCCCAGACACCCACCCACACCCTTACCAGTTGCCCACACCCACCCACGCCCTTCCATGTTTCCCCCACACAACCCTTCCCTGTTGGCACAACCCACCCACTACTGACGCTATTTACCCTACCCACCCCCTTCCTTGCTGCCCCCCTACCACTCACCCACTTTCCTGTTGCCCACACCCCTTCACTGTTGCCCCCCCCCACCCACCTGCCCACCCGTTTCCATGTTGGCCCCACCCTCCACCCACCCCATTCCCTGTTGCCCCCAACCTCCGGCGCATCCCCTTCCCGGTTGACCCTCCCACCCACACATTTCCCTGTTGCACCCACCCCCTTCCATGTTGCCCACGCCCACCAACCCAACCACTTTCCTGTTGCCCCCATCCACTTCCCTGTTGTCCGCACAAACGCATCCCCTTCAAAGTTGCCCCCCACCCACCCACCCACACCCTTCCCTGTTGTTCACACTCTTCCTCCAAACCACCCCTTTCCCTGTTGCCCTCACCAACCCACCCACCCCTTCCCTGTTTCCCATACACACCCACCCACCCCTTCCCTCTTGCCCCCACCCAGAGCCCCACCCCCCTTTTCTGTTGCCCCCACCCACCCACCTCCTTCCTTGTTGCCACCATCCACCCAACCACCCCCTACCCTGTTGCCCCCACACACACACAGCCCTTCCCTGTTGGCCCCACCCACCCACACACCCCTTCACAGTTGCCCCCAACCACCCACCCACCCCCATCCTTGTTGTCCCCACTCACCTCCCCACACCCTTCCCTGTTGCCCCCAACCACACTACCCCTTCCCTGTTGTTCCAACCCACTTCCCCACTCCCTTCACTGTTGCCCCCACCTACCCTCTCCATCCCTGTTGCCCCAACCCAACCCCTTCCCTGTTGACCCCCACCAATCTATCCCATCCCTGTGGCCCCCCCCACCCACCCACCTCCTTCTCTGTTCCTCCCACGCACCCCCTTCCCTTTTGCTCCCACACACCCACCCACACCCTTCCCTGTTGCCCACAATCTTCCACCACACCAACCCTTTCCCTGTTGTCCCCACAAACCCACCCACACCCTTCCCTGTTACCGCCACCTACCCCTTCCCTTTTGCTCCCACACACCCACCCCTTTCCCTGTTGCCCCCACACACCCTCCCACCCCTTACCAGTTGCCCCCACCCACCCACCACCTACCCTATTGCCACCACCCACCCACTTCCCTGATCACCCCAGCACCCACCCAATATCCTGCTGCCCTCCTTCCCTGTTGCCCCCACCTACCCACCCACCCAACCCTTCCCTGTTGCCCCCTCTCACCCAGCCACCCACCACCTTCCATGTTGCCCACCCAACCCACCCACCCCCTTCCCTTTTGCCCACACCCACCCACCCACCCCTTCCCTGTTGACACCACCCACCACCTTCCCTGTTGGCCCCACCCACCCAGCTCCTTCCTTGTTGCCACCATCCACCCACCCACCCCCTAGCAGTTGCCCCCACCCACCCACCACCTTCCCTGTTGCCCCCAACCAACCATCCACTTCCCTGTTGCCCCACCCACCACACAGCCCCTTCCCTGTTGCCCTCAACAACCCACACACCCATCCCATTCCCTGTTGACCCACGCACCCACCCACCCACCCACCTCCTTCCCTCTTGCCCCCACCCACCCTCTTCCCTGTTTCTCCCACCAACCCACGCCTTCCATGTTGCCCCAACCCACCCACCCACCCCCTTCGCTGTTGCCCACACCCACCTTCCCACCCCTTTCCCTGTTGCCCCACCCACCCACCTACACCTTCCCTGTTCCCCCCAACCATCCACAGACCCATGCCCTTCCCTGTTGCCCCCACCCACGCACTCACCCACCCACCCTCTTCCCTGATGCCCCCAGCCAACCCCATCCCTGTTTCCCCAAGCCATCCACCCACCCCATTCCCTGTAGCCCCCAGCCACCCACCCATCCACCCCATTCCCTGTAGCCGCCACCCACCCACCCATCAGCATCCTTCCCTGTTTTTCCCACACACCCACCTCCCCACTCCCTATTGCTCCAACCCTCACATCCACCCCTTTCCCTGTTGACCCCACGCCTCTGCACACCCCCTTCCCTGTTGCCACCACCTTCCCACCCACCCCTTCCCTGTAGCCCCACCCTCCCACTCACCACCTTCACTTTTGTCCCCACCCTCCCGCCCACGCCCTTCCCTGTTGATCCCACCTGCCCACCCCCTTCCATGTTGCACCCACCCACCCAACAATCCATTACCTGTTGCCCCACCCAGCAACACCCTTCCCTGTTGCCGCCACCCAGCCATCCCTTCCCTGTTGCACCCACCACCTTCCCTGTTGTCCCCAACCAACCATCCCCTTCCCTGTTGCCCACCCACCCACACATCCCCTTCCCTGTTGCCCCCAGCACCAACACACCCCCTTCCCTGTTGCCCCCAACCAACCACTGACCTTTTTCTCTGTTGTCCCCACCTGCCTCCCCACATCCTGCCCTGTTGCCCCCATCCACACTCCCCCTTTCCTGTTGTCCCAACACACCTCCCCACACCATTCCCTGTTGCCCCCAACCACCCACACACCCTCATCCCTGTTGCTCCCACGCACCCACCCATCCCCTTCCCTGTTGCCTACACCCACCCACCCACTCTGTTCCCTGTTGCCCCCATGCCCCCACCACCCAACAATTTCCCTGTTTCCCCCACCCACCCATGCACCGCCAACCTGTTGTCCACACCCACCCAGCCACCCCTTCACTGTTACCCCCCACCCACCATTTCCCTGTGGCCCCCACCCACCCACCCACCTCCTTCCCTGTTGCCCCAACTCACCCACCCATCCCCTTCCCTGTTGCACCCACGCACACACCCACGCCCTTCGCTGTTGCCCCCACCCACACACACCCCTTTCCCTGTTGTCCTCACCCACCCACACCTCCATTCACTGTTACCCCCCACCCAACCACACCCTTCCCTGTGCCACCACCCATCCACCCCATTCACTGTTGCCCCCACCCAGCCACCCCTTCCCTGTGGACCCCAACCTCCCACAAAAACACCCCCTTCCTTGTTGCACCGACCCTCAAACACTCTTCCCTGTTGCCCCCACCCCTCTGCACACCCCTTCCCTGTTGCACGGAGCCTCTCACCCACCCCTTCCCTGTAGCCCCAACATCTCACCCAAACCCTTCACTTTTGCCCCCACCCTCCCGCCCACCCCCCTTCCCTGTTGATCGCACCTACCCACCCCCTTCCATGTTGCACCCACCCACCCAACAATCCATTACCTGTTGCCCCACCCAGCCACCCTCTTCCCTGTTGCCCCCAACCAACCATCCCCTTCCCTGTAGCCCCACCCACCTACACATCCACAACACCCTGTTGCCCCGACACACCCACCCACCAACGCCTTCCCTGTTGCCCCTGGCACCAACACACCCCCTTCCCTGTTGCCCCCACCCACCAACACACCCCCTTCCCTGTTGCCCCACATGCAAAGCCACCTGCTTTCCTGTTGCCCACAAGCACCCACCCATCAGCATCCTTCCCTGTTTTTCCCACACACCCGCCTACCCCACTCCCTATTGCTCCAACCCTCCCGCCCACACCTTTCCCCATTGGCCCCACACCTCTGCACACCCCCTTCCCTGTTGCCCCCAGCCTCCCACCCACCCCTTCTCTGTAGCCCCACCCTCCCACCCACGACCTTCAATTTTGCCCCCACCCTCCTGCCCACCCCCTTCCATGTTGCACCCACCCACCCAACAATCCATTACCTGTTGCCCCACCCAGCCACCTCCTTCCCTGTTGCCCCCACCCAGCCATCCCTTCCCTGTTGTACCCACCACCTTCCCTGTTGACCCCAACCAACCATCCCCTTCCCTGTTGCCCCACCCACCCACACTTCCTTTTCCCTGTTGCCCCCACACACCCACGCACCTACGCCTTCCCTGTTGCCCCCAGCACCAACCCACCCCCTTCCCTGTTGCTCCCAACCACTCACGGACCCTTTTCTCTGTTGTCCCCACCCGCCTCCCTACACCCTGCCCTGTTGCCCCCATCCACACTCCCCCTTTCCTGTTGTCCCAACCCACCTCCCCACACCCTTCCCTGTTGCCCCCACCCACATACACACCCCCTTCAATGTTGCCCCACATGCAAAACCACCTGCTTTCCTGTTGCCCACAAGCACCCACCCGTCAGCATCCTTCCCTGTTTTTCCCACACACCCGGCTACCCCACTCGCTATTGCCACCATCCTCCCACCAAGCCCTTTCCCTGTTGCCCTCACCTTCACACCCACCCCTTCCCTGTTGCCCCCGCCCAGCCACCAGCTTCCCTGTTGCCCCAAACCAACCATCCCCTTCCCTGTTGCCCCACTTTCCCACCCACCTACCCATTCCATGTTGCCCCCTCCCACCCACACACCACCTTCACTGTTGCCCCCATCACCCACTCACCCCCGTCCCTGTTGCCTCCAACCGCCCACTGACACTTTTGCTTGCTGTCTCCTCCCACATCCCCACACCCTGCCCTGTTGCCCCCATCCACATTCCCCCTACCCTGTTCTCCTCACCCACCCACACCTCCCTTCACTGTTGCCCCCACCCACACACCCCCTTCCCTGTTGCCCCCACCCATCCCCTTCCCTGTTGCCTACACCTGCCCACCCACTCTCTTCCCTGTTGCCCCCATGCTTCCACCCACCCAACAATTTCCCTGTTGCCCCCACCCACCCACACACACCCAACATGTTGTCCACACCCACCCAGCCACCCCTTCCCTGTTACCCCCACCCACCTCCTTCCCTGTTGCCCCTACCCACCCACCCACCTCCTTCCCTGTTGCCCCAACTCACCCTCCCACCCCCCTCCCCTGTTGCACCCACCCACACACATACACCCTTCCCTGTTGCCCCCACCCACACACACCCTTCGCTGTTGCCCCCACCCACACACACCCCCTTCCCTGTTGACCACACACACGCACCCACACTCTTCCCTGTTGCCCCCAGGCCCCCACCCACCCAACAACTTCCCTGTTGCCCCCACCCACCCACACACACCCAAACTGTTGTCCACACACACCCAGCCACCCCTTCCCTGTTCCCCCCCACCACTTCCCTGCTGCCCCCACCCACCCACCCACCTCCTTCCCTGTTGCCCCAACTCACCCACTCACCCCCTTCCCTGTTGCACCCACCTACACACCCACACCCTTCCCTGTTGCCCCCACCCACACACACCCTTCGCTGTTGCCCCCACCCACACACATCCCCTTCCCTGTTGACCACACACACCCACCCCCTACACTGTTGCCCCAAACCACACCCTTCCCTGTTACCCTCACCCACCCTCACCAATCCCTGTTGACACCACCCACCTACCCACCCGCTTCCCTGTTGCACCCATACACTCACCCACCCCTTTCCCTGTTATACCCACACACTTACCCAACTCATTCCCTGTTGCCCCCACCCACCCACACACCACCTTCCCTGTTGTCGACACCCATCCACCAAACCACCCCCTTCCCTGTTACCACCACAGACACGCCCACCCTCTTACTAGTTGCTCCCACCCAACCAAACCTTTCCATGTTGCCCCTACCCACCCATCACCTACCCTATTACTCCCACCCACACCTTCCCTGTTGCCCCCATCCACCCACCACCTTCCCTGTTGCCCCCAACAAACCATCCACTTCCCTGTTGCCCCACCCACACACACACCCCCTTCCCGTCTTACCCTCAACCACTCACCCACCCACCCCTTCCGTGTTGACCCACCCACCACCTTCCCTGTTGCCCCCACTGACCCACCTACCCCTTCCATGTTGCCCCCACCCACCCCTTCCCTGTTTCTGCCACCCACCCACCCCTTTCCCTGTGGCCCCCACCCCCTTCCCTGTGGCCCCCACCCACCACACACCCAATCCCTGTTGCCCCCAGACACCCACCCACACCCTTACCAGTTGCACCCAGCCACCCACACCCTTCCATGTTTCCCCCACCTACCCATTCCCTGTTGCCCCCACCCACCCACAACCGACCCTATTGACCCTAACCACCACCTTCCATGTTGCCCCCTACCACCCACCCCTTTTCCTGTTGCCCACACCCATTCCCTGTTGCCCTCAACTACCCACCCACACAACCCTTCCCTGTTGCACTCACCCATCCACCTGCCCATCCGTTTCCCTGTTGGCCCCACCCTCTGCCCACCCCCTTCCCTGTTGCCCCCACCCTCTGGCACACCCCCTTCCCTGTTGACCCTTCCACCCACCCACTTCCTTGTTGCCCCCACCACCTTCCATGTTGCCCACACCCACCAACCCAACCCTTTTCCAGTTGCCCCCACCCACTTCCCTGTTGTCCACACCCTCCCAGCCCCTTCCATGTTGCCCACACCCACAAACTTTCCTGTTGCCCCACTCACCCATGCCCTTCAATGTTGTTCCCTCCCATCCACCCCCTTCCCTGTTGCCCACAACCACCCATACACCCAACCCCTTCCCTGTTGTCCCCACCACCCAGTGACCCACCAACACCCTTCCCTGATGCTCCCACCCATCTCCTTCCTTGTTACCCCCCACCCATCTGCCCACCCCTTACCCTGTAGCCCCCAGCCTCCCACCCATCCAACACTTCACTGTTGCCCGCACCAAGCCACCCCTTCTCTCTTGCCCCCAACAACCAACTCAAACACCAACTTCCTTGTTACATCCACACAACCTCCAACACCCTTCCCTGTTCCCCCACCCACCTACACACCTCCTTCCCTATTGCCCCCACATGCTAACCAACCCCCTTCCCTGTTGCCCCCACCAACCCTCCCACCCCTCTCCCTATTGCCCCGACCCTCCCACCCACCCCCATTCCTGTTGCGCCCTCCCTCACGCCCAACCCCTTCCCTGTTGCCCCCACCGTCACTCATCCCCTTCCCAGTTGCTCCCACACATGCACCCACTCCTTTCCCTGTTGCCCACACCCACCCACCCCCTTCCCTCTTGCCCCCAGACACCCGCCCACCCCTTTCCCTGTTGCCCCCAGCCACCCGCCCACACCCTTCACTGTTCACCCCACCCTCAGCCCAGCCCTTTCCCTGTTCCCCCACCCTCCAGAACACCCCCTGCCCTGTTGCCCCCACAACCCACCCCCATCCCTGTTTCCCCCACCCACCCACCCCCTTACATGCTGCCCCCACACACCAATCCAACCCCTTCCCTGTTACCCTTACCCACTTCCTTGTTGCCCCCACCCACACTCCCCCTTCCCTGTTGTCCCAACTCACATCCCCAGACCCTTCACTATTACCCCCACCCACCCTCTCCTTCCCTGTTGACCCCCCACACACCCACCCCCTTCCATGTTGCCTCAACCCACCCACCCACCCACCCCTGCACTGTTGCTCACCAACACCTACCCACCCCTTTCCCTGTTGCCCCCCACCCCCTTCCCTGTTCCCCCACCCAACCAACCACGCCCTACCCTATTGCCCCCACCCAGCCACCACCTACACTATTACCACCACCTACCCCTTCCATGCTGCCTCAAAACACCCACCCCCACCCACCCCCTACCCTCTTGCCCACAAACACCTACTCACCCCTTTCCCTGTTGCCCCTACCCACTTCCCTGTTGCCCTCACCCACAATCCCCCTTCCCTGTTGTCCCCACCCACCCCCTTACATGCTGCCCCCGCCCACCAACCCAACCCCTTCCCTCTTGCCCCCACCCACACTCCCCCTTCCCTGTTGTCCCAACCCACATCCCCACACCTTCACTATTGCCCCCACACACACTCTCCTTCCCTGTTGCCCCCCTATACACCCACACCTTCCATGTTGCCACAACCCACCCACCCACCCACCCCCACCCTGTTGCCCACAAACACCTACCCACCCCTTTCCCTTTTGCCCCCAACCCCTTCCCTGTTCTCCCACCCACCCCTCCCTTCCCTGATGCCCCCCCACCCACCCCATTCCCTGTTACCCCAACCCATCCACACACCCCCTTCCCTGTTGCTCTCACCCAACCAAACACACCCTTCCCTATTGCCCCCACCCAGCCTCCACCTACGCTATTGCCTCCACCCACCCCCTTCCATGTTGCCTCAACACACCCACCCCCACTCACCCCCTAAACTGTTGCCCACAAACAACTACCCACCCCTTTCCATGTTGCACCACCACTTCCCTGTTCCCCTACTCACGCACGCCTCCCTTCCCTGTTGCCCCCACCAACCCACTCCCTTCCCTGTTGCCCCCAAACACCCACGCCCTTCGCTGTTGCCCCACCCACACAACCCCTTTCCTGTTGCCCCTACCCACTTCCCTGTTGCCCCCACACACAATACCCCTTCCTTGTTCCCCCTCCCACACACACCCCCTTCTCTGTTGCCCCCACCCTCCCACCCACACCCTTCCCTGTTGCCCTCACCCACCGAACCACCTACCCCCTTCCATGTTGCCCCCGACCACCAACCCAACCCCTTCCCTGTTGCCCCCCACCCACATCCCTGTTGCCCCCACCCACCCACAAACTTCCCTGTTGCCCCCACTCACCCACCCCTTCAATGTTGCCCCCACCAACCCTCCCACCCCCTTCCCTGTTGCTCCACACACCAATCACACCATTCCCAGTTGCCCTCACCCACCCCTTCCCTGTTGGCCCCACCCACCCACACACCCAGCCCCTTCCCTGTTGCCCCCCACCACTCACTGATCCACCCACCCCCTTCCCTGTTTCCCCCACCCACCCAGCCAGCCCCTTCACTGTAGCCCCCAGCCACCCACCCCTTCGCAGTTGCCTGCACCTAACCACCCCTTCTCTGTTGCCCCCAACCACCCACTCAAACACCCCCTTCCTTGTTACACCCACCCACCTTCCAACACCCTTCCCTGTTGCGCCCACCCACCTACACACCATGAGCCCTGTTGCCCCACACACGAACCCACCCCCTTCTCTGTTGCACCCACGCACCAACCCACCTGCATCCTTCCCTGATGCCCACACCCACCCTCCCACACACTCCCTATTGCCCCCACCCTCCCGCCCACATCCTACCCTGTTTCCCCCAGCCCCCCTCCCAACCCCTTCCCTGTTGCGCCCACCCTCACGCCCCCCCACTTCCCTGTTGCCCCTTGCCTTTCGCCCACCCCATTCCCGGTTGCCCCCACGCTCCCACTCTAACCCTTCCCTGTTTCCCCCACACTCCCACTAACACCATTCCCTGTTGCCACCACTCGCCCACCCACCCTCTTCCCTGTTGCTCCCACTCACCCACCCCTTTCCATGTTGCACCAACCCACCCACCCATCCCATTCACTGTTGCCCCCCACCCAGCCATCCTCTTCCCTGTTGTCCCCACCGAGCCACCCCTTCCCTGTTGCACCCATCACCTTCCCTGTTGCCCCCAACCAACCATTCACTTCCCTGGTACCCCACCCACCTACACACCCCCATCCCTGTTGACCCCCACCCACCCACCCCCTTCTCTTTTGCCCCCACCCACTCCCTTCCCTGTTTCAGACACTCTTCCACCAAACCACCCCTTTCCCTGTTGCCCCAACGCACACTCCCACCCCCTTCCCTGTTGACTCAACACACCCCCTTCCCTGTTGCCCCCACTCACTCACCCACCCCTTTCCCTGTTGCCCTCACCATCAGCCCACCCATTTCCCTGTTGCCCCTACCCTCCAGCTCACTCTGTTCCCTGTTGCCCCCACCCACCCACCCCTTCCATGATGCTCACGACCACCAACCCAACACCTTCCCTGTTGCCCCTACCCAATTCCCTCTTGTCCCCACCCACCCACTCCTTTCCCTGTTGCCACCAACCTCATTCCTGTTCCCCCACCGACCCACCCCTCCCTTCCCTGTTGCATCAACCCACCCACACATCCCCTTCCCTTGTTACCACCACCCAACCACCCATGCCCTTCCTTGTTGCCCCCACCCAGCCACCACCTACCCTATTGCCACCACCCACCCCCTTCCATGTTGCCTCAACACACCAACCCACCCTGCCCCTACCCTGTTGCCCACGAATACCTACCCAACCCTTTCCCTGTTGCCCCACACCCTTCACTGTACCCCCACCCACAAACCCATCCCTTACCTGTTGCCCCCACCCACCCACGCACTTCACTGTTGCCCCCACACACCCACCCAATCCTTTCCCTTTTGCCCCCACCCACCCACACACCCCCTTCCCTGTTGCCCCCACCCAACCCCATCCCTGTTGACCCCCACCACACCATCCCTTCACTGTTGCCCCGATCTACCCACCCCCTTCCCTTTTGCCCCCACCCAACCCCTTTCCTGTTGCCCACACTCTTCCACCATACCACCCCTTTCCCTTTTGCCCCCACAAAACCCACCCGCACCCTTCCCTATTGTCCACACACTTCCACCTATCCTCCCCTTTCCCTCTTGCTCCCACACACGCTCCCACCCCCTTCCCTGTTGATTCAACCCACCCCCTTCCCTGTTGCCCCCACTCACTCACCCACCCCTTTCCCTGTTGCCCTCACCATCAGCCCACCCATTTCCCTGTTGCCCCTACCCTGCACACTCTGTTCCCTGTTGCCTCCACCCACCCACCCCTTCCATGCTGCCCAGGACCACCAACCCAACACCTTCCCTGTTGCTCCTACCCAATTCCCTGGTGCCCCCACCCACCCACCCCTTTCCCTGATCCGACCACCCTCATTCCTGTTCCCCCACCGACCCACCCCTCCCTTCCCTGTTACACCAACCCACCCATACATTCCCTTCCCTGTTACCCCCACCCACGCCACCACCTACCCTATTGCACCCACCCACCCCCTTCCATGTTGCCTCAACACACCCAGCCACCCAGCCCTTACCCTGTTGCCCACAAACACCTACCCACCCCTTTCCCTGTTGCCCCACACACTTCACTGTACCCCCACCCACACACCCCTCCCTTACCTGTTGCCCCCACCCAGCCATGCCCTTCACTGTTGCCCCCACACACCCGCCCAACCCCCTCCTTGTTGCCCCCACCCACCCACTCACCCCCTTCCCTGTTGCTCCCACCCTTCCATGCACACCCTTCTCTGTTGTGCCCAACAACCCACCTGCCCACCCGCTTCCCTGTTGGCCCCACCCTCTGGCACACGCCCTTTGTTTTGCCCCCACCCACCCACCACCTTCCCTGTTGCCCCCGCCCACCAACCCAAACCCTTCCCTTTCACCCCCACACACCCACCCACCCTCTTCACTGTTGCCCCCACCCCTTCGCTGTTTCCCCCCTCCCACACTCCCCCTTCCCTGTTGTCCTCACCCACCTACCCCCTTCCATGTTGCCCCCGCCCAGCAACCCAACCCCTTCCCTGTTGCCCCCACCCACTTCCTTGTTGCCCCCACCCACTGTCCCCAACCCTGTTGTCCCAACCGACCTCCCCACACCCATCACTGTTGCCCCCACCTACCCTCTACTACCCTGTTCCCCCCTCCCACCACCTACCCTGTTGCCCACAAACATCTACCCACCCCTTCCCTGTTGCCCCCACCTACCGATTCACTCACCCCTTCCATGTTGACCCCACTCACCCAGCCACCCACCCCCTTCCCTGTTGCCCCCACCCACTCACACACCTCCTTCCCTGTTGCCCCCGCCAACCCACCCTCCCCCTTCCCTGTTGCCCACACCCACCTACCCACCCACCTACCCACCCCCTTCCCTGTTGCCCCCACCCAGCCACCTGCCCACCCACTTCCCTGTTGGCACCACCCTCAGCCCAATCCCTTCCCTGTTGCCCCCACCCTCTGGCACACCCCCTTCCCTGTTGCCCCCACCCATGAACCAAACCCCTTCCCTGTTGCCCGCACCCACCCTCCCAACCCCTCCCTATTGCCCCCACCCTCCCACCCATCCCCTACCCTGTTGCTCACACCCCCCACCCCCTTCCCTGTTGCGCCCACCCTCACGCCCACCCCATTCCATGTTGCCCCTTGCCTCCTGCTCACCCCATTCCCTGTTGCTCCCACCCTCCCACTCACCCCCTTCGGTGTTGCCCCCACTCTCCCGCCCACCCTCTTCCCTGTTGCTCCCACCCATCCAGCCCCTTCCACATTGCGGCAACCCACCCACCTATCCCATTCACTGTTGCCCCCAACCCAGCCACCCCTTCCCTGTTGCACCCACCACCTTCCCTGTTGCCCACAACCAACCAATCACTTCCCTGTTCCCCCACCCACCCACACACCCCCTTCCCTGTTGACACAACCACCCACCCACCTACCCCCTTCCCTGTTGACACAACCACCCACACACCCCCTTCCTTGTTGTCCCCACCCACATCACCACACCCTTCCCTGTTGCCCCCCAACCACACTCCCCCTTCCCTGTTGCCCCCCACCCACCATCACAATTCCCTTTTGCCCCCACCCAACCACTTCCCTGTTGACCCCCACCAACCCATCCCTTCCCTGTTGCCCCCCCACCCATCCACTCCCTTCCCTGTTGCCCCCACCCACCCACTTCCCTGTTGTTCTCCCATACCCACCCACACCCTTCCCTGTTGCCCACACTCTTCCACCAACACACCCCTTTCCCTGTTGCCCCCACACACCCACCCACCCCTTTAGCAGTTGCCCCCACCCACCCACCACTAACCCTATTGCCACTACCCACCAACTTCCCTGTCGCCTCCTACCACCCACCCAATGTCCTGTTGCCCACACACCTTCCCCGTTGCCCCCAGCTACCCACCCCTTCCCTGTTGCCCCCACCAACCCACCCTCCCCTTCCCTGTTGCCCCCACCCAGCCCCTTCCCTGTTGCCCCCATCCTCTTCCCTGTTGCCCACACACAACCACCCACCCACCCCCTTCCCTGTTGCCCCAACACACTTACCCACCACCTTCCCTGTTGCCCCCACCAACCCATCCCCTACCCTGTTGCCCCCACACACCCACCCACCCCCTTAGCAGTTATCCCCACCCACCCACCACCTTCCCTGTTGCCCCCAACCAATCATGCACTTCCCTGTTTCCCCCATCCACCCTCCCACCACCTTCCCTGTTGCCCCCACCCACCCACCCACCCCCTTACTTGTTGCCCCCATCAAACCATCCCCTACCCTGTTGCCCCCACACACCCACCCACCCCCTTAGCAGTTATCCCCACCCACCCACCACCTTCTCTGTTGCCCCCAACCAACCATGCACTTCCCTGTTGCACCACCCACACACACACCCCCTTCCCTGTTGCCACCACCCACCCACCCCCTTCCCTGTTGCCCCCACGCACCCTCCCACCCCTTCCCTGTTGCCCCCAACCAACCATCCACTTCCCTGTTGCCCCACCCATTCACCCACTTCCCTGTTTCTCCCACACACTCACCCACCCCCTTCCCTGTTGCCCCCACCCACCCACTTCCCTGTTGTTCCCCACCCACCCCCTTCTCTGTTGCTCCCACACACCCATTCACCCCCTTCCCTGTTGCCCCCCACCCACCCACCCACCCCCTTCCCTGTTGCCCCCACTCACCCACCACCTTCCTTATTGCCACCATCCACCCAACCGCCCCCTACCCTGTTTCGCCCACACACCCACCCAGCCCCTTACCAGTTGCCCCCACCCACTCACCCCCTTCCCTGTTGCCCTCAACCACCCACCCACCCACCCACTTCCCTGTTGACCCACCCACCCCCTTCCCTGTTGCCCCCACCCACCCACTTCCCTGTTGCACCCACCCACCCCTTCCTCGTTTGTGCCACCCTCCCACCCAGCCCCTTCCCTGTGGTTGCCACCCACCCACTTCCCTGTGGCCCCCACCCACCCACACACCCTGTCCCTCTTGCCCACACCCATCCACCAAACCACCCCTCTCCCTGTTGCCACCAGACACCCACCCACCCCCTTACCAGTTGCCCCCACACACCCACCCCTTCCCTGTTGCCCCCACCCTACCACTACCTACCCTATTGACCCTACCCACCCCTTTCACTGTTGCCCCCCAAAAAAACACTCAAACACCCCCTTCCTTGTTACATCCAACACCCTTCCCTGTTGCCCCCACCCACCTACACACCTCCTTCTTTGTTGCCTCCACAAGCGTACCAACCCCCTTCCCTGTAGTCCCCACCCAACAACACGCCCGCGTCCTTCCTTGTTGCCCACACCCACCCTCCCACCCCCTCCATATTGCCCCCACCCTCCGCCCACCGCCTAACCTGTTGCACCCACCCCCCCACCCACCCCCTTCGCTGTTGCGCCCACCCTCACACCCACCACATTCCCTGTTCCCCCTTGCATCCCACCCAACCCCTTGCCTGTTGCCCCCCACCCTCCCACTCATCCCCTTCCCAGTTGCCCCTACACATGCACCCACTCCCTTCCCTGTTGCCCCCAACCACCCATCCACCCCCTTCCATGTTGCCCACACCCACCCAACCACCCACTTCCCTGTTGCCCCCCACCCACCCTTCCCTATTGGCCCCACCCTCAGCCCACCCCTTTCCCTGTTGCCCCCACTCTCCGGCACACCCCCTTCCCTGTTGCCCACACCCACACTCCCCCTTCCATGTTGCCCCCCACCCATCCACCACCATCCATGATGCCCCCGCCCACCAATCCAACCCCTTCCCTATTGCCCCTACCTAATTCCCTGTTGCTCCCAACCACTCACCCCTTTCTATGTTGCCTCAACCCACCCACCCACCCACCCCGTATTCTGTTGCCCACAAACACATACCCTCCCCTTTCCCGATTTCCCCCACCCCCTTTCCTATTCCCCCACCGACCCACCCCACCCTTCCCTGTTGCCCCAACCCACGCACACACCCCATTCCCTGTTACCCCCACCAAACCACCCACGCTCTTCACTGTTGCCACCAGCCGCCATCTACTCCCTGTTGCCCGCAACCAACCATCACAATTCCCTTTTGTCCCGATCCAACCCCTTCCCTGTTGACCCCCAGCAACCCATCCCTTCCCTGTTGCCCCCACACCCACACACCCCCATCCCTGTTGCCCCCCACCCACCCCCTTCCCTATTGCTCCCACACACAAACAAACACCCTTCCCTGTTGCCCACACTCTTCCACCAACTCACCCCTTTCCCTGTTGACCCCAGCACCCACCCACCTGCTTACTAGTTGCCCCCACCCACCCAACACTTAAGCTATTGCCACTACATGCCAACCTCCCTGTTGTCCCCTACATCCCATCCAATATTCTGTTGGCCAGACCTCTTCCCTGTTGTCCCCAGCTACTCACACACCCACCCCTTCCCTGTTGCCCCCACTCACCCACCAACACACCTCATTCCCAGTTACTCCCACCCACCCACCCACCCCCTACCCTGTTGCCACCACCTAGCTACCCACCCACTTCCCTGTTGCCCACACCCACCCATCCAACCTTTCCATGTTGCCCGCACCCTCTTCCCTGTTGCCCACACACAACCACCCACCCATCCAATTCCCTGTTGCAAGCACCCACGAAAACACACCCTTTCCTGTTACCCACACGTATCCAGCAACCCACCCCGTACCCTCTTGCCCCCACACACCCAACAACCCCCTTAGCAGTTGACCCCACCAACCCTCCACCTCCCCTGTTGCCCGCAACCAACCATCCACTTCCCTGTTGCACCACCCGCCCACCCACCAACCCCCTTCCCTGTTGCCCCCAACCACCCACTGCCTTCCCTGTTGTCCCCACACTCCCAACAACCTCCTACACTGTTGCCCCCACCCTCCACCTACACCCTTCCCTGTTGCGCCCACCTTCACACCCACCCCATTCCCTGTTGCCGCTTGCATCCTGCCCTCCCCCCTTCTCTGTTGTCCCCATCCACGCACCCACTCCCTTCCTTGCTGCCCCCACCCACTTCCCTGTTGCCCCCGCCCACCCACACACCCCGTCCCTGTTGCCCCCACCAACCCACCCACCACCTACATTATTGACCCTACCCACCCCCTTTCCTGTTTCCCCCTCCCGGCACCCCCTTTCCTGTTTCCCCCTCCCGCCACCCCCCTTTCCTGTTGCCCACACCCTTTCCCTGTTGCCCTCACCTACCCACCCACTCACTCCTTCCCTGTTGCCCCCACCCTCTGCTCACCCCCTTCCCTGTTGCCCCAACCCTCCAGCACACCCCCTTCCCTGTTGCCCCCACCATCCGACCACCTTCCTTGTTGCCCCAACCAACCATCCAATTCCCTGTTGCCCCCAAACACCCACCCCCTTCCCAGTTGGCCCCACACACCCGCCCAAACACCCACTTCCCTGTTGCCCCCACCTATCTGCCCCTTCCCTGTTCCCCCACCTACCCCTCCCTTCCCTGATGTCCCCACCAACCCACGCCCTTCACTGTTGCCCCCATGCACCTATCCCTTCCCTGTTGCCCCCACCCACCCACACACCCACCCCCTTCCCTGTTGCCCCCACTCACCCGCACCCTTCAAAGTTGCCCCCACCCACCCACCCGCCTTCTTCCCAGTTGCCCTCACACACCCACCCCTTTCCATGTTGACACCACCCACCCACCCACCCCGTTCCCTATTGCCCCCACCCACCCACACATCCACTTCCTTCCCTGTCGCCCCCACTCACCCACACTCCCACCCCATTCCCTGTTGCCCCCTTCACCCATTGACCATCAACAGCCTTCCCTGATGCTCCCACCCACCCCCTTCCCTGTTACCCCCCACGCACCAGACCACCCCTACCCTGTAGCCATCAGCCACCCACCCACCCACCCCTTCGCTTTTGCCCGCACCCAGACACCCCTTCTCTGTTGCCCCCAACAACCCACTCAAACACCCCCTCCCTTGTTACAGCCTCCCACCCACCAACAGCCTTCCTGGTTGCCCCCACCCACCTACACTCCTCCTTCCCCTGTTGCCCCCACCCAACAACCCTCCCACTCAATAACCTGTTGCCCACACCCCTTCCCTGATGCTCCCACCCAACCCCTTCCCTGTTTCCCCCAGACACCCACCCACCCCTTACCAGTTGGCCCCATCCACCTACCACCTACCCTATTGCCACTACACACCAACTTCCCTGTTGCCCCTTCCACCCACCCCAATATCCTGTTGCCCCTTGCCTCCCCGACCACCCCATTCCCAGTTGGCCCCAGCCACCCCACACTCCCACCCCCTTCCCTGTTGCCCCCACCACCCACTGACCCACCAACCCCCTTCCCTGATGCTCCCACCCACCCCTTTCCTGTTTCTCCCAGACACCCACCCACCCCCGTACCAGTTGGCCCCATCCACCCACCACCTACCAACCCACCAACACCTTCCCTGTTGCCCCCACTCACGCAGCCACACACCGCCTTCCCTATTGCCCCCACCCACCCACCCACCACCTTCCCTGTTGTGCACAGCCACCCACTCACCCCCTTCCCTGTTGCCCCCACCCACACCCTTCCCTGTTGCCCCCACCCTCTTACCTGTTGCACTCACCCATCCACTTACCCATCCCTTCCCAGTTGCCCCCACCCACCAAACCACACCCTTTCCTGTTGCCCACAACCATCCACCAAACCATCCACTACCCTCTTGCCCCCACACACCCTTTTCCTGTTACCTCCAGACACCCACCCACCCGCTTACTAGTTGCCCCCCACACACACAAACAGACAGCCCCTTCCCTGTTGCCCCCACCCACCCACCTTCACCCTTCCCTGTTGCCCCACCAACCCACACATCACATTCCATTTTGCCCCCACCCACCCCCTTCCCGGTTGCCCCCACCCTCCTTCCCACACCATTCCATGTTGGCCCCACCCACCCACCAACAAGCTTCCCTGTTGACCCCACTCACCAGCCCCCTTCAAAGTTGCCCCCACCCACCCATCCCCCCTCTTCCCAGTTGCCACCACCCACCCCGTCCACCCCTTTCCCTGTTGACAACACCCACCCACCCACCCACCCACCACTTCACTGTTGCCCCCACACACCCACCAACCCACCCACCCCCATCCCTGTTGCCCCCCCACTTCACCACCCACTGACCCACGAACACCCTTCACTGATGCTCCCACCCACCCCCTTCCCTGTTACACTCACGCACTCGTCCACACCCCAACACTGCATGCCCCAGCCACCCACCCCACCCCTTTGCTGTTGCCACACCTAACCACCCCTTCTCTGTTGCCCCCCACTACCCACTCAAACACCCCCTTCCTTGTTACGCCCTCCCACCCTCCAACAGCCTTCCCTGTTGCCCCCACACACATACACTCCTACTTGCCTGTTGCCCTCACCAACCAAGACTCCTACACCCTTCACTGTTGCCCACACCCCACCCTCCCACCAACCTTCCTTTTGACACCACCCACCCGCCCACCTCTTACCGTGTTGCCCCCACCCCCGACCCACCCCCTTCCCTTTTGTGCCCACCCACCTACACAAGCCTTTCCCAGTTGCCCCCACCCACTCACCAACCCCCTTCCCGTGTTGGCCCCACGCACCAAGCTGCCCGCACCCTTCCCTGTTGCCCACACCTACCCTCCCACCCCCTCACTATTGCCCCCACCATCCCACCCACCCCTTGCCCTGTTGACCTCACCAACCCTCATACCCCCTTCCCTGTTGCGCCCACCCTCACGCCAACTCCCTTCGCTTTTGCCCCTTGCCTCCCATCCATCCCATTCCCTGTTGCCCCCACCCTACAACTCAACCCCTTCCCTGTTTCGCCCACACTCCCGCCAAACCCCTTCCCTGTTGCCACCACTCTCCCTCCCACCCTCTTCCCTGTTGCTCCCAACCAACTACCCCCTTCCATGTTGTGCCACCCAACCCATTCACTGTTGCCCCCACCGAGCCACCCCATTCCTGTTGCACCCACCACCTTCCCTGTTGCCCCCAAACAACCATCCACTTCCCTGTTACCCTACCCACACACACAAAACCCCTTCCCTATTGCCCCAACTACCGACCCACATATAACCTTCCCTGTTGCCCCAACTACCGACCAACAAACCCCCTTCCCTGTTGCCCCCCAACCAGCCACCCGACCCCCATCCCTGTTGTCCCTACCCACCTCCCCTCATGCTTCCCTGTTGCCCCCAACCACACTTCCCCTGCCCTGTTTTCACAACCCACCTCCCCAAACCATTCACTTTTGCCCCCACCCACCCTCTCCTTCCCTGTTTCCCCCCACCCACCATCACTATGCCCTCTTGCCCCCCACCCAACCCCTGCCCTGTTGACCACCAACGACCCTTCCCTTCCCTGTTGCCCCCCACCCACCCACCCTCTTCCCTGTTGCACGCACACCCACCCACCCCCCTTCCATGTTGCCCCCACCCACCCTCTTCCCTGTTGCTCCCACAAACCCACCCACCCCCTTCCCTGTTGCCCCCACATGCATACCAACCCCCTTCCCTGTTGCCCTGACCCACCAATACACCAGCCCCATTCCCTCTTGCAAAATCCCACCTCCCAACTCCCTCGCTATTGCCCCTACCGTCCCGCACACCCCCTACACTGTTGCCCCCTCCTCCACACCCACCCCGATGTCTGGTGCCCACCCTCATGCCCACCCCGATCCCTGTTGCCCCTTGCCTCCCGCCCACCCCCCTTCCCTGTTACCCCCATGCACCCATCCACCCCAACCCTGCAGCCCCAGCCACCCCACCCACCCTTTCGTTGTTGCCCGCACCCAGCCACTCCTTCTCTGTTGCCCCCAACAACCCATTCAAACACCCCCTTCCTTGTTACACCCTCCCACCCTCCAACACCCTTCGTTGTTGCCCCCACCCATGTACGCTCTTCCTTCCCTGTTGCCTCCACCAACCCACCCACCACCTACACTATTGACCCTACCCACCCCCTTTCCTGTTTCCCCCTCCCGCCACCCCCTTTCCTGTTGCCCACACCCTTTCCCTGTTGTTGCCCTCACCTACCCACCCACTCACTCCTTCCCTGTTGCCCCCACCCTCTGCTCACCCACTTCCCTGTTGCCCCAACCCTCCAGCACACCCCCCTTCCCTGTTGCCCCCACCATCCGACCACCTTCTTTGTTGCCCCAACCAACCATCCAATTCCCTGTTGTCCACAACCACCCACCCACCTTCTCCCTTCCCTGTTGCCCCCAAACACCCACCCCCTTCCCAGTTGGCCCCACACACCCGCCCAAACACCCACTTCCCTGTTGCCCCCCACCTATCTGCCCCTTCCCTGTTCCCCACCTACCCCCTCCCTTCCCTGATGTCCCCACCAACCCACGCCCTTCACTGTTGCCCCCATGCACCTATCCCTTCCCTGTTGCCCCCACCCACCCACACACCCACCCCCTTCCATGTTGCCCCCACCCACCCGCCCCCTTCCCTGTTGCACCCTCCCACACACCCACCCACACCCTTCCATGTTGACCTTGCCCACCAATCCAACCCCTTCCCTGTTGCCCCCACTCACCCGCACCCTTCAAAGTTGCCCCCACCCACCCACCCGCCTTCTTCCCAGTTGCCCTCACCCACCCACCACTTTCCATGTTGACACCACCCACCCACCCCGTTCCCTATTGCCCCCACCCACCCACACATCCACTTCCTTCCCTGTTGCCCCCACTCACCCACACTCCCACCCATTCCCTGTTGCCCCCCTTCACCCATTGACCATCAACAGCCTTCCCTGATGCTCCCACCCACCCCCTTCCCTGTTACCCCCACGCACCAGTCCACCCCTACCCTGTAGCCATCAGCCACCCACCCACCCACCCCTTCGCTTTTGCCCGCACCCAGACACCCCTTCTCTGTTGCCCCCAACAACCCACTCAAACACCCCCTCCCTTGTTACAGCCTCCCGCCCACCAACAGCCTTCCTGGTTGCCCCCACCCACCTACACTCCTCCTTCCCTGTTGTCCCCACCCAACAACCCTCCCACTCAATAACCTGTTGCCCACACCCCCTTCCCTGATGCTCCCACCCAACCCCTTCCCTGTTTCCCCCAGACACCCACCCACCCCCTTACCAGTTGGCCCCATCCACCTACCACCTACCCTATTGCCACTACCCACCAACTTCCCTGTTGCCCCTTCCACCCACCCAATATCCTGTTGCCCCTTGCCTCCCGACCACCCCATTCCCAGTTGGCCCCAGCCACCCACACTCCCACCCCCTTCCCTGTTGCCCCCACCACCCACTGACCCACCAACCCCCTTCCCTGATGCTCCCACCCACCCCTTTCCTGTTTCTCCCAGACACCCACCCACCCCCGTACCAGTTGGCCCCATCCACCCACCACCTACCAACCCACCAACACCTTCCCTGTTGCCCCCACTCACGCAGCCACCCACCGCCTTCCCTATTGCCCCCACCCACCCACCCACCACCTTCCCTGTTGTGCACAGCCACCCACTCACCCCCTTCCCTGTTGCCCCCCACCCACACCCTTCCCTGTTGCCCCCACCCTCTTACCTGTTGCACTCACCCATCCACCTACCCATCCCTTCCCAGTTGCCCCCACCCACCAAACCACACCCTTTCCTGTTGCCCACAACCATCCACCAAAAACCATCCACTACCCTCTTGCCCCCACACACCCTTTTCCTGTTACCTCCAGACACCCACCCACCCGCTTACTAGTTGCCCCCACACACACAAGCAGACAGCCCCTTCCCTGTTGCCCCCACCCACCCACCTTCACCCTTCCCTGTTGCCCCACCAACCCACACATCACATTCCATTTTGCCCCCACCCACCGCCTTCCCGGTTGCCCCCACCCTCCTTCCCACACCATTCCATGTTGGCCCCACCCACCCACCAACAAGCTTCCCTGTTGACCCCACTCACCAGCCCCGTTCAAAGTTGCCCCCACCCACCCATCCCCCCTCTTCCCAGTTGCCACCACCCACCCGCCCACCCCTTTCCCTGTTGACAACACCCACCACTTCACTGTTGCCCCCACACACCCACCAACCCACCCACCCCCCATCCCTGTTGCCCCCACTCACCCACTGACCCACGAACACCTTCACTGATGCTCCCACCCACCCCCCTTCCCTGTTACACTCACGCACTCGTCCACCCCCAACACTGCATGCCCCAGCCACCCACCTACCCCTTTGCTGTTGCCCACACCTAACCACCCCTTCTCTGTTGCCCCCCCACTACCCACTCAAACACCCCCTTCCTTGTTACGCCCTCCCACCCTCCAACAGCCTTCCCTGTTGCCCCCACACACATACACTCCTACTTGCCTGTTGCCCTCACCAACCAAGACTCCTACACCCTTCACTGTTGCCCACACCCCACCCTCCCACCAACCTTCCTTTTGACACCACCCACCCGCCCACCTCCTACCATGTTGCCCCCACATGCATACCAACCCCCTTCCCTGTTGCCCTGACCCACCAATACACCAGCCCCATTCCCTCTTGCAAAATCCCACCCTCCCAACTCCCTTGCTATTGCCCCTACCGTCCCGCACACCCCCTACACTGTTGCCCCCTCCTCCACACCCACCCCGATGTCTGGTGCCCACCCTCATGCCCACCCCGATCCCTGTTGCCCCTTGCCTCCCGCCCACCCCCTTCCCTGTTACCCCCCATGCACCCATCCACCCCAACCCTGCAGCCCCAGCCACCCACCCACCCCTTCGTTGTTGCCCGCACCCAGCCACTCCTTCTCTGTTGCCCCCAACAACCCATTCAAACACCCCCTTCCTTGTTACACCCTCCCACCCTCCAACACCCTTCGTTGTTGCCCCCCACCCATGTACGCTCTTCCTTCCCTGTTGCCCCCACCAACCCACCCACCACCTACACTATTGACCCTACCCCACCCCCTTTCCTGTTTCCCCCTCCCGGCACCCCCCCTTTCCTGTTTCCCCCTCCCGCCACCCCCCCTTTCCTGTTGCCCACACCCTTTCCCTGTTGCCCTCACCTACCCACCCACCCACTCCTTCCCTGTTGCCCCCACCCTCTGCTCACCCCCCTTCCCTGTTGTCCCACCCTCCAGCACACCCCCTTCCCTGTTGCCCCCCACCATCCCACCACCTTCCTTGTTGCCCCAACCAACCATCCAATTCCCTGTTGTCCCCAACCACCCACCCACCTTCTCCCTTCCCTGTTGCCCCCAAACACCCACCCCCTTCCCAGTTGGCCCCACACACCCACCCACCCCACCCACTTCCCTGTTGCCCCCACCTATCTGCCCCTTCCCTGTTCCCCACCTACCCGTCCCTTCCCTGATGTCCCCACCAACCCACGCCCTTCACTGTTGCCCCCATGCACCTATCCCTTCCCTGTTGCCCCCCACCCACCCACACACCCACCCCCTTCCATGTTGCCCCCACCCACCCGCCCCCTTCCCTGTTGCACCCTCCCACACACCCACCCACACCCTTCCATGTTGCCCCTCGCCCACAAATCCAACCCCTTCCCTGTTGCCCCCACTTACCCGCGCCCTACAATGTTGCCCCCACCCACCCACCCACCTTCTTCCCAGTTGCCCTCACCCACCCACCCCTTTCCATGTTGACACCACCCACCCACCCACCCCGTTCCCTATTGCCCCCACACATCCACTTCCTTCCCTGTTGCCCCCACTCACCCACACTCCCACCCCATTCCCTGTTGCCCCCTTCACCCATTGACCATCAACAGTCTTCCCTGATGCTCCCACCCACCCCCTTCCCTGTTACCCCCCACGCACCAGTCCACCCCTACCCTGTAGCCATCAGCCACCCACCCACCCACCCCTTCGCTTTTGCCCGCACCCAGACACCCCTTCTCTGTTGCCCCCAACAACCCACTCAAACACCCCCTCCCTTGTTACAGCCTCCCACCCACCAACAGCCTTCCTGGTTGCCCCCACCCACCTACACTCCTCCTTCCCTGTTGCCCCGACCCAACAACCCTCCCACTCAATAACCTGTTGCCCACACTCCTTCCCTGATGCTCCCACATGCATACCAACCCCCTTCCTTGTTGCCCTGACCCACCAATACACCAGCCCCATTCCCTCTTGCAAAATCCCACCCTCCCAACTCCCTCACTATTGCCCCTACCGTCCCGCACACCCCCTACACTGTTGCCCCCTCCCCCACACCCCACTCCGATGCCTGGTGCCCACCCTCATGCCCACCCCGATCCCTGTTGCCCCTTGCCTCCCGCCCACCCCCTTCCCAGTTACCCCCATGCACCCATCCACCCCAACCCTGCAGCCCCCAGCCACCCACCCACACCTTCGTTGTTGCACGCACCCAGCCACTCCTTCTCTGTTGCCCCCAACAACCCATTCAAACACCCCCTTCCTTGTTACACCCTCCCACCCTCCAACACCCTTTGTTGTTGCCCCCCACCCATGTACGCTCTTCCTTCCCTGTTGCCCCCACCGACCAACCCTCCCGCACCCTTCCCTGTTGCCCACACCAACCCTCCCACCGTTCTTCCTTTTGCACCCACCCTCCCACCCACCTCATTCCCTGTTGCCCCTTGATTCCCACCCACCCCCTTCCCTGTTGTCCCCACCCTTGCACCCAATCCCTTCCTTGTTGCCCCCCACCCCCTTCACTGTTGCCCCCCACACCCCGCACTTTCGCTGTTGCCCCCAATCACCCATACATCTCACTGTTGCCCACACACACCCAGCCCCTTCCTTGTTGCCACCACCCCTCACCCACCCCCTTCCCTGTTGCGCCCACCCTCACACCCCACTCCATTCCCTATTGCCCCTTGCCTCCCGCCCACCCACTTCCCTGTTGCTCCCACCCACCCACCCACTTCCATGTTCTGCAAGCCCACCCACCCTACCATTCACTTTTGCCCCCACCATCCCCTTCCCTGTTGCCCTCACCGAGCCATTCCTTCCCTGTTGCACCGACCACCTTCCCTGTTGCCCCAACCACCCTCCCACATATACTCTTCCCTGTTGCCTCCACACACATGCCCAGACTCTTCCCTCTTGCCCCCACCCACCGAACAACAACCTTCCATATTGCCCCCACCCACCCGCCCACCCCATTCCCTGTTGCCCCCACCCTCCCACCCACCCCGTTCAATGTTGCCCCCACACACCCACCTGCACACCTGCTTCCCTGTTGGCCCCACCCTCCGGCAAACCCATTTCCCTTTTGCCCCCAACCCCTTCCCTGTTGCCCCCACCCAATTCCCAGTTGCCCACACCTACCCTCGCAACACCTCCCTATTGCCCCCACCCTCCTGCCCACCCCTACGATGTTGCACCAACCCCCTCCCTCCTCATTCCCTTTTGCCCCCACCTTCATGCCCACCCCCTTCCCTGTTGCCACTTTCTTCCTGCCCACATACTTCCCTGTTGCCCCCACACTCCCTCCAACCTCCTTCTCTGTTGCCCCCATTCTCTTGCCCACCCTCTTCCCTGTTGGTCCCACGCACCCACCTCTTCCATGTTGCACCAACCCACCCACCCATCACATTCACTGTTGCCCCCACACAGCCATCCCCTTCCATGTCTCCCCCACCCGAGCCACCCCTTCCCTGTTGCACCCACCACATTCCCTGTTGCCCCCAACCAACAATCCACTTCCCTGTTGCCCTCTACCACCCACCCAATTTCCTGTTGCCCACACCCCTTCCCTGTTGCCCCACATACCCACCCACCCACACATTCCCTGTTGCTCCCACTCGCCAACCCCCTTCCCTGTTTCCCCACCCACCTATCCATGCCTTTCCCAGTTGCCTCCACACACTCACCCACCCCTTCCCTGCCCCCCTCACACCCAACCACCCACCCCCTTCCTTTTTGCCCCCACTCACCCACACACCCAGCCCCTTCCCCGTTGCCCCCACCACCCACAGACCCACCAAGCCCCTTCCTTGAAGCTCCCACCCACCCCCACTTTCCCAGTAGCACCCAGCCACCCACCCACCCCTTCATTTTTTCCAGGACCCAGCCACCCCTTCTCTGTTGCACCCAACCACCCACTCAAACAGCCCCTTCCTTGTTACACCCACCCACCCTCCAACACCCTTCCCTGTTGCCCCCACCCACCTACACACCCCCTTTCCCTGTTGCCCCAACAAGCGAACCCACCCCTTCCCTGTTGACCCATGCACCAAGCTTCCCCCACCCTCCCAACCCCTTCCTATTGCCCCACCCTCCCACCCACCCCTTGCCATGTTGCCCCCACCACACCTCATACCCCCTTCCCTGTTGTGCCCACCCTCACGCCCACCCCATCCCTGTTGCCCCTTGCCTCCCATCCACCCCTTTCCCTGTTTCCCTCACCCTACAACTAAACCCCTTCCCTGTTGCCCCCCACACTCCCGCCACCCCCTTGCTTGTTGCCCCCACTCTCCTGTCCACCCTCTTCCCTGTTGCTCCCACCCACCCAGCCCCTTCCATGTTGCGCCACCAATCCCATTCACTGTTGCCCCCACCAATCCACCCCATCCCTGTTGCACCCACCCCCTTCCCTGTTGCCCCCAACCAACAATCCACTTCACTGTTACCCCACCCACACACACAACTCCTTCCCTATTGCCCCAACCACCGACCCACATACCCCCTTCCCTGTTGCCCCAAACCAGCCACCCAACCCCGTCCCTGTTGGCCCTACCCACCTCCCCACACCCTTCCCTGTTGCCCCCAACTAAACTTCCCCTTCCTTGTTGTCCCAGCCCACCACCCCACACCATTCACTCTTGCCCCCACCCACCCTCTCCTTCCCTGTTGCCCCACACCCACCATCACTATTCCCTCTTGCCCCACCTAACCCCTTCCCTGTTGACCGCCACTGACCCTTCCCTTCCCTATTGCCCCCCCACCCACCCATCCCGTTCCCTGTTGAACCCCACCCACCCTCTTCCCTGTCACTCCCACAAACCCACCCACCTCCTTCCCTGTTGCCCCCACATGTGAAACAACCCCCTTCCCTGTTGCCCCCACCCAGCTACACACCCCCTTCCCTGTTGCCCCCATATGCAAACCAGCTCCCTTCCCTGTTGCCCCCACCCACCAACCCCACCCGCACCATTCCCTCTTGCAAACACCAACCCTCCCAACACCCTCACTATTGCCCGTACTCTCCCGCACAACCCCTACACTGTTGCCCCCCACCCCCACACCTTCCCCCGTCCCTGTGGTGCCCACCCTCACGCCCACCCCCTTCCCTGTTGCCCCTTGCCTCCTGCCCACCCCCTTCCCTTTTGCCCCACTCACCCACACACCCACCCCATTGCCTGTTGCCCCCATCAACCACTGACCCTCCAACACCCTTCCCTGATTCTCCTACCCATCCCCTTCACTGTTACCCCCACGCACCCGTCCACCCCCAACCCTGCAGCCCCCAGCCACCCACCCACCCCTTCGTTTTTGCACGCACCCAGCCACCCCTTCTCTGTAGCCCCCAACAACCTACTCAAACACCCCTTTCTTTGTTACACCCTCTCACCCTCCAACACCCATCGTTGTTGCCCACACCAACACTCCCACCACCCTTAATTTTGCCCCCACCCTCCCGCCCACCTCCTACCCTGTTACCCCCACACCCAACCACCCCCTTCCCTGTTGCGCCCACCCTCACACCCACCCCATTCCCTGTTGCCCCTTGTCTCCCATGCACCCCCTTCCCTGTTGTCCCCACCCAGACACCTAATCCCTTCCTTGGTGTCCCCACCCCCTTCACTGTTGCCCCCACACACCCAGCCCTTTTGCTGTTGCCCCACCCACCCATGCACTTCACTTTTGCCCCCACACACCCACACCTTCCCTGATGCCCCCACTCACCCGCCCCCTTCAATGTTGCCCCCACCCACCCACCCGCATCCTTCCCAGTTGCCATCACCAACACCCCCACCCCCTTCCCTGTTGCCCCCACTCAGCCACATACACACCCACCCCGTACCCTGTAGCCCCCACCCACCCAGCAACCCCTTCTCTGTTGCCCACAAAAAATCACTCAAACACCCCATTTCTTGGTACACCCTCCCACCCTCCAACACCCTTCCCTGTTGCCCCCACACACCTACATGCCTCCTACCCTGTTGCCCCCAGCCCCACCCTCCCCCTTCCCTGTTGGGCCCACACTCACACCCACCCCATTTCCTGTTGCTGCTTGGCTCCCACCCACTTCCCTGTTGCTCCCACCCACCCACCCAGTTCCATGCTGCGCAAGCATACCCACCCATCCCATTCACTGTTGCCCCCACACAGCCATCCCCTTCCCTGTTGCACTGACCACCTTCCCTTTTGCCCCAACCAACCATCCACTTCCCTGTTGCCCGACCCACCTACACAACCCTTTCCCTTTTGCCCCAACCACCCACACACATACACCCTTCCCTGTTGCCTCCACACACATGCCCAGACCCTCCCCTCTTGACCCCACCCAGCGACCCAAAACCTTCCATGTTGCCCCCACACACCCGCCCACCCCATTCCCTGTTGCCCCCACAAACCCACCTGCCCACCGGCTTCCCTGTTGGCCCCACCCTCCTGCCCACCCCTTACCCTGTTGCCCCAAACACTCCTCATACCACTTCCCTGTTGTGCCCACCCTCACGCCCACCCCCTTCCCTGTTGCCCTTTGCATCCCATCCACCCCATTTCCTGTTGACCCACCCTACAATTCAACCCATTCCCTGTTGCCCCCACTCTCACGCCCACCCTCTTCCCTGTTGCTCCCACTTTCCATGTTGCACCACCCATCCCATTCACTGTTGCCCCCACCGAGCCACCCCATCCCTGTTGCACCCACCACTTTCCCTGTTGCCCCCAACCAACCATCCACTTTCCTGTTACCTCAGCCACACATACAACCCCTTCCCTATTGCCCCAACCACCGACCCACATACCCCCTTCCCCGTTGCCCCCAACCAGCCACCCAACCACGTCGCTGTTGTCCCTAACCACCTCCCCACACCCTTCCCTGTTGCCCCAACCCACCTCCCCACACCATTCACTCTTGCCCCCACCCACCCTCTCCTTCCTCGTTGCCCCCCACCCACCATCACTATGCCCTCTTGCCCCCACCCAACCCCTTCCCTTTTGACCACCACCGACCCTTCCCTTCCCTGTTGCCCCCCACCCACCCACCCCCTCCCTGTTGCCCCCCCACCCAGCCCTTTCCCTGTTGCCCCTGCCCAGCCTCTTCCCTGTTGGTCCCACAAACCCACCCATCCCCTTTCCTTGTGCCCCCACACGTGAAACAACCCCCTTCCCTGTTGCCCCAACCCAGCTACATGCCCCCTTCCCTGTTGCCCCCACACACAAACCAACCCCCTTCACTGTTGCCCCCACCCACTAACCCACCCACACCATTCCCTCTTGCAAACACCCACCCTCCAAACACCCACCCTTTTGCCCCTACCCACCAACCCACCCCCTACACTGTTGCCCCCACCCCCACACCCACCCCCGTCCCTGTGGTGCCCACCGTCATGCCCACCTCCTTCCCTGTTGCCTCTTGCCTCCCACCCACCCCTTCCCTGTTGCCCCCACCCTCTCACTCATCACCTTCCCAGTTCCACCCACATACGCACACTTTCCTTTCCCTGTTGCCCCCACCCACCCACCTGCCCAGACACTTCCCTGCTTGCCCCACCCTCCGGCACGCCCCCTTCCCTTTTGTCCCCACGCAACCACCCCCTTCCCTTTTGCCCCCTCCCACACACCCACGCACCCCTTTCCATGTTGCCCTCACCCACTAAATCAACCCCTTCCCTGTTGCCCCCACCCACCCACCCACAAACTTCCCTGTTGCCCCCACTCACCCGTCCCCTTCAATGTTGCCCACACCCACCCACCAGTCCCTTCCAAGTTGCCATCGCTCACCTACCCACCCCTTTCCCTGTTGACCCCACCCATCCACCCACACACCCACCCCCCTTCCCTGTTGCCCCCACTCACCCACATGCCCACCCCGTTCCCTATTGCCCCCATCACCCACTGACCCGCCATCACCCTTCCCTGATGCTCCCACACACCCACTTCCATGTCATCTCTACACACCCGCCCACCCACTTCCCACTTGCCCCCACCCGCCCACGCACACCCTTCCATGTTGCCCCCACCCACCTGCCCACCCCCTTCCCTGTTGCCCCCACAAACCCACCTGCCTACCTGCTTCCCTGTTGGCCCCACCCTCCGGCAAACCCCCTTCCCTTTTGCCCCCACACACCCACCCCCTTCCCTGTTGCCTCCACCCACCAACATACTTCCCTTTTGCCACCACTCACCCACCCCCTTCAGCTTTGCCCGCACCCCCCACCCACCTCCTTACCTGTTGCCCTCACACACCTACCCAGGCCTTTCCCAGTTGCCTCCACCCACTCATCCACCCCTTCCCTGTTGCCCACACACACCCACCCACCCACACACTACCCTGTTAGCCCCAGCCACTCCTTTGCTGTTACCCACACTCTGCCACCCCTTCTCTGTTGCCCCCAACCACCCACTCAAACACCCCCTTCCTTGTTACACCCACCCACCCTCCAACACCCTTCCCTGTTGCCCCCACCCACCTACACACCCACTTCCCTGTTGCCCCCACGCACCAACCAGCCCGCACACTTCCCTGTTACAAACACCCACCTTCCAACCCCTCCCTATTGCCCCCACTTTCCCGCCCACCCCTACCCTGTTGTGCCAACCCTCATGCCCATCCCTTCCCTGTTGCCACTTGCCTCCCACCCTCATACTTCCCTGTTGCCAACACATTCCCTCCAACCCCCTTCTCTGTTGCCCCCACTCTCTCACCCACCCTCTTCCCTGTTGCTCCCACCCACCCACCCCCTTCCATGTTGCACCAACCCACCCACCCATCACATTCACTGTTGCCCCCACACAGCCATCCCCTTCCATGTGTCCCCAACGGAGCCACCCCTTCCCTGTTGCACCCACTACCTTCCCTGTAGCCCCCAACCGACCATCCACTTCCCTGTTGCCCCACCCAACCACACACCACATTCCCTGTTGCCTCCAAACACTCACCAACTTACTCCCTTCCCTCTTGCCCCCAAACAGCCACCAACCCCTTTCCCTGTTTTCCCCACCCACTTCTCTGTTGCCCCCAATCACACTCCCCCTTCCCTGTTGTCCCAACCCACCTCCCGACACCCTTCACTGTTGCCTCACCCACTCTCTCCTTCCCTATTGGCCCCGACCCACCATCACTATTCCCTGTTGCCCCCAAACAACCCCTTCCCTGTTGACCCAAGCACCCCCATCCTGTTATCCCCACCCACCCTCCCACACACTTCCCTGTTGCCCACACTCTTCCACCAACTCACCCCTTTCCCTGCTGCCCCCAAACACCCAGCAACCCCATGCCAGTTGCCCCCACCCAGCCACCACCTACCCTATTACCACTACCCACCCCTTCCCTGTTGCCCCCTACCACCCACCCAATTTCCTGTTGCCCACACCCCTTCCCTGTTGCCCCAACATATCCACCCACCCACCCCTTCCCTGTTGCCCCACCCACCTACCCACGCCTTTCCCAGTTGACCCCACCCACCCACCCACCTCTTCCCTGCCCCCTCACACCCATGCACCTACCCCCTTTCTTGTTGCCACCACCCACCCACACACCCAGCCACTTCCCTGCTGCCCCAACCACCCACTGACCCACCTACCCACTTCATTGAAGCTCCACCCACTCCCTCTTTCCACCACCCACCCACCCACCCCAATCCTTGTAGCCCCCAGCCAGCCACCCACCCACCCCTTTGCTGTTGCTGGGACCCAGTCACCCCTTCTCTGTTGCACCCAACCACCCACTCAAACAGCCCTTTCCTTGTAACACCCACCCACTCTCCAACACCCTTCCCTGTTGCCCCCACCCACCTAGACACCCCCTTTCCCTGCTGCCCCAACACACAAACCCATGCCTGTCCCTGTTACCCCCACGCACCAAGCTGGCCGCACCCTTCCCTGTTGCCCCCTCCCACCCTCCCACCCCCTCACTATTGCCCCAAAACTCCCACCAACCCTTACCATGTTGCCCCACCAGCCCTCATAACCCCTTCCCTGTTGCGCCCACCCTCATGCCCACCCCCTTCCCTGTTGCCCCTTGCCTCACGCCCACCCCATTCCCTGTTGCTCCCACCCTACAACTCAACCCCTTCCCTGTTGCCCCCACACTCCCGCCAACCCCCTTCACTGTTGCTCCCACCCACCCACCCCCTTCCATGTTGCGCCACCCATCCCATTCACTGTTGCCCCCACGCAGCCATCCCCTTCCCTGTTGCCCCCACCAAGCCACCCCATCCCTGTTGCACCCACCACCTTCCCTGTTGCCCCCAACCAACCATCCACTTCCATCTTACCCCACCCACACACACAACCCCTTCCCTGTTACCCCAACCACCGATCCACATACGCCCTTCCCTGTTGCCCCAAACCAGCCACCCAACCACGTCCCTGTTGTCCCTACCCAACTCCCCACACCCTTCCCTTTTGCCCCCAACCACACTTTCCCTTCCCTGTTGTCCCAACCCACCTCCCCACACAATGCACTGTTGCCCTCACCCACCCTCTCCTTCCCTGTAGCCCCCTACCCACTATCACTATTGCCTCTTGCCCCCACCCAACCACTTCCCTGTTGACCACCACTGACCCTTCCCTCCCCTGTTGCCCCCCCACCCATCCACCTCTTCCCTGTTGCCCCCCCCACCCACCCAAACCCTTCCCTGTTGCCCCTTGCCTCACGCCCACCCCATTCCCTGTTGCTCCCACCCTACAACTCAACCCCTTCCCTGTTGCCCCCACACTCCCGCCAACCCCCTTCACTGTTGCTCCCACCCACCCACCCCCTTCCATGTTGCGCCACCCATCCCATTCACTGTTGCCCCCACGCAGCCATCCCCTTCCCTGTTGCCCCCACCAAGCCACCCCATCCCTGTTGCACCCACCACCTTCCCTGTTGCCCCCAACCAACCATCCACTTCCATCTTACCCCACCCACACACACAACCCCTTCCCTGTTACCCCAACCACCGATCCACATACGCCCTTCCCTGTTGCCCCAAACCAGCCACCCAACCACGTCCCTGTTGTCCCTACCCAACTCCCCACACCCTTCCCTTTTGCCCCCAACCACACTTCCCCTTCCCTGTTGTCCCAACCCACCTCCCCACACCATTCACTGTTGCCCTCACCCACCCTCTCCTTCCCTGTAGCCCCCTACCCACTATCACTATTGCCTCTTGCCCCCACCCAACCACTTCCCTGTTGACCGCCACTGACCCTTCCCTCCCCTGTTGCCCCCCCACCCATCCACCCCTTCCCTGTTGCCCCCCCCACCCACCCAAACCCTTCCCTGTTGCCCCCACGTGCAATCCAACCCCCTTCCTTGTTTCCCCACACCCTCCAACCCACCCTCACCATTCTGTGTTGCCAAAACCAACCCTCCCAACCTCATCCCTATTGCCTCCACTCTCCCGCACACACCCTACACTGTTTTCCCCACCCCCACACCCACCCCCGACCCTGTGGTGTCCACTTTCATGCCCACCCCCTTCCCTGTTGCCCCTTGCCTTCCACCCACCCCCTTCTCTGTTGCCCCCACCCTCTCCCTCATTACCTTCCTTGTTGCTCCCACCCACCCGCCCACACCCTTCCCTGTTGCCCCCACTAACCCACCGGCTCACATGCTTCCCTTTTGGCCCCACCATCCAGCACACCCCACTTCCCTTTTACCCCCATGCATCCACCCCCTTCTCTTTTGCCCCCTCCCACACACCCACCCACTCCCTTCCATGTTGCCCTTGTCCACCAACACAACCGCTTCCCTGTTGCCACCACCCACCCACACACAAACTTTCTTGTTGCCCCCACTCACCCACCCCCTTCAATTTTGCCCCCACCCACCCACCAGCCCCTTCCCAGGTGCCATCACCCACCCACCCATCCCCTTCCCAATTGCCACCACCCACCTACCCACCGCTTTCCCTGTTGACCCCACACATCCACCCACCCCTTTTCTGTCGCCCCCACACACCCTCCCACCCACACCCTTCCTTGTTGCCCCTACTCACCGACACACCCACCCCCTTCCCAGTTGCCCCCATTACCCACTGACCCACCAACATCTTTCCCTGATGCTCCCACCCACCCCCTTCCCTGTTACCCCCACGCAACAGTCCACCCCTACCCTGTAGCCCCCACCCACCCACCCAGCAACCACTTTCTGTTGCCCCCAACAACCCATTCAAACACCCCCTTCCTTGTTAGAACCTCCCACCCTCCAACACCCTTCCCTGTTGCCCCCACCCACCTACTCTCCACCTTCCCTGTTGTCCACACCCACCCACCCTCCCAACACCCTTCCTATTGCCCCCACCCTCCCGCCCACCTCCTACCCTGTTACCACCACCCCCCACCCACCCCCTTCCCTGTTGCGCCCACCCTCACACCCACCCCATTCCCTGTTGCCCCTTGCCTCGTGCCCATCCACTTCCCTGTTGCTCCCACCCACCCACCCACTTCCATGTTGCGCAAGCCCACCCACCCATCCCATTCATTGTTGCCCCCACCCAGCCATCCCCTTCCCTGTTGGCCCCAACCAACCATCCACTTCCCTGTTACCCCACCCACCTACACAACCCCTTCCATGTTGCCCCAACCAGCCACCCACATACACTGTTTCCTGTTGCCTCCACACACATGCCCACCCCCTTCACTTTTGCCCCCACCCACCCATTCCCTTCCCTGTTGCCCCCACCCCATTCCTTCTTGCCACCACACACCGACCCACACCCTTCCATGTTGCCCTAACCCACCCACCGACCCCTTCCCTCTTGCCCCCACATACCCACCTTCCCAACACCTCCCTATTGCCACCACCCTCCCGCCCACCCCTACCCTGTTGCACCCACCCCCCTCCCACCCCGTTCCCTGTTGAGCCTACCCTCATGCCCACCCCTTCCCTGTTGCCACTTGCCTCCTGCTCACACACTTCCCTGTTGCCAGCACATTCCCTCCAACCTCCTTTTCTGTTGCCCCCACTCTTTAGCCCACCCTCTTCCCTGTTGCTCCCACCCATCCACCCTCTTCCATGTTGCAACAACCCACCCACCCATGACATTCACCCATCTACACACCCAGTTTCCCAGTTGCCCCCACTCATGTACACACCCCCTTCCCTGTTGGCCCCACGCAGCAAGCTGCCCGCACTCTTCCCTGTTGCCCACACCAACCCTCCTACCCGTTCCCTATTGCCCCCACCCCCACCCACCCCTTACCCTCTTGCCCCCACCACCCCTCATACCACCTTCCCTGCTGTGCCCACCCTCACACCCACCCCCTTCCCTGTTGCTCTTTGCCTCCCATCCACCCCATTCCCTGTTGCCCCCACCCTACAATTCAACCCATTCCCTCTTGCCCCCATTCTCCCGCCCACCCTCTTCCCTGTTGCTCCCACCTTCCATGTTGTGCCACCCATCCCATTCACTATTGCCCCCACCGAGCCACCCCATCCCTGTTGCACCCACCACCTTCCCTGTTGCCCCCAACCAACCATCCACTTCCCTGTTACCCCATCCACACACACAACCCCATCCCTATTGCCCCAACTACCGACCTACATACCCCCTTCCCTGTTGACACCAACCAGCCACCCAACCCCGTCGCTGTTGTCCCTACCCACCTCCCCACACCCTTCTCTGTTGCCCTGAACCACACTTCCCCTTCCCTGTTGTCCCAGCCCACCTCCCCACACCATTCATTGTTGCCCCTACTCACCCTCTCCTTCCCTTTTTCCCCCCACCCACCATCACTATGCCTTCTTGCCCCAACCCAACCCCTTCCCTGTTGACTGCCACCGACCCTTCCCTGTTGCCCCCCCACCCACCCACCTCCTTCCCTGTAGCACCCCCACCCACCCACCCCTTTCCCTGTTGCCCCCACCCACCCTCTTCCCTGTTGCTCCCACAAACCCACCACCCCCCTTCCCTGTTACCCCCACACGTGAAACAACTCCCTTCCCTGTTGCCCCGACCCAGCTACACACCCCATTCCCTGTTGCCCCCACATGCAATCCAATCCCCTTCCCTGTTGCCCCCACCCACCAACCCACCCGCACCATTCCCTCTTACAAACACCCACCTTCCCAACCCACTCCCTATTGCCCCTACCCTCCTGCCCACCCCTACACCCATTGCCATCCCTGTGGTGCTCACCCTCATGCTCACCCCCTTCCCTGTTGCCCCCACCCTCTCACTCATCACCTTCCCAGTTGCCTCCACACATGCACCCATCGCCCTCCCTGTTGCCTCCACCCACCCGCCCAACCCCTTCCATTTTGCCCCAACCCACCATCTTCTCTGTTGCCCCCACCTTCCCGCTCACACACTTCCCTGTTGCCCCCACCCACCCACCTGCCCAGACGCTTCCTTGTTGGCCCCACCCTCCAGCACACCCCCTTCCCTTTTGTCCCCATGCACCCACCCCCTTCCATTTTTCCCCCTCCCACCCACCCACCCTCTTCCATGTTGCCCTCACCCACCAACCAAACCTTTTCCCTGTTGCCCCCACCCACCCACCCACAAACTTCCCTGTTGCCCCTACTTACCCGCCCCCTTCAATGTTGCCCCCACCCACCCACCCACCCCTTCCAAGTTGCCATCACCCACCCAGCCACCCCCTTCCCTGTTGCCCCCACTCACCCACACACACACACCCTTCCCTGTTGCCCCCATCACCCACTGTCCCACCAAAACCCTTACCTGATGTTCCCACACACTCCCTTCCCTGTTAACCCCATGCAACAGCCTATCACCTACCCTGTAGCCCCCAGCCACCCACCCAGCATCTCCTTCTCTGTTGCCCCCAACAACCCACTCAAACACCCCCTTCCTTGTTACACCCTCCCACCCTCCAACACCCTTCCCTGTTGCCCCCACCCACTTACACTCCTCCTTCACTGTTGCCCACACCCACCCACCCACCCCCTTCCCTGTTGCACCCACCCTCACACCCACCCCATTCCCTGTTGCCCCTTGCCTCCTGCCCACCCACTTCCCTGCTGCTCCCACCCACCCTCCCACTTCCCTGTTGCTCCCACCCACCTACCCACTTCCATGTTGCACAAACCGACCCAACCATCCCATTCACTGTTGCCCCCACCCAGCCATCCCTTCCCTGTTGCCCCCACCGAGCCACTCCTTCCCTGTTGCACCAACCACCTTCACTGTTGCCCCCAACCGACCTTCCACTTCTCTGTTACCCCACCCACACACACAACCCCTTCCCTGTTGCCCCAACCACCCACCCACATACCCCTTCCCTGCTGCCCCCAACCTCACTCCCCCTTCCCTGTTGTCCCAACCCACACCCCCACACCATTCACTGTTGTCCCCACCCACCCTCTCCTTCCCTGTTGCCCCCTGCCACCATCAATATTCCCTGTTGCCCCCAGCCAACCCCTTCCCTGTTGCCCCCCTCCAACCCTTCCCTTCCTTGTTGCCCCCCGAACCACCCACCCCCTCCCTGTTGACCCCCACCCACCCAATTCCCTGTTGCCGCCACCCACCCACTCACCCACCTCCCTGTTGCCCCAAAACGTGAACCAGCCCCCTTCCCTGTTGCCCCCACCCACCCTCCCACCACACTCCCTATTGCCCCACCCAACCACCCACCCTCTACCCTTTTGCCCCCACCCCCCACCCATCTCCATCCCTGTGACACCCACCCTTATGCCCACCCCTTCCCTGTTGCCCCTTGCCTCCTGCCCACCCCCTTCCCTGTTGCGCCCACCCTCTCACTCTTCACCTTCCCAGTTGCCCCCACACATGCACCCATTCCTTTTCCTGTTGCCCCCCCTACCCTTTTCCCCCACCCAAGCACCCCTTCCTTCCCTGTTGCCCCAACACACCCACACACCCCCTTCCCTGTTGCCCATACTGAACCACCCACCCCCTTCCCTTTTGCCCCCCACCCAGCCACCACCTACGCTATGGCCCCCACCATCCCCCTTCCATGTTGCCTCAAATCACCCACACACACACCCCCTACCCTGTTGCCCACAAAAAGCTACCCACCCCTTTCCCTGTTGCCCCCATCCCCTCCCTGATCCCCCACCCACCCACCACTCCCTTCCCTGTTTCCCCCACCCACCCAACCCTTCCCGGTTACCCAAACCCCTTCCCTGTTTCCCCCACCTATGTGCCCACCCACCCCCTTCCTTGTTGCCCACACCCACCCACACATCCACTCACCCCTTCCCTGTTTCCCACACCCACTCATCCACCTCCTTCCCTGTAGACCCCACCCAGCCACCATCTACGCTATTGCCCCCATCCACCCTCTTCCAAGTTGCCTCAAACAACTCACCCACCCTGTTGCCCACAAACACAAACCCACGCATTTCCCTCTTCCCCCACGCACCCATCCCTCCCTTCCCTGTGGCCCCCACCCACCCACCCCCTTCACAGTTGCCCCCAACCACCCGCCCACCCCCTTACCTGTTTCCCCCACTCATCCACACCCTTCCCTGTTGGCCCCACCTCCCATCCCTGTTGCCCTCACCCTCCAACACCCTTCCCTGTGGCACCCACCCACCTGCCCACGTGCTTCCCTGTTGGCCCCACCCTCCGGCAAACCCCCTTCCCTTTTGCCCCCACCCTCCCACCCTCTTCCCTGTTGCCCCCACGCACCCACCAACAAATGTCCTGTTGCCTCCACTCACCCACCCACTTCAATGTTGCCTCCACCCACCCACTCACCCCCTCCCCTTTTGCTTGCACCCACCTACCCACCACTTTCCCTGTCACCCCCACACACCCACATGCCCAACCTCTTCCCTGTTGCCCCACCACCCACTGACCCACCAAATCCCTTCCCTGATGCTCCAACCCTCCCCCTTCCATGTAGCCCCCAGCCACCCACCCAATCACACCTTCGCTGTTGCCTGCACGCAGCCACCCCTTCTCTGTTGCTCCTAAACCACCCACTCAAACACCCCCTTCCTTGTTACATCCACCCACCCTCCAACAACCTTCCCTGTTGCCCCCACTCTCCCGCCCACTCTCTTGCCTGTTGCTCCCACCCACCCACCCCCTTCCATGTTGCGCCAACCCACCCCCATACCCATCCCATTCACTGTTGCGCCCACCCAGCCATCCCCATCCCTGTTGCCCCCACCGAGCCACCCCTTCCCTGTTGCACCCACCACCTTCCCTGTTGCCCCCAAACAACCATCCACTTCCCTGTTCCCCCACCAACTGACATACCACCTTCCCTGTTGCCCCCAAACACAACCACTTCCCTGTTCCCCCACCCACTCACCTACCCCCTTCCCTGTTGCCCACAACCACCCACCCACTCCTTCCCTGTTGTCCCCACCCACCTCCCCAAACCCTTCACTGTTGCCCCCATCCACCCTCTCCATCCCTGTTGCCCCCCACCCACCATCACTATTCCCTGTTGCCCCCATCCAACCACTTAGCTGTTGCTCACACACACCCACACACCCCTTTCCCTGTTGCCCCCACCCAACCACCGACATGCTTCCCTGTTGCCCACACTCTTCCACCAACACACCCATTTCACTCTTGCCCCCACACACCCACCCAAACCTTTCCCTGTTGCCCTCACTCACCCACCCACACCCTTTCCTGTTGCCCACACTCTTCCAATAACCCAACCCTTTCCCTGTTGCCCCCACACACGCACCCACACCCTTCCCTGTTGCCACCTACCACACAGCCAATTTCCTGTTGCCCACACCCGCTTCCCTGTTGCCCCCACCAACTCACTCAACCCCTTCCCTGTTGCCCCCACCCACCCACATGCCCACCCGCTCCCCTGTTGGCCACACCCTCAGCCCATCCCCTTCCCTGCTGCCCCACCCACCCACTCCCTTCCCTGTTGCCCCCACCCACCCCGCCTTCCATGTTGCCTCTGCCCACCAACCCAGCCCCCGCCCTGTTGCACCCACCCACATCCCTTTTGCCCCCACCCACACATGCCCTTCCCTGTTGTCCCAACCCACCTCCCCACACCCTTCATTTTTGCACCTACACACCCACCCCCTTCCATGTTGCCTCAAACCACCCACCCACCCCCTACACTAATGCCCACAAAGACCTACAAACCTCTTTCCCTGTTGCTCCCACCCACTTCCCTGTTCCCCCACCCACCCACCACTCCCTTTTGCCCCAATCCACCCACACACCCCCTTCCATGTTGCCCACGCCCAACCACCCACCCCCTTCCCTGTTGCCCCCACCCAGCCACCACCTATGCTATTGCCCCCACCCACCCCCTTCCCTGTTGCCCACACCCACCTATCCACACCCTTCCCTATTGCCTGCACCCACCCACCTGCCCACCCGCTTCCCTGTAGGCCCCACCTTCAGCCCAGCCCCTTCCCTGTTGCCCCCTACCACCCAACCCCTACCCTGTTGCTCACAAACACCTAGTCACTCCTTTCCCTGTTGCCCAGCCCCTTCCCTGTCACCCCACCCATCCACCCCTCCCTTCACTGTTGCCCCCACCCACCAACCCTCTTCCCTGTTGCCCCAACCCTTTCCCTGTTTCCCCAACCCACCCACGCCCTTCTCTGTTGCCCCCACCCAATTCCCTGTTGGCCCCAACCTCCAGAACGCCTCCTTCCCTTTTCCCCCATCCACAACATACCCTTCCCTGTTGCCCCAGCCCATTCCATTTTGCCCCCGCCCACCAACCAATCCCTTCCCTGTTGCCCCCACCCACTTCCCTGTTGTCCCCTCCCACCCACCAACAAACTTCCCTGTTGCCCCCACTCACTCACCCCCTTCGCTGTTGCCCGGACCCAGCCACCCCTTCTCTGTTGCCCCCAACCACCCACTCAAACACCTCCTTCCTTGTTACACCCACCCTCCCTTAACAACCTTAACAACCTTCCCTGTTGCCCCCACCCACCTACTAACCCCCTTCCCAGTTGCCCCCACTCTCCCGCCCACCCTCTTCCCTGTTGCTCCGACCCACACACCCCCTCCCATGTTGCGCAAACCCACCCACCCATCCCATTCACTGTTGCCCCCACCCAGCCATCCCCTTCCCTGTTGCCCCCACCAAGCCACCCCTTCCTTGTTGCATCCACCACCTTCCCTGTTGCCCCCAACCAACCATTCACTTCCCTGTTGCCCCACCCATCCAAACACCACATTCCCTGTTGCTCCCAACTACCCAACCACCTACCCCCTTCCTTGTTGCCCACAATGACCCAACCACCCCTTCCCTGTTGCGCCCACCCACCACCCCACACCCTTCCCTGTTGTCCCGAACCACACTCCACCTTCCCTGTTGTCCCAACACAGCTCCCCACACCCTTCCCTGTTGCCTCCACCCACCCTCTCCTTACCTGTTGCCTCCACCCACCATCACTATTCCCCATTGCCCCCACCCAACCCCCTCCCTGTTGACCCCCTCCGACCCATCCCTTCCCTGTTGCCTCCCCACCCACCCACCCACTTCCCTGTTGACCCCCCACCCTCCCATCCTTTCCCCTGTTGCCCCCACCCACCCACCCTCACCCTTCCCTGATGCTCACACACTTCCACCAACACACCCCTTTCCCTCTTGCCCCCACACACCCACCCAACCGTTTCCCTGTTGCCCCCACCCACCCACACCCTTCCGTGTTGCCCACACTCTTCCACCAACCCACCACTTTCCCTATTGCCCCCGCACACACGCACCCACACCCTTCCCTGTTGCCACCTACCACCCAGCCAATTTCCTGTCGCCCACACCGCTTCCCTGTTTCTCCCACCTACCCAGCCACCCACCCCTTCCCTGTTGACCCAACTCACCCAGCCACCCACCCCCTTCCCTGTTGCCCCCACCCACCCACACTCACCCTTCCCTGATGCTCACACTCTTCCGCCAACCCAGCCCTTTCCCTCTTGCCCCCACACACCCACCCAACCCTTTCCCTGTTGCCCCCACCCACCCACACCCTTCCGTGTTGCCCGCACTCTTCCACCAACCCACCACTTTCCCTGTTCCCCACAACGACCTACCCACCCTCTTCACTCTTGCCCCCACACACCCACCTGCCCACCCACTTTCCTGTTTACCCCACTCTCAGCCCACCCCCATCCATGTTGCCCCCACCCACCAACCCAACCTCTTCCCTGTTGCCCCGACCCACACACCCCCTTCCCTGTTGTCCCAACCCACCTCCCCACAACCTTCACTGTTGCCCCCCACCCACCCACCCCCTTCAATGTTGCCCCCGCTCACCCAGCCAACGCATTCCCTGTTGTCCCCACTCACTTCCCTGTTGCCCACACCCACACAACCCTTTCCTGTAGTCCCAACCCACATCCCCACACCATTCACTGTTGCCCCCCACCCACCCAACCCCTACCCTGTTGCCCACAAATACCTACCCACCACTTTCCCTGTTGCTCCCACCCCCTGCCCTTTTCCCCTACCCACCCAACCCCTCCCTTCCCTGTTGCCCCAATCCACCCACACACCCTCTTACCTGTTGCCTCCACCCAAAAAACCACCCCCTTCCCTGTTGCCCCAACACAGCCACCACCTACGCTATTGCCCCCACCCACCCCCTTTCCTGTTGCCCCCACCAACCCACCCACTCCCTTCCCTGTTGCCCACACCCACCTACCCACCCCCTTCCCTGTTGGCCCACCCACCCACACCCTACCCTGTTGCCCACAAAAATCTAGCCACCCCTTTCCCTGTTGCCCCAGCCCCTTCCCTGTCACCACACCCACCCACCCCTCCCTTCACTGTTGCCCTCACACACCAACACCCTTCCCTGTTGCCTCCACCCAGTCACCCCCTTCCCTGTTGCCCCAACCCCTTCGCTGTTGCCACAATGCACCCAATCACCCACCCACTTCCCAGTTGCCCCCACACACCCGCCCATCCCCTTCCCAGTTGCCCCCAACCCACCTGCCCACACCCTTCCCTGTTGCCCTCACCCTCCCGCCCACACCCTTCCCTTTGCCCCCACCCACCCACCTGCCCACCCGCTTCTCTTTTGGCCCCACCATCAGCCCACCCACTTCCCTGTTGCCCCAGCCCCTTCCCTGTCACCCCACCCACTCCTCCCTTCACTGTTGCCCCCACCCACCAACCCCCTTCCCTGTTGCCCCCACCCGCTCATCCCCTTCCCTGTTGCCCCAACCCCTTCCCTGTTGCCCCAACACACCCAACCACCCACCCCCTTCCCTGTTGCCCCAACCCACCCGCCCACCCCCTTCCCTGTTGCCCCTACCTTCCCACCCACACCCTCCTCTGTTGCCCCCACCCGATTCCCTGTTGGCCTCAACCTCCCTTCCCTTTTCCCCCATCCACAACACACCCATCCGTGTTGCCCCAGCCATTTCCATTTTGCCCCCGCCCACTAACCCACCCACTCAAACACCCCCTTCCTTGTTACATCCACCCTCCCTCTAACAACCTTCCCTGTTGCCCCCACCCACCTACTCACCCCTTCCCTGTTGTTCCCACACACCACACCACACCCTTCCCTGTTGCCCCCACCCATCATCACTATTTGCTGTTGCCCCCACCCAACCTCTTCCCTGTTGACCCCCACTGACCCATCCCTTCCCTGTTGCCTCCCCACCCACCCACCCCATTCCCTGTTGCCCCCCCCAACCCACCCCCTTCCCTGTTGCTCCCACACACCCACCAACCCAACCCCTTCCCTGTTGCCCCCACCCACCAACACACCTTCTTCCCTGTTGCCCCCACCCACCCCACACACTTCCCTGTTGCCCCCACACACCAAACCACCCCCTTACCAGTTTACCCACCCCTTCCCTGTTGCCACCTACCACACACCCAAGTTCCTGCTGCCCTCAGCTCTTCCATGTTGCCTCCACATACACACCCCACACACCCGTTCCCTGTTGTCCCCACCCACTCAGCCAACCCCTTCCCTGTTGCCCCCCAACAACCCACCCACCCCCCTTCCCTTTTGCCCACACACACCTACCCACCCCTTCCTTGTTGCCACATCCCACCCAACCTCTCACCCACTTCCCTGTTGACCCCACCCACCCACCCACCTCATTCCCTGTTGACCCCACACACCTACTCACACCCCTTCCTGTCTTCCCCACCCACCCACACACCCACACCCTTTGCTGTTGCCCCACCCACACAGCCAGCCCCTTTGCTGTTGCCCCCACTCACCCACACCTTTACCAGTTGCCCCCACATACCCACCACCTTCCCTGTTGCCCCAACCAACCATCCACTTCCGTTTTGCTCCACCCACCCAAACACCACATTCCCTGTTGCCCCCCAACCACCCACCCACACACCCCCTTCCCTGTGGCCCCCCAACCACCCACCCACCCCTTCCCTGTTGCCCCCAAACACCCACTCAAACACCCCCTTTCCTTGTTACTCACACCCCAACCTCCAACACCCTACCCTGTTGCCCCCACCCACCTACACAACCCCTTCCCTGTGGCCCCCACAGGTGAACCAACCCACTTCCGTATTGCCCCAACCCATCCACCCATCCGACAACACCTTTCCTATTGCCTCCACCCAGCTCCCGACCCTTTCCCTGTTGCCCCCCACCCACCTGTCCACCCTCTTCCCTGTTGCCCCCACCCACCCACCTATGCCCTTCCCTGTTGCACCCACCCACCCACCTGCCCACCCACTTCCCTGTTGGCCCCAAACTCAGCCCACCCCCTTCCCTGTTGCCCCCACCCTCTGGCATGCCTCCTTCCCTGTTGCCCCCACCCAGACACCCCATTCGCTGTTGCCCCACCCACCACCCCCTTCCATTTTCCCCGCCCTCCAACCCAACCCCTTCTCTGTTGCCCCCACCCACTCACCCCCTTCCCTGTTGCCCCAACCCCTTCCCTGTTGCCCAAAACACACCACCCACCCACCTCTTCCCTGTTGCCCCAACCCACCCACCTCCTTCCCAGTTGCCCCCAACCACCCACCCCACCCACTTCCCTGTTGCCCCAATGCACCCGCCCACCCCATTCCCTGTTGCCCCCCACCCTCCCACCCACATCCTTCCCTGTTGCCCCCATCCACCCACCTGCCCACCCCGATTCCATGTTGGCCCCAACCTCCGGAAAACAGCCTTCCCTGTTCCCCATCCACAACAGACCCTTCCCTGTTGCCCCAGCCGTTTCCATTTTGACCCCGCCCACCAACCCAAAACCTTCCCTGTTGCCCCCAAACACTTCCCTGTTGCCCTCACCCACCCACCCACCCATTCCCTTCCCTGTTGCCCCCACCCTACTACTCACCGGCTTTCCCACTTGACCCACACAACCACACACCCCCTTCCCTGTCGCCCACACACACCCACCCACCCCACTCCCTTCCCTGTTGCCCCCACCCACCCGCACGTCCACCCCTTTTCCCTGTTGCCACCCCACCCACTGAGCCACCAAACCCCTTCCCTGATGCTCCAACCCTCCCCTTCCGCTGTTACCCCCACCCAACCACCCTCCCCCTTCCCTGTATCCCTCAGCCACCCAACCAATCACACCGTGGCTGTTGCCCGCACCCAGCCACCCCTTCTCTGTTGCCCCCAACCACCCACTCAAACACCCCATTCCTTCTTACACCCACCCTCCCTCCAACAAACTTCCCTGTTGCCGCCACCCACCTACTCACCCCCTTCCCTGTTGCCCCCACTCTCACGCCCATCCTTTTCCCTGTTGCTTCCACCCACCCAACCCCTTCCATGTTGCGCCAACCCACCCACCCATCCCATTCACTCTTGCCCCCCACCCAGCCATCCCCTTCCCTGTTGACCCACCGAGCCACCCCTTCCCGGTTGCACCCATACCCTTCCCTGTGGCCCCCAACCACCCACCCACCCACCCCCTTCCCTGTTGTCCCCATCCACCCACCCACCCCTTCCCTGTTGCCCCCAAACAATCACTCAAACACCCCGTTCCTTGTTACACACACCCACCCTCCAACACCCTTCCCTGTTGCCCCCACCTACCTACACACACCCTTCCCTGTGGCCCCCACAGGTGAACCAACCCCCTTCGCTGTTGTCCCAACCCATCCAACCACCCGCCCACCATATTCCCTATTGCCCCCACCCAGCTGCCCACCCCCTTCCCTGTTGACCCCATTCACCCGCCCACCCCCTTCCCTGTTGCCCCCCACTCACCTGCCTACGCCCTTCTCTGTTGCCCCTCACCTACCCACCTACCCACCCGCTTCCTTGTTGGCCCCACACTCAGCCCACCCCCTACCCTGTTGCACCCACCCTCCGGCACGCCGCCTTCCCTGTTGCCCCCACCCACACATCACCTTCCCTGTTGCCCCCACTCACCCACCCCCTTCCATTTTGCCCCCACCTTCCAATCCAACACTTCCCTGTTGCCCCACCCACCCACGCACTTCCACATTGCCCCCGCCCAGCAATCCAACCCCTTCTCTTTTGCCCCCACCCCCTTCCCTGTTGCCCCTACCCACTGTCCCTATCCCTGTTGTCCCCAACCAACCTCCCCACACCCCCCTTCACTGTTGCCCCCACCCACCCTCTACTACCCTGTTCCCCCCACCCACCACCTGCCCTGTTGCCCACAAACACCTACCACCCCTTCCCTGTTGCCCCCACCTGCCCACCCACACACCCCTTTTGTGTTGACCCCACTCACCAGCCACCCACCTCCTTCCCTGTTGCCCACACCCACTCACCCACCCCCCTTCCCTGTTTCCCAGACCCACTTACCCACCCCTTCCTTGTTGCCCCCAACCACCCACCTGCCCACCTGCTTCCCTGTTGGCCCCACCCGCAGCCCAACCCCTTCCCTGTTGCCCCCACCCTCCAGCACACCCCCTTCCCTGTTGCTGTTGCCCCCACACGTGAACCAAAACCACTTCCCTGTTGCCCCCACCCAAAACCCGCCCGCACCCTTCCCTGTTGCCCAGGCCCAACCTCCCACACCTGTCCCAATTGCCCCCCCCTCCCGCTCACCTCCCTACCCTGTTGCTCGCAATCCCCAACCACCCCAGACCCTATTGCACCCACCCTCACGCCCACCCCCTTCCCTGTTGCCCCTTGCCTCCTGCCCACCCCCTTCCCTGTTACCCCCACCCCATACTCTGTTGCCCCACCCACCCGCTCACCCCCTTCCCTATTTCCTCCACCCACCCCCTTCCCTGTTGCCCCCACCCACCCACCCGACCCCCGCTTCCCTGTTGGCCCCACCCTCCACCTAGCCACTTACCTGTTGCCCCCACTCACCCACCCCTTCCCTGTTGCCCCCAACCAACCACGCACCCCCTTCCCTATTGCCCCCACCCAGCCACCACCTACGTTATTGCCCCCACCTACCCTCTTCCCTGTTGCATCAACCCACCCACCCACCCACCCCTTACCCTGTTGCCCACAAACCCTACCCACCCCTTTCCCTGTTGCCCCCACCCCCTTCCCTGTGCCCCCACCCACCCACCCCTCACTTCCGTGTTGCCCTAACCCACCCACGCCCTTCACTGTTGCCCCAACCCACCCCACACACCCCTTCCCTGTTGCCGCAACGCAACTACACACACCCATCCCTGTTGCCCCCGCCCAGCAACTCACCCTCTTCCCTGTTGCCCACACCCACTTACCCACCCCCTTCCCTGTCGCCCCACCCACTCACCTGCCCACCCCGCTTCCCTTTTGGCCCCACCATCAGCCCACCCCCCTTCCCTGTTGCCCCAGCTCCTTCCCTGTCACCCCACCCACTCCTCCCTTCACTGTTGCCCCCACCCACCAACCCCCTTCCCTGTTGCCCCCACCCTGCTCATCCCCTTCCCTGTTGCCCCAACCCCTTCCTTGTTGCCCCAATGCACCCACCCTCCCACCCCTTCCTTGTTGCCCCAACCCACCCGCCCACCCCCTTCCCTGTTGCCCCTACCTTCCCACCCACACCCTCCTCTGTTGCCCCCACCCGATTCCCCTGTTGGCCTCAACCTCCCTTCCCTTCTCCCCCATCCACAACATACCTTCCTTTTTGCTCCAGCCATTTCAATTTTTGCCCCTGCCCACCAAACCTACCCCTTCCTTATTGCCCCCATGCACTTCCCTGTTGCCCTCACCCACCCACCTGCTTCCCTTTTGCCCCCACCCACCTACACATGACTTTCCCAGTTGCCCGCAACCACCCACTCAAACACCCCCTTCCTTGTTATTACCACCCTCCCTCCAACAACCTTCCCTGTTGGCGCCAACCACCTACTCACCCCCTTCCCTGTTGCCCCCACTCTCCTGCCCATCCTTTTCCCTGTTGCTCCCACCCACCCACCCCCTTCCATGTTGCGCCAACCCCACCCACCCATCCCATTCACTCTTGCCCCCACCCCGCCATCCCATTCACTCTTGCCCCCACCCAGCCATCCCCTTCCCTGATGACCCACCGAGCCACACCTTCCCTGTTGCACCCACCCCCTTCCTGTGGCCCCCAACCACCAACCCACCCCCTTCCCTGTTGCACCCACCTACCTGCCAATGCCCTTCCCTGTTGCCCCCACCTACCCACCTGCCCACCCGCTTCAGTGTTGGCCCCACACTCAGCCCACCCCTTCCCTGTTGCCCCACCCTCCGGCACGCCCCCCTTCCCTGTTGCCCCCACCCACACACTGCCTTCCCTGTTGCCCCCACCCACCCCCTTTCATTTTGCCCACGCCTTGCAACCCAACCCTTCCCTGTTGTCCCCCACCCACCCACCCCTTCCACGTTGCCCCCTCACAGCAATCCAACCCCTTCCCTGTTGCCCCTACCAACTTCCCTGTTGCCCCTACCCTCTGTCCCCCATCCCTGTTGTCCCAACCAACCTCCCCACACCCTTCACCATTGCCCCCACACACCCTCTACTACTCTGTTCCCCCCCACCCACCACCTGCCCTGTTGCCCCACAAACACCTACCACACCTTCCCGTGTTGCCCCCACCTACCCACCCACTCACCCCTTCTGTGTTGACCCCACTCACCCAGCCATCCACCCCCTTCCCTGTTGCCCACACCCACTCACCCAGCCCCTTCCCTGTTGCCCCCACAAACCCACCCACCCCTTCCCTGTTTCCCAGACCCACCTACCCACCACCTTTATTGTTGCCCCCCACCCACCCACCTGCCCACCCGCTTCCTTGTTGGCCCCACCTCAACCCAACCCCTTCCCTGTTGCCCCCACTCTCCAGCACACCCCCCTTCCCTGTTGCCCCCAACACGCGAACCAATCCCCTTCCCTGCTGCCCCTACCTACCTACACACCCCCTTCCCTGTTGCCTCCACCCAACAACCCACCCGCACCCTTCCCTGTTGCCCAGGCCCAACCTCCCACACCCATCCCAATTGCCCCCACCCTCCCACTCACCCCCTGCCCTGTTGCTCCCACCCCCCAACCATCCCATTCCCCTATTGCACCCAACCTCACGCCCACCCCTTCCCTGTTGCCCCTTGCCTCCCGCCCACCCCCGTCCCTGTTGCCCCCACCCCATTCCCTGTTGCCACCACCCACCCGCTCACCCCCTTCCTTATTGCCCTCACCCACCAACCCACCCCCTTCCCTGTTTCCCCCACCCTCCCACTGACACCCCTCCCTGTTGCCCTCACCCACTCATCCTACCCCCGCTTCCCTGTTGCCCCCACCCTCCGCCTACCCGCTTCCCTGTTGCCCCCACTCACCCACCCCCTTCCATGTTGACCCCACCCAACCCCTCCCTTCCATGTTGCCCACAACCCCCAACCCAACCACGTCCCTGTTGCCCCAACACACCCACACAACACCTTCCCTGTTGCCCCCACCCAACCATCCACCCCCTTCCCTGTTGCCCCCACCCAGCCACCACCTACGCTATTGCCCCCACCTACCCTCTTCCCTGTTGCATCAACCCACCCACCCACCCTTACCCTGTTGCCCACAAACCCCTACCGACACCTTTCCCTGTTGCCCCATCCCCTTCCCTGTGCCCCCACCCACCCACCCCTCACATCCGTGTTGCCCCAACCCACCCATGCCCTTCACTGTTGCCCCAACCCACCCATAAACCCCTTCCCTGTTGCCGCAACACAACCACCCACCCCCATTCCCTGTTGCCCCCACCCAGCCACCCACCCACTTCCCTGTTGCCCACACCCACCTATTCACCCCATTCCCTGTGCCCCCACCCACCCACCCCTCACATCCATGTTGCCCCAACCCACCCATGCCCTTCACTGTTGCCCCAACCCACCCATACACCCCTTCCCTGTTGCCGCAACACAACCACCCACCCCATTCCCTGTTGCCCCCACCCAGCCACCCACCCACTTCCCTGTTGCCCACACCCACCTATTCACCCCATTCCCTGTGCCCCCACCCACCCACCCCTCACATCCATGTTGCCCCAACCCACCCATGCCCTTCACTGTTGCCCCAACCCACCCATACACCCCTTCCCTGTTGCCGCAACACAACCACCCACCCACCTATGCCCTTCCCTGTTACCCCCTCCCACCCACCTGCCCACCCGCTTCCCTGTTGGCCCCACCCTCAGCGCACCCCCTTCCCTGTTGCACCCACCCTCTGGCATGCTCCCTTCCCGGTTGTCCCCACCCACAAACCCCTTCCCTGTTGCCCCCACCCACCCACACCATTCCATTTTGCCCACACCCTCCAACCCATCCCCTTCCCTGTTGCCCCTACCCACTGTCCCCCATCCCTGTTGTCCCAACCGACCTCCCCACACCTTTAACTGTTGCCCAGACACACCATCTACTACCCTCTTCACCCCCACAAACCCACCCACCCCTTCCCTGTTTCCCAGACCCATCTACCCACCCCCTTCCCTGTTGACCCATCCATCCACCTGCCCACCCGCTTCACTGATGGCCCCACCTTCAGCCCAACACCTTCCCTGTTGCCCCCACCCTCCGGCACACTCCTTTCCCTGTAGCCCCCACATGCAAATCAAACCGCTTCCCTGTTGCCCCCACCTACCTACACACCCCCTTCCCTGTTGCCCCCACAGGCGAACCAAACCCCTTCCCTTTTGCCCCCACTCAAACACCCACCCACCCCTTCCCTATTTCCCCCACCCAAACACCCAACTCCTTCCCTGTAGCCCCCACCCAACCACCCACCCAACCATCCTTTTCCTGTTGCCCCCAACTACCCACTCAAATACACCCTTCCTTGTTACACCCACCCACTCTCCAACACCCTTCCCTGTTGCCCTTACCCACCTACCCACCCACTTCCTTTATGCTGCCCCCGACGAACCCACTCCCTTCCCTGTTGCCCCCACCCTCCTCTACACCCCCTTCCCTGTTGCCCTCACCATTCCATCCACCCCTTCCCTGTTGCCCCCACTCTCCGACCCTCCCCTTTCCCTGTTGCCCTGACACTCCTGCACACCCCCTTCCCTTTTGCCCCTACCCACCTACCCACCCCCTTCTGTGTTGTCCCCACCAACCCAACTTCCCTGCCATCCTTTCCCTGTTGCCCCCAACCACCCACTCAAACACACAATTCCTTGTTACACCCACCCAGTCTCCAACACCCTTCCTTGTTGCCCTCACCCACCTACCCACCCATTTCCCTGTTGCTGCCCCCCACGAAACCACTCCCTTCCCTGTTGCCCCCACTCTCCCACCCACCCCCTTCCCTGTTGCCCCCACCCTCCCACCCACCCCCTTTCTCTGTTGCCCCCACACTCCTGCACTCCCCCTTCCATGTTGCCCCCGCCCATCCATCCAACCACTTCCCTGTTGACCCCACCCACTTCCATGTTCCCCCACTCGCCCAGCCCCTTCCCTGTTGCCCCCACCGACCCACACCATTCCCTGTTGCCCCCACGCACCCACCCAATGCTTTCCCTGTTACCCCCACCCACCCACCCACCCAACCCCTTCCCTGTTGCCCCCATCCACTTCTCTTTTGCCCTCATCCACACACCCCCTTCCATGTTGGCCCAACCCACACACCCACCCCCTTCCCTGTTGCCCACACCCACCTACCTACCCCATCCCTGTTGCCCCCCCACACACACAGACCCAGCCCCTTCCCTGTTGCCCCCACCCACGCACTCACCCATACAGCCTCTTCCTTGATGCCCCCACCCAAACCCATCCCTGTTTCCCCCAGACACTCACGCACCCCCTTCCCTGTAGCCCCCAGCCACCCACCCACCCACCCCAGTTGCAGTTGCCCCCACCCAGACACCCCTTCCTTGTGACCCCCAACCACCCACTCAAACACCTCTTTCCTTGTTACACCCACCCACCCTCAAACACCCTGCCCTGTTGTCCCCACCCACCTACACACCCCCTTCCCTGTTGCCCCACATGCGAACCCAACTCCGTCCCTGTTGCCCCCACCCACCAGCATCCTTCACTGTTTTTCCCACACTTCCGCCCACACCACTCCCTATTGCCCCCCACCCTCCCGCCCACTCCTTTCCCTGATGCCCTACCCCTCCACCCACCCCCTTCCCTGTTGCCCCATCCTCAGCCCCACCCACTTCCCTGTTGCCACAACCCTCCCGCCCACCTCCTTCCCAGTTACCCCCACCCTCCCACCCACACCCTTCCCTGTTGCCCCCACCCAGCCACCCCTTCCCTGTTGCACCCACCACCTTCCCTGTTGCCCCCAACCAACCATCCCCTTCCCTGTTGCACCACGCACCCACACACCACCTTTCCTGTTGCTCCCACACACCCACCCACCTATCCCTTCCCTGTTGCCCCCAACCACAAACTGACCCCCTTCCCTGTTGTCCCCACCCATGACCCCACACCCTGCCCTGTTGCCCCCATCCACACTCCCCCTTCCCTGTTGTCCCAACCCATCTCCCCACTCACTTCACTGTTACTCCCACTCACCCCCTCCTTCCCTGTTGCCCACCACCCACCTCACCATTCCCTGTTGCCCTCACCCAACCCCTTCCCTGTTGCCCCACCCCACCCACCCACCCCTTTCCCTGTTGCCCACAAATACCTACCCACCTCTTTACTTGTTGCCCCCTTCCCTCATCCCCCACCCAACCTCCCCTCCCTTCCCTGTTGCCCCAACCATCCCTTCCTTGTTACCCCCACCCACCCTCACCCATTCCTGTTGCCCCCACCCACCTACCCAACCCCTTCCCTGTTGTCCCCACACAATCACCCAACTCCTTCCCTGTTGCCCACAGCCACCCACCAACACCCTTCCCTGTTGCCGACTCCCATCCACCAAAGCACCCCCTTCCCTATTGCCCCCCACACACACCAACCCTCTTACCAGTTGCCCCCCCCACCCAACGCCTTCCATGTTGCCCCCACCCACCCCCTTCCCTGTTGCCCCCTACCAACCAAACCCTTCCCTGTTGCCCCAACCACTTGCATGTTGCCCCCACCTACCCACACATCCACCCCCTTCCCTATTGCCCCCACACACCAACCCACCACCTTCTCTGTTGTGCCCACCCACCACCTCGACTGTTGCCCCCACACTCCTGCACACCGCTTCCCTGTTGTCCCTACCCACCCACCCACCTACCCCCTTCCATTTTGCCCCCAGCCACCAATCCAACACCTTCCCTGTTGCCCCCACCCACTTCCATGTTCCCCCCATACACCCACCCCTTCCATGTTGCCCCTACCCAACTACACCCTTCCCTGTTGCACCCACTCACCCACCCCCTTCCCTGTTGCCCCCACCCACCCACCAGCTTAGCTGTTGCCCCCAACCACCCACCCACCCCCTTCCCTGTTGCCCGCGCCCACCCACCCACCTAACCCCTTCCCTGTTGCCCCCACCCACTTCCCTGTTGCCCCCACTCACCCACCCCCTTCCATGTTGCCCCAACCCATTCAACCACCCCCTTCCCTGTTGCCCACACCCCCATAGCCACCACTTTTCCTGTTGCCTCCACCCACTCACAGACCCATCCCCTTCCCTGTTGCCCCCACCCACCCACCAGCTTAGCTGTTGCCCCCAACCACCCACCCACCCCCTTCCCTGTTGCCCGCGCCCACCCACCGACCCAACCCCTTCCCTGTTGCCCCCACCCACTTCCCTGTTGCACCCACCCACCCACCTCGTTCCATGTTGCCCCAACCCATTCAACCACCCCCTTCCCTGTTGCCCACACCCCCATAGCCACCACTTTTCCTGTTGCCCCCACCCACTCACAGACCCATCCCCTTTCCAGTTGCACCCACCCACGCACTCACCCACCCACCATCTTCCATGATGCCCCAGCACAAACCCATCCTTGTAGCCCCCAGCCACCCACACACCCACGCCATTCGCCTTTGCCCCAACCCAGCCACCCCTTCCCTGTGGCCCCCAACCACCCACTCAAACAACCCCTTCTTTGTTACACCCACCCACCTTCAAACACGCTCCACTGTTGCCCCCACCTACCTACACACCCCCTTCACTGTTGCCCCACACGCGAACCCACCTCCTTCCCTGTTGCCCCCACCCACCCAGCCGCCAGTATCTTTCCCTGTTTTTCCCACACACCCGCCCACCCCACTCACTATTGCCCCCAGCCTTATGCCCATCCCTTTCTCTGTTGCCCCCACCTCTCCACCCACCCCTTCCCTGTTGCCCGCACCCTCCCGCCCTCCCCCTTCCCTTTTGCCCTCACCCTCATGCCAACCCACTTCCCTGTTGGCCCCAACCACCCACTGACCCACTTCCAGGTTGTCCCCACCCACCTCCCACATCCTGCTCTGTTGCCCCCAAACACACTCCCCCTTCCCTGTTGCCCCAACCCACCTCCCGACACACTTCACTTTTACCACCACCCATGCCCTCCTTCCCTGTTGCCCACCACCCACCTCACCATTCCCTGTTGCTCCCACCCAACCACTTCGCTGTTGCCCCCCACCCACCCCCTTCCCTGTTGCCTCAACCCACCTACCCACCCACCTCTTTCCCTGTTGCCCACAAATACCTACCCACCCCTTTCCCTCTTGCCCCCACCCCCTTCCCTGGTCCTCCACCCACCCTCCCCTCCCTTCCCTGTTCCCCCACCCACCCTCACCTCCCTTCCCTGTTCCCCCACCCAGCCTCCCCTCCCTTCCCAGTTACCCCCCACCCACCCCCTTCCTTGTTGTCCCCACCCACCTCCTTCCCTGCTGCCCCCACCCAAAAACCCAACCCCTTCTCTGTTGCCTTCACTCACCCACCCACCGCCTCCTTCCCTGTTGCCCCGACCCACCCACCCAACCCCTTCACTGTTGCCGCCATGAACACACCCACCCCCTTCCCTGTTGCCTCCACCCACCCACCCCGTCCTTCCCTGTTGCCCCGACCGACCCACCCAACCCCTTCCCTGTTGCACCTACTATTTCCCTGTTGCCCCCACCTACCCACACACCCACCCCTTCCCTATTGCCCCCACATACCCACCGTGCCACCCCCTTCCATGTTGTCCCCACCTTCCCATCCAACACCTTTCCTGTTGCCTCCACCCACTTCCATTTACCCCCACCGATCCACCCATTTCCATGTTGCCCACACCCACCTACTGACCCCATTCCCTCTTGCCTCCACCCGCCCACCTACCCCTTCCCTGTTGCACCCACCCAACCACCCACCACCTTCCCTGTTGCCCCCAAATTCCCACCCACCCCCTTTCCTGTTGCCCACTCCCACCCACCCACCTCCTTCACTACTGCCCCTACCCAAACACCCACCCCCTTCCCTGTTGCCTTCACCAACCCACCCACCCCTCCCCTTCCCTTCACTGTTGCCTCCATTCACCCACCCACCCCCTTCCCTGTTGACCCCACCCACCCACACCCTGCTTCCCTGTTGCCCTGACCCACACACCCACCCATCCCCTTCCCTGTTGCCCCCACCAACCCACCCTCAAACTTCCCTGTTGCCCCCACCCACCCACCCTCACACTTCCCTGTTGTCCCCACCCACCCACCCACCCCCTTCCCTGTTGCCCCCACCCCATCCCTGTAGCCCCCACCCACCCATCCACTCCCTTCCGTTGCCCCAACCCACCCAACCGGCTCCTTCCCTGTTGCCCATACCCACCTACCGACCCCTTTCCCTCTTGCCTCCACCCACCCACCTAACACTTCCCTTTTGCGCCCACCCAACCACCCACCCCTTCCCTGTTGTCCCCACACACACACCCAACCTCTTACCAGTTGCCCCCACCCATCCAACCCCTTCCATGTTGCCCCCACCCACCCCTTCCCTGTTGCCCTCACCAACCCACTCATGCCCTTCCCTGTTGCCCCCATCCACCCACCCACCCACTTCCCTTTTGGCCCCAGCCACACACCCAAACACTTCCCTGTTGCCCCCAGCCACCCACCCACACACTTCCCTGTTGCCCCCACTCACCCAGACTTCCCTGTTGCCCCCAACCACCAACCCTCCCCATTCCCTGTTACCCCCACCCAGGCCCTCCCCTGTTGCACCTACCCACCCACCCAGCCCTTCCATGTTGTCCCTGCCTACATACCCACCCACACCCTTCCCTGTTGCCCCCACCACCCATCCATCCCCTTCACTGTTGCCTCCAACCACCCACTGACCCCTTCCCTGTTGTACCAACCCACCTCCCCACGCTCTTCACTGTTACCACTACCCACCCCCCATTTCCTGTTGCCCCCACCCACCCTCACCATTCCCTGTTGCCCCCACAGAATTCGCTGTTGCCCCCACCCACCCACACACCACCTTCCATGTTGCCCCCACCCAAACAGCCACCCCCTTCCCTGTTACCTTCACCCACCCACGCACCCATCCCCTTCCCTGTTGCCCCGACCCACCCACCACCTTCCCTGATGCCCCCAAACACCTACTCACCCACCCCCTTCCCTGTTTCCCCCTCCCACCCAGCCACCCCCTTCTCTGTTGCTCCTAACCACCCACCCACCCCCTTCCCTGTTGACCCTACACACCCACCCACCCACCCCCTTCCCTTTTGCCCGCAACCACCCACACACCCAAACCTTCTCTGTTGCCACCACCCACCCACACACCCACCCAACCCCTTCCCTGTTGCCCGGAACCACCCACACACCCAACCCTTCCCTGTTGCCCCCACACACACACCCACACACCCACCCCCTTCCATGTTGCCCCCGCTGACCGACCGAACGCCTTCCCGGTAGCCCCCCCCACGTCCATGTTCCCCCACCCAGCCAACCCCTTACATGTTGCCCCGAACCACCCATGCACACCCTTCCCTGTTGTCCCCACCCACCCACCCACACCCTTCCCTTTCGTCACACTCACCCACCACCTTCCCTATTGCCCCCACCCACCCACCCAGCCCTTCCATGTTGCCCCCAACCATCTCCACACGACCTGACCTGTTGCCCCCACTGAGCCACCCACACCCTTCCCTGTTGCCGCACCCACCCACCCACACCTTCCCTGTTGCCCCCACCCACCCCCTTCCATGTTGTCCCCGCCCACTCAACCACCCAACCCCTTCCATTTTGCCCCCACCGAACCACCCACCCCCTTCGCTGTTGCCCCCACTTCCCCACCCATGCCCCCACTCCCATCCCTGTTGCACCCACCAACCGACCCATGCCCTTCCCTGTTGCCCCCACTCACATACTCACACCCTTCGCTGTTGTCCCCATCCACACACACCACCTTTCCTGTTGCCCCACCCACCCACACACCCATCCCTTCCCTGTTGACCACACCCATCCACGCCTACCCTGTTGCCCCCAAACACACCATTCCCTGTTACCCCCACACATGCTCCCCCATCCCTGTTGCCCCAAACCTCCTACCCACCCCCTTCCCTGTTGACCCCACCCACCCACCCACACCCTTCCCTTTTGACACACACACCCACCACCTTCCCTATTGCCCCCACCCACACACCAAGCCCTTACATGTTGCCCCCAACCATCCCCCAACGACCTTCCCTGTTGCCCCTTCCACCCCCTTCCATGTTGCCCCCACCCACTCACCCACCCAACCCCTTCCATGTTGCCCCCACCCAACCACCCACCCCCTTCCCTGTTGCCCCCATTCCCCCACCCATGCCCCCACTCCCATCCCTGTTGCACTCACCAACTGACCCATGCCCTTCCCTGTTGCCCCCACCCACATACCCACACCCTTCACTTTTGTCCCCACCCACACACACCACCTTTCCTGTTGCCCCACCTGCCCACACACCCATCCCTTCCCTGTTGACCACACCCACCCAACCCTCCCCTGTTGCCCCTAAACACACCCTTCCCTGTTACCCCCACACACCCTCACCCATCCCTGTTGCCCCAACCCTCCTACCCACCCCTTCCCTGTTGCACCCACACACCCCCTTCCCTGTTACCCCCCCCACACACACACATCCTCCTACCAATTGCCTCCATGCACCCAACCACTTCCCTGTTGCCCCCACCATGCCCTTCCCTGTTGCCACCAGGCACCAACCCACCCCCTTCCCTGTTGTCCCCAACCACCTGCCCACAACCTTTATTGTTGCCCGCACCAGCCCAACGCCTTCCCTGTTGACCCCACCCAACTAACCACTAACTTCTTGCCTCCACCCACCCACATCCTTCCCAGTTGCCCCCATCCACCCACCCTCCCCTTCCCTGTTGACCTACTTACCCACCCCCTTCCCTGTTGCCCCCACCTATACCCACCTTCCTTGTAGCCCCCATTCCCTTCCCTGTTGCCCCCACACACCCACCCACCCCCTTCCCTGATCCCCCAGTCACCCACCCACTTTCCTGTTGCCCCCACCAACCCTCCCACCCCTTCCCTGTTGACCCCAGCAACCCACACACCCACCCACTTCGCTGTTGCCCCCACCTCCTTCCCTTTGCCCTCACCCTCCTACTCACCCACCCCTTTCCCTGTTGCCCCCACCGACCCACCCACTTCTCTGTTGACCCCATCCACCCACCTACAACTGTCCCTGTTTCACCCCAGCCACCAACCACCCCTTCCCTGTTGCCCCCACTCACCCACCCCTTCACTTTTGCCCCCAAACATGCCCTTCCCTGTTGCCCCAACCCACAAAACCCCTTCCCTGTTGCCACAACCCACCCACACACCCATCACTTTCCCTGTTGCCCTCTTTCCTGTTGTCAACACCCAACTCCCAACCCCTTCCAAGTTAGACCCAACCACCAACCCACACTCTTCCCTGTTGCCCCACACCTTCCATGTAGCCGGCAACCACACACCCACCCCCTTCCCTGTTGCCCCCACACACCCACACACCTACACACCTCCTTCCCTGTTGCCCCAAATCACCCACCCACCCCTTTCCCTGTTGCCTTCACCCACCCACCCACATCCTTCCCTGTTGCCCCCAGCCATCCACCCACCCGCTTCCCTTTTGCCCCCAGCCACACACCCAACTCCTTCCCTGTTGCCCCCAGCCACCCACACACACACTTCCCTGTTGCCCCCACTCAGCCACACCTTCCCTGTTGCCCCCACCCACCCAGCCCTTCCCTGTTGCCCCCAACCACCAACCAACCCCGTTCCCTGTTACCCCCACCCAACCACCCAGGCAGTTCCCTGTTGCCCCCACTACCCATCCATCCCCTTCCCTGTGGCCCCCAACTACCCACTGACCCCCTTCCCTGTTGTACCAACCCACCTCCCCAAATGCTTCACAGTTACCACTACCCACCCCCTCCTTCCCTGTTGCCCCCCACCCACTCTCACCATTCCCTGTTGCCACCACTGCCTTCCCTGTTGCCCCCACCCACCCACACACCACCTTGCATGTTGCCCCCACCCAAACAGCCACCCCTTCCCTGTTGCCTTCACCCACCCACTCACCCATCCCCTTCCCTGTTGCCCCCACACCTTTCCTGTTTCCCCAACCTACCCACCCACCCTCCCCCTGTCCTATTTCCCCCACCCACCCACACACCCACTTCCCTGTTGCCCCCACCCACCCACCACCTTCCCTGATGCCCACAAAACACCTACTCACCCACCCCCTTCCCTGTTGCCCCACCCCACCCAACCACCCCTTCCCTGTTGTCCCCACGCACCCAGCCACCCCCTTCTCCATTGCTGCTAACCATCCAACCACCCCCTTCCCTGTTGACCCCACACACCCACCCACCCACCCCCTTTCCTGTTGCCCGCAACCACCCACACACCCAACCCTTCTCTGTTGCCACCACACACCCACACACACACCCACCCCCTTCCCTTTTGCCCACAACCATCCACACACACAAACCTTCCCTGTTGCCCCCACATACCCACCCACCCAACCCCTTCCCTGTAGCCCCCACCCACTTCCACGTTCCCCCACCCAGCCAACCCCTTGCATGTTGCCCCCAACCACCCATACACACACTTCCCTGTTGCCCCACCCCACCCACCCACACCTTTCCCTGTTGTTCCCAAGCACCCAGCCACCCCTTCCCTGTTGCCCCCACCCACCCACCCAGCCCTTCCATGTTGCCCCCGCCCACCCACCCACCGCTTTCCTGTTGCCCCCACCCACCCCCTTCCATGTTGCCCCTGCCCACTCACCCACCCAACTCCTTCCATGTTGCCCCCACCCACTCACCCACCCCTTTCCCTGTTGCCCCCACCCACCCACCCAGCCCTTCCATGTTGCCCCCCGCCCACCCACCCACCACTTTCCTGTTGCCCCCACTCACCCACACACCCACCCACCCCCTTCCCTGTTGCCCACAACCACCCACACACCCAAACTTTCCCTGTTGCCCCCGCCCACTCACCCAACCAACCCCTTCCACGTTGCCCCCACCCACTCACCCACTCCCCTCCCTGTTGCCCCCACTCCCCCACGCATGCCCCCATGACCTTCCCTGTTGCACCCACCGACACACTCACACCCTTCCCTGTTGCCCCCACCCACCCACCCATTTCCTGTTGCCCCCGCCCACTCACCCACCCAACCCCTTCCATGTTGCCCCCACCCAACCACCCACCCCCTTCCTTGTTGTCCCCATTCCCCCATGCACGACCCCACTCCCATCCCTGTGGCCCCCACCAACCGAACCATGCCCTTCCCTGTTGCCTCCACCGACATACCCACACCCTTCGCTGTTGTCTCCACACACACACACAAAATTTCCTGTTGCCCCACCCACCCATGCACCCATCCCTTCGCTGTTGACCACACCAACCCACCCCTGCCCTCTTGCCCCCAAACACATCCTTCCCTGTTACCCCCACACACCCTCACCCATCCCTGTTGCCCCAACCCTCCTACCCCCCCCACTTCCCTGTTGCCACCACCCACCACCCACCCCCATCCCTGTTGCCCCCACCCACCCACCCACCCCCTTCCCTGTTTTCCCCACCACCCACCACCACCTTCCATGATGCTCCCACCCAAACAGCCACCCCCTTCCCTGTTGCCTTCACCCTCCCACGCACCCATCACCTTCCCTGTTGCCCCAGCCCTTCCCTGTTTCCCCTACCTACCCACCCACCCACCCCCTTCACTATTTCCACAATCCACCCAGGCACACACTTCCCTGTAGCCCCCGCCTACTCACCCACCCCCTTTCCTGTTGCCCCCAAGCACACACCCACCCCCTTCGCTGTTGCCCCCATCGACCCACCAACCCCCTTCCCTGTTGCCCCCTACCACCAACACACCCACCCCTTCCCTGTTGGCCCAACCCTCCTACCCACCACCTACCCTATTGCACCCTACCACCCCCTACCCTCCTGTCCCTTACCTCCCACCACTTTCCCTGGTGCCCCCAGCCTCCCGTCCACCCTTTCCCTGTTGCCCCCACCCTCCCGCCCACACACTTCCCTGTTGCACCAACACCCCCGCCCACCCCCTTCCCTGTTAATCCCACCATCCCGCCCACCCCCTTCCCTTTTGCCCCCACACTCCCGCCCACCATCTTCCCTGTTGATTCCACACACCCACACCCTTCTATGTTGCACCCACCACTTTCCCTGTTGCCACCATCCAACCAATCCATTCCCTGTTCCCCCCACCCAACCACCCACTTCCCTGTTGCCCCCAACCAGCCACCCTGTCCCTGTTGCACCCACCACCTTCCCTGTTGCCTCCAACAAACCATCCACTTCCCTGCTGCCCCACCCACCCACACAGCCCCTTCCCTGTTGCCCCCACCACCCATCCAACCCCTTCTCTGTTACCACTACCCACCCCCTCCATCCCTGTTGCCCCCCCATCCACCCTCACCATTCCCTGTTGCTCCCACTGCCTTCCCAGTGGCCCCCACCCACCCACACACCACCTTCCATGTTGCCCCCACCCAAACAGACACCCCCTTCCCTGTAGCCTTCACCCACCCAATCACCCAACACCTTCCCTGCTGCCCCCATCTCTTCCCTGTTTCCCCCACCTACCCACCCACCCACCCCCTGCCCTATTTCCCCCATCCACCCAGGCACCCACTTCCCTGTTGCCCCCACGCACCCACCACCTTCCCAGATGCCCCCACCCACCCAGCAAACCACTTCCCTGTTGCTCCTAACCACCCACACACCCAACCCTTCCCTGTTGCCACCACCCACCCCCTTCCCTTTTACCACGACTCCCACCCACCCACCCCCTTCACTGTTGACTCACCCACCCTCCACCTACTCTATTGCCTCCACCCACCACCTTCCTTGTTGCCCCCACCCACCCACCCCTTTCCCTGTTGCCCCCAACCCCTTCCCTGTTTCCCCCACCTACCCACCCACCCACCCCATTCCCTATTGCCCCCAAAACCCCACCCACCCCCTTCCCTGTTGCCCCCACACACCCACACAACGCCTTCCCTGTTGCCCCCACACACCCACCCACCACCTTCCCCATTGAACACACACACACATAAACACACTACCTTCCCTGTTTCCCCCAAACACCCACCCCCTTTACTGTTGCCCCCACACAACCAGCCTTACCCCGTTGCCCCCAACCACCCACTGAAACACCCCCTTCCTTGTTACATCCACCCACCATCCAACACCATTCCCTGTTGCCCCCACCCAACTACACGGCCCTTCCCTGTTGCCCCCATGCATGAAAACTCCCCCTTTCCTGTTGGCCCCACCCATCCACCTGCCAACACCCTTCCCTGTTGCCCCCGCACACCCACCTGACCACCCCTTCCCTGTTGCCCACAACTTCCCACCCACCTACTTCCCTGTTGACCACACCCTCCCACCCAACCCCTTCCCTCTTGCACCCACCCACTTCCATGTTGCCTCCAGCCAAACTATCCATTCCCTGTTGCCCCCACCAAGCCACCGCATTCCCTGTTGCCCCAACCCAGCCACCCCTTCCCTTTTGTTTCCAACCAACCATCCAACTTACTGTTGCACCATGCACCCACACACTCCCTTCCCTGTTTCCCCCACCCACCCTCACACATCCCTGTTGCCCCAACCCACCTACCCAGCCCCTTCCCTACTGCATTCAAACACCCAAACACCCCCTTCCCTGTTGTCCACGCACACTCACCCAACTCCTTCCCTGTTGCCCCCACCCACCCATCCACAACCTTCCCTGTTTTCGACGCCCATCCACCAAACCACCCCCTTCCCTGTTATACTCACACATACCCCCACACTCTTACCAGTTGCCCGCACCAACCCCCTTCCCTGTTGCCCCTTCATCCACCACTTTCCCTGTTGCCCCAGCCTCCCGCCACACCGCCTTCGCTGTTGCCCCCACCCACACACACACCCCCTTCCCTGTTGCTCCCAACCACCCACACACCCACCCCTTCCCTGTTGGCCCAACCCTCCTACCCACCCCCTTCCCTGTTACACCCACACACACACCCACCCCCTTCCCTGTTGCCCCCACCCACACACCCACCCCTTCCCTGTTGGCCCAACCCTCCTACCCACCCCCTTCCCTGTTGTCCCCACATACTCACCCAACTCCTTCCCTGTTACACCCACACACACACACACCCTCTTACCAGTTGCCCACACCCACCGACCCCCTTCCATTTTGCCCCCACCGACCCCTTCCCTGTCGCTTCCACCCTCCCACCACCTACCCTAATGCACCCACCAACCCCCTTCCCTCTTGCCCCCTACCACCCATTGCTTTCCCTGTTGCCCCCAGCCTCCCGCCCACCCTTTCCCTGTTGCCCCCACCGTCCCGCACACCCACTTGCCTGTTGCACCCACAGTCCCGCCCACCCCTTTCCCTGTTAACTCCAACATCCCACCCACCCCTTCCCTTTTGACCCCACCCTCCCGCTCACCCCCTTCCCTGTTGATCCCACACACATACCCCCTTCTATGTTGCACCCACCACATTCCCTGTTGTTTCCAACAAACCATCCACTTCCCTGTTGCCTCAACCACCCACACACCCCCGTCCCTGTTGCCCCCACCACCCATCCAACCACTTCCCTGTTGCCCCCAACCACCCACTGACCCCTTCCCTGTTGCCCCCCACCAACCCTCACCATTCCCTGATGTCCCCAATGGCCTCCCTGTTGCCCCCACCTACACACACACCAACTTCCATGTTGCCCCCACACAAACCGCCACACCCTTCCCTGTTGCCTTCACCCACTCACGCACCCATTCCCTTCCCTGTTGCCCCCAGCCCTTCCCTGTTTCCCCGACCTACCGACACACCCACATCATTCCCTATTGCCCCCATCCACCCATGCACCCACTTCCCTGTTGCCACCACTCATCCACTACCTTCCCTATTGCCCCCAAACACCTACTCACCAACCCCCTTCCCTGTAGCCCTCCATACCCACCCAGCCCCTTCCCTGTTCCCCCCACCCACCCAGGCACCCGTTGCTCCTAACCACGCACACACCCCCTTCCCTGTTGACCCTATACACACACCCACCCACCCCCTTCCCTGTTTCCCCCAACCATCCACAGACCCAACCCTTCCCTGTTGCCCCCAACCACCCACTTACCCAACCCTTCCCTGTTGCCCCAACCACCCTCCACCTATCCTATTGTCTCCACCCAAACCCTTCCTTGTTGCCCCCACCCACCCACCCCCTTCCCTGTTGCCCCCACGCTTTCCCTGTTTTCCCCACCTACCCACTCATCCACCCCCTTCACTATTGCTCCCAACCACCCAAACACCCCCTTCCCTCTTGCCCCCACCCACCCACACACCCACCCAGCTCGTTCCCTGTTGTGCCCACATACCTGCTACGCTGTTTCGCCCACCCACCCACACACACCCTTCGCTGTTGCCCCCACACAGCCAGCCATTCCCTTTTGCCCCCAACCACCCACTCAAACACCCCCTTCCTTGTTAAATCCACCCACCCTCCAACAATCTTCCCTGTTGCCCACACCCACCTACACACACCTTCAGTGTTGTCCCCACCCACGAAACCTCCCCCTTCCCTGTTGGCCCCACACATCCACCCGCCCACCCCCTTCTCTGTTTACCCCATCCACCCCACTCCCTGTTGCCCCACCCTCCCGCTCACATCCTTCCCTGTTGCCCCGACCCCTTCCCTGTAGCCCCCGACTTCCCACTCACCCCCTTTCCCGTTGCTCCCACGCAGCCACCCCCTTCCCTGTTGCACCCACCCACTTCCATGTTGCCTCCAGCCAAACTATCCATTCCCTGATGACCCAATCCAGCCAGCCTTTCCCTGTTGCACCCAGCACCTTCCCTGTTGCCTCCAACAAACCATCCTCCTCCCTGCTGCCCCACCCACCCAGACACCCCCTTCCCTGTTTTCCCTACCCACCCTCAAACATCCCTGTTGCCCAAACCTAACTACCCACCCCCATCCCTGTTTTCCCTACCCACCCTCACACATCCATGTTGCCCATACCTAACTACCCACCCCCTTCCCTGTTGCCGACTCTCATCCACAAAACCAGCCCCTTCCCTGTGACCCCCACACATACCCCCACACTCTAACAAGTTGCCCCCACCCACCCAACCCCTTCCATGTTGCACCCACCCACCCCTTCCCTGTTGCCCCCACCCACCCACCACCTAACCTATTGCCCCCACCCACCCCTTCCCTGTTGCCCCCTACCACCCACTGCTTTCCCTGTTGCCCCCAGCCTCCCGACCAACCATTTTCTGTTGCACCCTCTTCCACCCAAACCATTCCCTCTTGACTCCACAATCCAGCCCACCCCCCTTCCCAGTAGTCCCCACCCACCCACCCACCCCCTTCCCTGTTGCCACCACCCGCCTGTCCATCCCCATCCCTGTTGATCCCACCCACCCAACCCATTCCATGTTGCACCCACCACCTTACCTGTTTCTACCAAACAACCATCCACTTCCCTGTTGCCCCACCCACCCACATACCCCCTTCCCTGTTGCCCCCAACCACCAACTAACCCACTTCCCTTTTGTCCACACCCAGCTCCCCACACCCTGCCCTGTTGCCCCCACCAACCCCCTTCCCTGTTGTCCCCATCCACCTGTACACAACTTTGACTGCTGCCCGCTCCCACCCAACGCCTTCCCTTTTGACCCCACCCAACCAACCACTAACCACTTGCCCCCACCAACTCAAAACCTTCCCTGTTGCCCCCACCCACCCGACATTTCCATGTGGCCCCAACCCACCCGCCCCCTTCCCTGTTGCCCTGACCAACCCATCCATTCGCTGTGGCTCCCCAACCCCTTTCCTTCCCTGATGCCCCCACCCACGGTCACCCTTCCCTGTTGCCCCCACCCTCCCACCCATCCATTTCCCTGTTGACCCACACACCCACCCACTTCCCTGTTGCCCCCACCCACCTGCTTCCCTGTTTCACACACCCACCCCCTTCACTGTTGCCCCCACACAGCCAGCCTTTCCATGTTGCCACCATCCTCCCACTCAAACACCCCCTTCCTTGTTAAATCCTCCAACCCTAAAACTGCCTTCTCTGTTGCCCCCAACCACGAAACCACCCCATTCCCTGTTGCCCCATCCATCCACCCGCCCACCCCCTTCTCTGTTTCCCCCATCCACCCACACACCCAACCGTTCCCTGTTGCCCCCAACCACCCACATACCCAACCCTTCCCCGTTGCCGCCACCCAATCTCCACCTACCCTATTGTCTCCACCCACACCCTTCCTTGTTGCCCCCACCCATCCACCCCCTTCCCTGTTGCCCCGACCCTTTCCCTGTTTCCCCCACCTACCCACCCAACCACCCCCTTCACTATTGCTCCCAACCACCCAACCAACCCCTTCCCTCTTGCCCCCACCCACCCACACACCCACCCCGAACATTCCCTGTTGTGCCCACCCACCTGCTACCCTGTTTCCCCCACCCACCCATCCATTCCCTTCGCTGTTGCCCCACACAGCCAGCCTTTCCCTTTTGCCCCCAACAACCCACTCAAACACCCCATTCCTTGTTAAATCCATCCACCCTCCAACAACCTTCCCGGTTGCCCCACACTCCCGCTCACATCCTTCCCTGTTGCCCAGACCCCTTCCCTGTTGCCCCCAATTTCCCGCTCACCCCCTTTCCTGTTGCTCCCACGCAATAACCCCCTTCTCTTTTGCACCCAGCTACTCCCTTCCCTGTTGCACCCAACCACTTCCATGTTGCCTCCAGCCAAACTATCCATTCCCTGTTGCCCCAATCCAGCCAGCCTTTCCCTGTTGCACCCAGCACCTTCCCTGTTGCCTCCAACCAACCATCCTCCTCCCTGTTGCCCCACCCACCCAGACACCCCCTTCCCTGTTTTCCCTACCCACCCTCACACATCCGTGTTGCCCAAACCTAACTACCCAACCCTTCCCTGTTGCTGACTCTCATCCACAAAACCAGCCCCTTCCCTGTTACCCCCACACATACCCCCACACTCTAACAAGTTGCCCCCACCCACCTAACCCCTTCCATGTTGCACCCACCCACCCCTTCCCTGTTGCCCCCACCCACCCACCACCTATCCTATGGCCCCCAACCACCCCCTTCCCTGTTGCCCCCTACGACCCACCGCTTTCCCTGTTGCCCCCAGCCTCCCGCCCAACCATTTTCTGTTGCGCCCACCCTCCCACCCACCCCATTCCCTCTTGACCCCACAATCCAGGCGCACCCCCTTCCCAGTAGTCCCCACCCACCCACCCACCCACTTCCCTGTTGCCACCACCCGCCTGCCCATGCTCTTCCCTGTTGATCCCACCTACCCAACCCATTCCATGTTGCACCCACCACCTTACCTGTTGCCACCAACCAACCATCCAAATCCCTGTTGCCCCACCCACCCACATACCCCCTTCCCTGTTGCCCCCTACCACCAACTGACCCACTACCCTTTTGTCCCCACCCAGCTCCCCACACCCTGCCCTGTTGCCCCCACCAAACCCCTTCCCTGTTGTCCCCATCCACCTGCACACAACTTTGACTGCCGTCCGCACCTACCCAACGCCTTCCCTGTTGACCCCAACCAACCAACCACTAACCTCTTGCCCCCACCACCTCAAAACCTTCCATGTGGCCCCCACCCACCTGCCCCTTCCCTGTTGCCCAGACCAACCCATCCCTTCGCTGTTGCTCCCCAACCCCTTTCCTTCCTTGTTGCCCCCACCCACGGTCACCCTTCTCTCTTGCCTCCACCCTCCCAACCTTCCGTTTCCCTGTTGACCCACCCACACGCCCCCTTCCCTGTTGCCCCCACCCAACTGCTTCCCTGTTTCACCCACCCACCCCCTTCCCTGTTGCCCCACCCTCCTGCTCACATCCTTCCCTGTTGCCCCGACACCTTCACTGTTGCGTCCGACTTCCCACTCACCCCATTTCCTGTTGCTCCCACGCACCCACCCCCTTCCCTTTTGCACCCACCTACTCCCTTCACTGTTGCACCCACCCACTTCCATGTTGCCTCCAGCCAAACTATTCATTCCCTGTTGCCCCAATCCAGCCAGCCTTTCCCTGTTTCACCCAGCACCTACCCTGTTGCCTCCAACCAACCATCCTCCTCCCTGTTGCCCCACCCACCCAGACACCTCCTTCCCTGTTTTCCCCACCCACCCTCACACATCCCTGTTGCCCCAACCCACCTACCCAGCCCCTTCCCTATTGCATTCAAACACCCAAACACCCCCTTCCCTGTTGTCCACGCACACTCACCCAACTCCTTCCCTGTTGCCCCCACCCACCCATCCACAACCTTCCCTGTTTTCGACGCCCATCCACCAAACCACCCCCTTCCCTGTTATACTCACACATACCCCCACACTCTTACCAGTTGCCCCCACCCACCCAATCCCTTCCCTGTTGCCCCCACCCACCCCCTTCCCTGTTGCCCCTTCATTCACCGCTTTCCCTGTTGCCCCAGCCTCCCGCCACACTGCCTTCCCTGTTGCCCCCAACCATCCACACACCCACCCCCTTCCCTGTTGCCCCCAACCATCCACACACCCACCCCTTCCCTGTTGGCCCAACCCTCCTACCCACCACCTTTCCTGTTGCACCCACACACACACCCACCCACTTCCCTGTTGCCCCCACCCACACACCCATCCCTTCCCTGTTGGCCCAACCCTCCTACCCACCCCCTTCCCTGTTGTCCCCACATACTCACCCAACTCCTTTCCTGTTATCCCCCCACACACACACACACCCTCTTACCAGTTGCCCACACCCACCGACCCCCTTCCATTTTGCCCCCACCGACCCCTTCCCTGTCGCTTCCTCCCTCCCGCCACATACCCTAATGCACCCACCAACCCCCTTCCCTCTTGCCCCCTACCACCCATTGCTTTCCCTGTTGCCCCCAGCCTCCCGCCCACCCTTTCCCTGTTGCCCCCACCGTCCCGCACACCCACTTGCCTGTTGCATCCACAGTCCCACCCACCCCTTTCCCTGTTAACTCCAACATCCCACCCACCCCTTCCCTTTTGTCCCCACCCTCCCGCTCACCCCCTTCCCTGTTGATCCCACACACACAACCCCTTCCATGTTGCACCCACCACCTTCCCTGTTGTTTCCAACAAACCATCCACTTCCCTGTTGCCTCAACCACCCACTGACCCCCTTCCCTGTTGCCCCCCACCAACCCTCACCATTCCCTGATGTCCCCAATGCCCTCCCTGTTGCCCCCACCCACCCACACACCACCTTCCATGTTGCCCCCACCCAAACAGACACAACCTTCCCTGTTGCCTACACCCACTCACGCACCCATTCCCTTCCCTGTTGCCCCCAGCCATTCCGTTTCCCCGACCTACCGACCCACCCACACCATTCTCTATTGCTCCCATCCACCCATGCACCCACTTCCCTGTTGCCCCCCCCACCCACTACCTTCCCTTTTTCCCCCAAATACCTACTCACAAACCCCCTTCCCTGTAGCCCTCCACACCTCCCCAGACCCTGCCCTGTTGCCCCCACCTACCCAGACACCCGCTTATCTGTTACTCCTAACCACCCACCCACCCCCTCCCATGTTGACCCTATACACACACCCACCCACCCCCTTCCCTGTTTCCCCCAACCACCCACACACCCAACCCTTCCCTGTTGCCCCCAACCACCCAGATACCCAACCCTTCCCCGTTGCACCCACCCACCCGCCACCTACCCTATTGTCTCCACCCACACCCTTCCTTGTTGCCCCCACCAACCTACCCCCTTCCCTGTTGCCCCCACCCTTTCCCTGTTTTCCCCACCTACCCACCCATCCACCCCCTTCACTATTGCTCCCAACCACCCAAGCAACCCCTTTCCTCTTGCCCCTACCCACCCACACACCCACCCAGCTCGTTCCCTGTTGTGCCCACAAACCTGCTACCCTGTTTCGCCCACCCACCCGCACACCCCCTTCGGTGTTGCCCCCACAGAGCCAGCCATTCCCTTTTGCCCCCAACCACCCACTCAAACACCCCATTCCTTGTTAAATCCACCCACCCTCCAACAACCATCCCTGTTGCCCCCACCCACCTACACACACCTTCAGTGTTGACCCCACCCACGAAACCTCCCTCTTCCCTGTTGGCCCCACACATCCACCCGCCCACCCCCTTCTCTGTTTACCCCACACACCCCCTTCCCTGTTGCCCCACCCTCCCGCTCACATCCTTCCCTGTTGCACCGACCCCTTCCCTGTTGCCCCCGAATTCCCGCTCATGTCCTTTCCTGTTGCTCCCACGCAGCCACCCCCTTCCCTTTTGCACCCAGCTAATCCCTTCCCTGTTGCACCCACCCACTTCCATGTTGCCTCCAGCCAAACTATCCATTCCCTGTTGCCCCAATCCAGCCAGCCTTTCCCTGTTGCATCCAGCACCTTCCCTGTTGCCTCCAACAAACCATCCTCCTCCATGTTGCCCCACCCACCCAGACACCCCCTTCCCTGTTTTCCCTACCCACCCTCACACATCCCTGTTGCCCAAACCTAACTGCCCACCTCCATCCCTGTTTTCCCTACCCACCCTCACACATCCATGTTGCCCATACCTAACTACCCACCCCCTTCCCTGTTGCCGACTCTCATCCACAAAACCAGTCCCTTCCCTGTTACCACCACACATACCCCCACACTCTAACAAGTTGCCCCCACCCACCCAACCCCTTCCATGTTGCACCCACTCACCCCTTCCCTGTTGACCCACCCACCCACTACCTACCCTATTGCCCCCACCCACCCCCTTCCCTGTTGCCCCCTACCACCCACTGGTTTCCCTGTTGCCCCCAGCCTCCCGCCCAACCATTTTCTCTTGCTCCCACCCTTCAACCCATACCATTCCCTCTTGACCTCACAATACAGCCCACCCCCCTTCCCAGTAGTCCCCACCCACCCACCCACCCCCTTCCCTGTTGCCACCACCCGCCTGCCCATCCCCTTCCCTGTTGATCCCACCCACCCAACCCATTCCATGTTGCACCCACCACCTTACCTGTTTCTACCAACCAACCATCCACTTCCCTGTTGACCCACCAACCCACATACCCCCTTCCCTGTTGCCCCCAACCACCAACTGACCCACTTCTCTTTTGTCCCCACCCAGCACCCCACTCCCTGCCCTGTTGCCCCCACCAACCCCTTTCCCTGTTGTCCCCATCCACCTGTACACAACTTTGACTGCTGCCCGCACCCACCCAACGCCTTCCCTGTTGACCCCACCCAACCAACCACTAACCACTTGCCCCCACCAACTCAAAACCTTCCCTGTTGCCCCCACCCACCCGACCCTTCCATGTGGCCCCAACCCACCTGCCCCCTTCCCTGTTGCCCTGACCAACCCATCCCTTCGCTGTTGCTCCCCAACCCCTTTCCTTCCCTGATGCCCCCACCCACAGTCACCCTTCCCTGTTGCCCCCACCCTCCCACCCATCCATTTCCCTGTTGACCCACACACCCACCCACTTCCCTGTTGCCCCCACCCACCTGCTTCCCTGTTTCACACACCCACCCCCTTCACTGTTGCCCCCACACAGCCAGCCTTTCCATGTTGCCACCATCCACCCACTCAAACACCCCCTTCCTTGTTAAATCCTCCAACCCTACAACTCCCTTCTCTGTTACCCCCAACCACGAAACCTCCCCCTTCCCTGTTGCCCCATCCATCCACCCGCCTACCCCCTTCTCTGTTTCCCCCATCCACCCACACACCCAACCATTTCCTGTTACCCCCAACCACCCACATACCCAACCCTTCCCCATTGCCGCCACCCACCCTACACCTACCCTATTGTCTCCACCCACACCCTTCCTTGTTGCCCCCACCCATCCACCCCCTTCCCTGTTGCCCCCACCCTTTCCCTGTTTCCGCCACGTACCCACCCAACCACCCCCTTCACTAATGCTCCCAACCACCCAACCAACCCCTTCCCTCTTGCCCCCACCCACCCACACACCCACCCAACTCGTTCCCTGTTGTGCCCACCCACCTGCTACCCTGTTTCCCCCACCCACCCACACATCCCCTTCGCTGTTGCCCCCACACAGCCAGCCATTCCCTTCTCTGTTGCCGCACACAGCCAGCCTTTCCCTTTTGCCCCCAACCACCCACTCAAACACCCCATTCCTTGTTAAATCCACCCACCCTCCAACAACCTTCCCTGCTGTCCCCTCCCACCTACACACCCCTTCAGTGTTGTCCCCACCCACGAAACCTCCACTTTCCCTGTTGGCCCCACACATCCACCCACCCACCTTCTTCTCTGTTTACCCCACCCACCCCCTTCCCTGTTGCCCCACGCTCCCACTCACATCCTTCCCTGTTGCCCCGACCCCTTTCCTGTTGCCCCCAATTTCCCGCTTACCCCCTTTCCTGTTGCTCCCAAGCAACCACCCCCTTTTCATTTGCACCCAGCTACTCCCTTCCCTGTTGCACCCACCCACTTCCATGTTGCCTCCAGCCAAACTATCCATTCCCTGTTGCCCCAATCCAGCCAGCCTTTCCCTGTTGCACCCAGCACCTTCCCTGTTGCCTCCAACCAACCATCCTCCTCCCTGTTGCCCCACCCACCCATACAACCCCTTCCCTGTTTTCCCTACCCACGCTCACACATCCGTGTTGCCGAAACCTAACTACCCACTCCCTTCCCTGTTGCCACCACCCCGCCTGCCCATGCCCTTCCAAGTTGATCCCACCCACACAACCCATTCCATGTTGCACCCACCACCTTACCTGTTGCCACCAACCAACCATCCAAATCCCTGTTGCCCCACCCACCCACATACCCCCTTCCCTGTTGCCCTCAACAACCAACTGACCCACTTCTCTTTTGTCCCCACCCAGCTCCCCACTCCCTGCCCTGTTGCCCCCACCAAACCCCTTCCCTGTTGTCCCCATCCACCTGCACACAAATTTGACTGCTGCCCGCACCTACCCAACGCCTTCCCTGTTGACCCCACCCAACCAACCACTAACTTCTTGCCCCCACCAACTCAAAACCTTCCCTGTTGCCCCCACCCACCCGACCCTTCCATGTGGCCCCAAGCCACCCGCCCCCTTCCCTGTTGCCCAGACCAACCCATCCCTTTGCTGTTGCTCCCCAACCCCTTTCCTTCCTTGTTGCCCCCACCCACGGTCACCCTTCCCTCTTGCCCCCACCCTCCCACCCATCCGTTTCCCTGTTGACCCACCCACCCACCCCCTTCACTGTTGCCCCCACACAGCTAGCCTTTCCTTTTTGCCACCATCCACCCACACAAACACCCCCTTCCTTGTTAAATACTACCCCCCTACAATACCCTTCTCTGTTGCCCCCAAACACAAAACCTCCCCCTTCCCTGAAGGCCCCACCCATCCACCTGCCCACCCCCTTCTCTGTTTCCCCCATCCACCCACCCACCCCATTCCCTGTTGCCCCAAACCATCTACCCCTTCCCTGTTGCCCCCACCATGCCTTTCCCTGTTTCCACCCAGCACCAACCCTCCCCATTCCCTGTTGTCCCCATTCACCTGCCCACAAACTTTACTGTTGCCCACACCCACCCAATGCCTTCCCTGTTGACCCCACCCAACCGCCCACTAACCTCTTGCCCCCAGCAACTCATAACCTTCCCTGTTACCCCCACCCACCTGCCCCTTCCCTGTTGCCCCCACCCATCCACCCCCTTCCCTGTTGCCCTGACCATCCCACCCCCTTCGCTGTTGCTCCCCAAACCCTTTCCTTCCCTGTTGGCCCCACCCACAATCACCCTTCCCTGTTGCCCCCAACCACCCACCCACTTCCCTGTTGACCCACTCACCCATCCCCTTACCTGTTGCCCTACACCAACCTTCTTGGTAGCCACCACTCCCTTCCCTTTTGCCCCCACACACCCAAACACTTCCCTGTTGTCCCCACCTCCTTCCCTGTTGCCCTCACCCTCCCACTCGCCCACCCCTTTCCCTGATACCCCCCACCCACCCTCCCCTTTTCACTGTTGCCACCACACACCCACTTGCTTCTCTGTTGACCCCATCCACCCACCTACACCTGTCCCTGTGTCCCCCCAGCCACCTACCACCCCCCTTCCCTGTTGCCCCCACTCATGACCCACTTCCATTTTGCCCCCATGCACCCTCTTCCCTGTTGCTCCCAACTACCCAAACCCTTCCCTGTTGCCCCCACACACGCACCCACCCACTTCCATGTTGCCCCCGCCCACCCACCCAACCCCTTCCATTGTGCCCCCACCCACTTCCATGTTCCCCCACCCACCCTAAACACTTCCATGTTGCCCCCACCCACCCACCCACACCTTCCCCATTTCCCCCACCCACCTGCCGAACCCCATCCCTGTTCCCCCCAGCCACCTGCCCACCCCTTCCCTGTTGCCCCCACCCTCCCACTCATCCCTTTGCTGTTGCCCCCACCCACCTGCCCACCCCTTCGCAGTTGCCCCCAACTTCCTGCCAATGTACTTCACTGTTGCCCCCACCCTCCCGCCCACCCCCTTTCCTGTTGCCCCCTCTCAGCCACCCTCTTCCCTGTTGCCCCCACCCAGCCACCACTTCCCTGTTGCACCCACTCACCTTCCCTGTTGCCTCCAACCAACCATCCACTTCCATGTTGCCCCACACACCCACCCACCCCCTTCCCTGTTTCCCCTACCACCCACCCACTCCCTTCCCTGTTTCCCCTACCATCCACCCACTCCCGTCCTTGTTGCCACTACCACCCACCCACCCCTTCCCTGTTGCTCCCAACCACCCACTGACCACCTTCCCTGTTGTCCCCACCCAGCCCCCACACCATGCCCTGTTGCCCCCATGCAAACTCCCCCTTCCCTGTTGTCCCAACCCACCTCCCCATACCCTTCACTGTTACTACCACTCACCCGCTCCTTCCCTGTTGCCCCTCACCCACCCTCATCATTCCCTGTTGCCCCCACTGCCTTCCCTGTTCCCCTACCCACCTACCCTTACCTTCCATGTTGCCCCCACCCCCCCACACACCACCTTCCCTGCTGCCCCCACACAAACAGGCACGCCCTTCCCTGTTGCCTTCACCAACCCATCCATCCATCACTTCCCTATTGACCCACCCCTCAACCGTCCCACCAAACCGCTTCCCTGTTGCCCCCACCCACCCTCCCTTCCCTGTTGCCCCCACCATGCCCTTCCCTGTTGCCACCAGGCACCAACATTGCCCATTCCTTGTTGTCCCCATTCATCTGCCCACAACCTTTACTGTTGCCCGCACCCACCCAACGCCATCCCTGCTGACCCCACCCAACCACCCACTAAACTCTTGCCCCCAACAACTCATAACCTTCCCTGTTGCCCCCACCCACCCGCCCATTCCCTGTTGCCCCTACTACCCACCCACCCCCTTCCCTGTTGCTCCCAACCACCCACTGACAACCTTCCCTGTTGTCCCCACCCAGCTCCCCACACCATGCCCTGTTGCCCCAATGCACACTCCCCCTTCCCTGTTGTCCCAACCCACCTCCCCACACCCTTCACTGTTACTACCACTCACCCGCTCCTTCCCTGTTGCCCCCCACCCACCCTCACCATTCCCTGTTTCCCCCACTGCCTTCCCTGTTCCCCTATCCACCTACCCCTACCTTCCCTGTTGCCCCAACCCCCCCCACACACCACCTTCCCTGCTGCCGCCACACAAACAGGCATGCCCTTCCCTGTTGCCTTCACCAACCCATCCATCCATCCCCATCCCTATTGACCCACCCCTCAACCCTCCTACCAAACCCCTTCCCTGTTGCCCCCACCCACACACACAGCCTCTTCCCTGTTGACCCCACTCACCCACACAGCCCCTTCTCTGTTCCCCTAACCACCCACCCACACTATTCCATGTTGCTCCCACCCACCCACACACCCACTTCCCTGTTGCCCCCACCCACCTACCCACACCCTTTGCTGTTGCTTCAACCCACACACACACCCTTCCATGTTGCCACAACCACCCACACATCCACCCATTCACAGTTGACTCCACCCACCCAGTTCCCTGTTACCCCCACCCCACCCTCACCCATCCCTGTTGCCCCCACCCACCTACCCAACGCCTTGCCTGTTGCACCAACACACAACCAACTCCTTCCCTGCTGGCCCCACCCACACTCTTCTCTGTTACCCACCGCCTTCCCTCTTACCCCCCACACACACCCACCCTCCTACCAGTTGTCCCCATGCAACACCCCCTTCCCTGTTGCCCCGCTGACCCATTTTCTGTTGCACCCACCCACCCACACAGCCCCTTCTCTGTTGCCCCCACGCACCCACACAGCCCCTTCCCTGTTGCCCACACCCATGAACCCACCCCCGTCCCTGTTGCCCCCATCCTCCCACCCACTCCCTTCCCTGTTGCACCCACACACCCACCCAACCCCTTCCCTGTTACCCCCACACACAAAATTCCCTGTTACCAACACCCATCCACAAAAACACTGGCTTCCCTGTTACCCCCCCCCACACACACACCCTCTTACCATTTGCCCCCACGCACCCACCCCCTTCCATGTTGCCCCACCCACCCCTTCCCTGTTGCCCCCAACCACTCACCACCTACCCTATTGCCCCCACCCATCCCTTTCCCTGATGCCCCTACCACCCAGCCCCTTCCCTGTTGCTCACACCCCTTCCCTGTTGCTCCCAACTACACACCCACCACAGACCTTCCCTGTTGCCCCCAAACACCAACTAACCCACGCCCTTCCCTGTTGCCCCCACACACCCACCAAACCCTTTACCTGTTGACCCCACACACCCAGCCACCCACCCCCTTCCATTTTGACCCCAGCCTCCCACACACCCACCCCCTTCCCTGTTTCCCCCACCCACCCACCCACTCCCTTCGCTGTTGCCCCCACACAGCCAGACTTTCCCTGTTGCCCCCAACCACCCACTCAAACACACCCTTCCTTTTACACCCTCCCACCCTCCAATACCCTTCACTGTTGCCCCCACCCAACTACCCAACCCTTCCCTGTTGCCCCCACCCATGAAAATTCCACCTTCCCTGTTGGCCCCACCCACCCCTTCCCTGTTTCCCCCACCCACCCACCCACCCCATTCCCTGTTGCCCCTCACCCAGCCACCCACACCTTCCGTGTTTCCCCCACCCTCCCGCCCACCACCATCAGTGTTGCCCCAAGCCTCCCGCTCACCCACTTCCCTGTTGCCCCCACCCACCTGCCCACCCCTTCCCTGTTGCCCCCAATTTCAAACCCACATACTTCCCTGTTGCCCCAACCCTCCCGCCCACCCCTTTCCTGTTGCCCCCACCCACCCAGTTCCCTGTAGCACCCACCCACCGCCTTCCCTGTTGCAAACACCCACTTCCATGTTGCCTCCCACCAACCAACCCCTTCCCTGTTACCCCCCACCCACCCTCACCCATCCCTGTTGCACATTCCCACCTACCAACTCCATTCTCTCTTGCACACACATACCCACCCACCCCCATCCCTGTTGTCCCCACACCATCACCTAACTCCTTCCCTGTTGACCCCACCCACGCACACCCTTCCGTGTTGCTGATACCCATCCACACCTTTCCCTGTTACCGCTATCCACCCCTTTTCTGTTGCCCACACCCACCCAACCCTTCCATGTGCCCCCGACCCACCCACCCCCTTCCCTGTTGCCCTGACCAACCCATCCCTTCGCTGTTGCTCCCCAACCCCTTTCCTTCCCTGATGCCCCCACCCATGGTCACCCTTCCCTCTTGCCCCCACCCTCCCACCAATCCGCTTCCCTGTTGACCCACCCACCCACCCCCTTCCCTGTTACCCCCACCCACCTGCTTCCCTGTTTCACCCACCCACCCCCTTCGCTGTTGCCCCCACACAGCTAGCCTTTCCTTGTTGCCACCATCCACCCACTCAAACACCCCCTTCCTTGTTAAATCCTCCCACCCTACAACACCCTCCTCTGTTGCCCCCAACCACGAAACCTCCCCCTTCACTGTTGGCCCCACCAATCCACCCACCCACCCCCTTCTCTGTTTCTCCCATCCACCCACCCACCCCATTCCCTGTTGACCCCACCCACCCGCTCCCTTCCCTTTTGCCCTGACCAACCCATCCCTTCGCTATTGCTCCCCAACCCCTTTCCTTCCCTGATGCCCCCAAGCATGGTCACCCTTCCCTGTTGCCACCACCCTCCCACCCATCCGCTTCACTGTTGACCCACCCACCTACTCCCTTCCCTGTTGCCCCCACCCACCTGCTTCCCTGTTTCACCCACACACCCCCTTCGCTGTTGCCCCCACACAGCTAGCCTTTCCTTGTTGACACCATCCACCCACTCAAACATCCCCTTCCTTGTTAAATCCTCCCACCCTACAACACCCTTCTCTGTTGCCCCCAACCACAAAACCTCCCCCTTGCCTGTTGGCCCCACCGATCCACACACCCACTCCCTTCTCTGTTTCCCCCATCCACCCACCCACCCCATTCCCTGTTGCCCACACCCAACCACCCCTTCCCTGTTGACCCCACCATGCCCTTCCCTGTTGCCACCAGGCACCAACCCTCCCCATTCCCTGTTGTCCCCTTTCACCTGCCCACAACTTTTACTGTTGCCCGCACCCACGCAACGCCATCCCTGCTGACCCCACCCAACCACCCACTAACCTCTTGCCCCCACCAACTCATAACCGTCCCTGTTGCCCCCACCCACCCGCCCCTTCCCTGTTGCCCCCACCCATCCACCCCCTTCCCTGTTGCCCTGACCATCCCACCCCCTTCGCTGTTGCTCCCCAAACCCTTTCCTTCCCTGTTGGCCCCACCCACAATCACCCTTCCCTGTTGCCCCCAACGACCCACCCACTTCCCTGTTGACCCACTCACCCATCCCCTTACCTGTTGCCCTACACCAACCTTCTTGGTAGCCACCACTCCCTTCCCTTTTGCCCCCACACACCCAAACACTTCCCTGTTGCCCCCACCTCCTTCCCTGTTGCCCTCACCCTCCCACTCGCACCCTCCTTTCCCTGATGCCCCCACCCACACACCCCTTTTCACTGTTGCCACCACACACCCACCCGCTTCTCTGTTGACCCCATCCACCCACCTACACCTGTCCCTGTGTCACCCCAGACACCTACCACCCCCCTTCCCTGTTGCCCCCACTCACCCATCCACTTCCATTTTGCCCCCATGCACCCTCTTCCCTGTTTCCTCCACGTACCCAAACCCTTCCCTGTTGCCCCCACACACGCACCCACTTCCATGTTGCCCCCGCCCACCCACCCAACCCCTTCCATTGTGCCCCCACCGACTTCCATGTTCCCCCACCCACTCAAACATTTCCATGTTGCCCACACCCACCCACCCACCCCCCTTCCCTGTTTCCCCCACCCACCTGCCCACCCCTTCCTTGTTGCCCCCACCCTCCCACTCAACCCTTTGCTGTTGCCCCCACCCACCTGCCCACCCCTTCCCTGTTGCCCCCAACTTTCTGCCAACCTACTTCTCTGTTGCCACCACCCTCCCGCCCACCCACTTTCCTGTTGTCCCCTGTCAGCCACCCTCTTCCCTGTTGCCCCCACCCAGCCACCACTTCCCTGTTGCACCCACCCACCTTCCATCTTGCCTCCAACCTACCATCCACTTCCATGTTGCCCCACCCACCCACCCACCCCCTTCCCTGTTGCCCCTACCAATCACCCACCCCCTTCCCTGTTGCCCCCAACCACTCACTGATCACCTTCCCTGTTGTCGCCACCCAGCCCCCACACCATGCCCTGTTGCCTCCATCCACACTCCCCCTTCCCTGTTCTCCCAACCCACCTCCCCACACCATGTCCTTCACTACCAGTGAGTGTTACTACCACTCACCCGCTCCTTCCCTGTTGTCCCCCACCCACCCTCACCATTCCCTGTTGCCCCCACTGCCTTCCCTTTTCCCCTACCCTCCTACCCCTACCTTCCCTGTTGCCACCACCCCCCCACACACCACCTTCCCTGCTGCCCCCACACAAACAGGCACACCCTTCCCTGTTGCCTTCACCCACCCATCCACCCATCCCCATCCCTGTTGACCCACCCCTCAACCCTCCCACCAAACCCCTTCCCTGTTGCCCCCACCCACCCACACAGCCTCTTCCTTGTTGCCCCCCACCCACCCACACAGCCCCTTCTCTGTTCCCCTACCCACACACCCACACTATTCCATGTTGCCCCCACCCACCCACACACTTCCCTGTTGCCCCCACCCACCTACCCACACCCTTTGCTGTTGCCTCAAACCACACACACCCCCCTTCCATGTTGCCACAACAACCCACACATCCACCCATTCCCTGTTGACTCCACCCACCCAGTTCCCTGTTACCCCCCTTTCACCCTCACCCATCCCTGTTGCCCCCACCCACCTACCCAACCCCTTGCCTGTTGCACCCACACACCCAAACAACTCCTTCCCTGTTGCCACCACCCACAAAATTCCCTGTTGCCAACACCCATCCACAAAACCATTGCCTTCCCTGTTACCCCCCACACACACCCACCCTCTTACCAGTTGCCCCAACGCACCCACCCCCTTACCTGTTGCCACACCCACCTCTTCCCTGTTGCCCCCAACCACTCACCACCTACCCTATTGCCCCCACCCACCCCCTTCGATGTTGCCCCTACCACCCAGCCCCTTTCCTGTTGCCCCCACCCCTTCCCTGTTGCTCCCAACTACACGCCGACCACACCCTTCCCTGTTGCCTGGAAACACCTACTAACCCATGCTCTTCCCTGTTCCCCCCACCCACCCACATACCCCTTACCTGTTGACCCCACACACCCAGCCACCCATCCCCTTCCCTGTTGACCCCAGCCACCCACACACCCACCCCCTTCCCTGTTTCCCCCACCCACCCACTCCCTTCGCTGTTGCCCCCACACAGCCAGACTTTCCCTGTTGCCCCCAACCACCCACTCAAACACACTCTTCCTTTTAAACCTGCCACCTTCCAATATCCTTCACTGTTGCCCCCACCCACCTATCCAACCCTTCCCTGTTGCCCCCACCCACGAAAACTCCACCTTCCCTGTTGGCCCCAGCCACCCCCTTCCCTGTTTCCCCCACCCACCCACCCACACCTTCCGTGTTGCCCCCACCCTCCTGCCCACCCCCTTCGGTGTTGCCCTAACCCTCCCGCTCACCAACTTCCCTGTTGCCCCCCATTCACCTGCCCACCCCTTCCCTGTTGCCCCCAACTTCCCAAGCACTTACTTCCCTCTTGCCCCAGCCCTCCCACCCACCCCCTTTCCTGTTTTCCTACCCACCCAGTTCCCTCTAGCACTCACCCCCTTCCCTGTTGCAAACACCCACTTCCATATTGTCTCCCAACAACCAACCCCTTCCCTGTTACCCCCCACCCACCCTCACCCATCCCTGTTGCACATTCCCACCTACCAACCCGCTTCCCTCTTGCACCCACAAACCCACCCACCCCCATCGCTGTTGTCCCCACACTCTCACCTAACTCCTTCCCTGCTGCCCCCGCCCACCCACATCCTTCCCTGTTGCTGACACCCATCCACCAATCCACATCCTTCCCTGTTACCACTACCCACCCCTTCCCTGTTGACCGCACCCACCCATGCCTTCCCTGTTGCCTCCATCACCTTCCATGTTGCCACCAACTACCCATCCACCCACCCCCTTCCCTGTTGCACCCACCCACACATCCACCCCCTTCCCTGTTGCCTCCACACACCCACCCACCCTCCCCCTTCCCTGTTGCCCCCACCCACACATCCACCCCCTTCCCTGTTGCCCCCACACACCCACCCACCCACCCCCTTCCCTGTTGACCCCATCCCCTTCCCTGTTGCCCCCACCCACCCACACACCCCCTTCCATGTTGCCCCCCACCCAACCACCCACCCCCTTTGCTGTTTCCCCACACAGCCAGCCTTTCCCTGTTGCCGGCAACCACCCACTCAAATACCCCCTTCCTTGTTACACCCACCCAAGCTCCAACACACTTCCCTGTTGCCCCCATCCACCTACTCAACCCTTCCCTGTTGCCCCAACCCACGAAACCTCCCCCTTCCCTGTTGGCCCCACCCACCCACCACCAACCCCCTTCCCTGTTTCCCCCACCCACCCATGCACCCCTTCCCTGTTGCCCTGACCCACCCACCACCTATGCTATTGCCCCCAACCATCAACTTCCCTGTTGCCCCGTACCACCCATGCCCTTCACTGTTGCCCCACCCCCTTCCCTGTTGCCCCAAAACACCTCCTCACCCCCTTTCCCTGTTGCCCACACCCACCCCCTTTGCTGTTGCCCCCACACAGCCAGCCTTTCCCTGTTGCCCCCAACCACCCACTCAAACATCCCCTTGTTTGTTACACCCACCCGCCCTCCAACACCCTTCCCTGTTGCCATCATCCACCTACTCAACCCTTCCCTGTTGCCCCCACCCACGAAACCTTCCCCTTCCCTGTTGGCCCCACCCCATTCCCTGTTTCACCCACCCACCCGCACACCCCCTTCCCTGTTGCCCCGACCCACCCACCACCTACACTATTGCCCCCACTGATCCACTTCCCTGTTGCCCCTACTACCAATGCCCTTCCCTGTTGCCCACACCCCGTTCCCTGTTGCCCCCAAACACCAACTCACCCACCCCCTTCCCTGTTGCCCCCACCCACCCACCCACCCCTTTCCCTGCTGCCCCCACCCACCCACACACTTCCGTGTTGCCCCACCACCTTCCCTGTTGCCCCCACCCACCCACTGAGCCACTTCTCTGTTGACCCCAAACACTCACCCACCCTCTGAGCCCCTTCCCTGTTGCCCCCACACACCCACACACCCATCCGCCAATTCCCTGTTACAAAACATCCACCCAGCCACTTCCCTGTTGCCCCCACCACCTTCCCTGTAGTCCCCACACACCCACCCACCCACCCCCTTCCATGTTGCTCCCACCCACCCACACACTTCCCTGTTGCCCCACCACCTTCCCCATTGCCCCCACCCACCCACTGAGCCACTTCCCTGTTGACCCCACACACCCACCCACCCACCCCCTTCCATGTTGCCCCCACACACCCACACACCTATCCGCCCCTTCCCTGTTGCCACCTCTCCCACCCACCCACCCCCTTCCCTGTTGCCCCCAACCACCCTCCGCCTACCCTATTGCCTCCACCCACCAACTTCCCTGCTGCCCCACCCCTTCCCTGTTTCCCCCACCTACACACCCACCCACACCCTACCCTGTTGCCCCCAACCACAAACCCACCCACCCCCTTCCCTGTTACCCACACCCAACCTCACCCATCCCTGTTTCCCCCACCCACCTACCCACCCCCTTCCCTGTTGCACCCACACACCCACCCAAACCCTTCCCTGTTGTCCCCACACAATCACCCAACTCCTTTGCTGTTGCCCCCACCCACACCCTTCACTGTTGCCGACACCCATCCACAAAACCACCGCCTTCCCTGTTACCCCCATACACACACAACCTCTTACCAGTTGCCCCCTACCCTATTGCCCCCATCCACTCACTTCCCTGTTGCCCCCTACCCACCTACCCAACCCTTCCTTGTTGCCCCCACCCACAAAATCTCCACCTTCCCTGTTGGCCCCACCCACTCCCTTCCCTGTTTCCCCCACCCACCCACCCACCCCCTTCCCTGTTGCCCCCACCCACCTACCCAACCCTTCCCTGTTGCACCCAACTTCCCACCCACAAACTTTTCTTCCCTGTTGCCCGCACCACTTCCCTGTTGCCCCCACTTACACACCCACACACCCCCTTCAGTGTTGCCCCCAAACACCTACTAACCCATGCCTTTCCCTGTTGCCCCCACCCACCCACCCGCTTCCCTGTTGCCCCCATGCACCCACTCACCCCCTTCTCTGTAGCCCCCATGCACCCACCCAACCCCTTCCCTGTTGCCTCCATCCACCCACCAACCCCCTTACCTGTTGCCCCCACTCACCCAATCATCCACCGCCTTCCCTGTTGCCCCCACCCACCAACCCTCCCTTTTCCTGTTGCCCCCACCCACACACCCACCCTCTTCCCTGTTGACCGCACACACCCACCCACACACCCACCAACTTCCTTGTTTCCCCCAGCCACCCACCCACCCCATTCGCTGTTGCCCCCACACAGCCAGCCTTTCCCTGTTGCCCCCAACCATCCATCCTTTTACACCCACCCACCCTCCCATACACTTCATTGTTGCCCCCACCCACCTACACAACCCTTCCCTGTTGCCCCCACCCACGAAAACTCCACCTTCCCTGTTGGCCCCACCCACCCCCTTCCCTGTTTCCCCCACCCACCCACCCACCCCCTTCCATGTTGACCCCACCCACCTGCCCACCCCTTCCCTGTTGCCCCCACCCACCCAGTTCCCTGTTGCACCAACCCACCCCATTCCCTGTTGCACCCATCCACTTCCATGTTGCCTCCCACCCACCAACCTCTTTCCTGTTGCACTCACCCACCCTCACACCGCCTTCCCTGTTACCCCCACCTACCCACCCCCTTCCCTCTTGCACCCACACACCCACCCACCCCCATCCCTGTTGTCCCCACACAATCACCCAACTCCTTCCCTGTTGCCCCCAACCACCCACACCCTTCCCTGTTGCTGACACCCATCCACCAATCCACCCCCTTCCCTGTTACCCCCATCCAACACTTCCCTGTTGCCCCCACCCACCCACAACTTCCCTGCTGCTCCCACCCCTTCCCTGTTGCCCCCACCTACCCACCCACCCACCCCCTTCCCTGTTGCCCCCACCCACCCACCCACACCCTTCCCTGTTGCCCCCACCCACCCACACACCCCCTTCCATGTTGCTCTTACCCTGCCACCCATCCCCTTTGCTTTTGCCCCCACACAGCCAGCCTTTCCCTGTTGCCCCCAACCACCCACTCAATCACCCCCTTCCTTGTTACATCCACCCATGCTCCAACATCCTTCCCTGTTGCCCCCATCCACCTACTCAACCCTTCACTGTTGCCCCCACCAACGAAAACTCCCCCTTACCTGTTGCCCTGACCCACCCACCAACTACGTTATTGCCCCCAACCATCCACTTCCCTGTTGCCCCCTACCACCTATGCCCTTCACTGTTGCCCCCACCCTTTCCCTGTTGCCCCCACCTACACACCCACCCACCCCCTTCCCTGTTGCCCCTAAACACCTACTCACCCCCCTTCCCTGTTGCCCACACCCACCCACCCACCCACCCCCTTCCCTGTTGCCCCCACCCCCACACCCACCCCCTTTGCTTTTGCCCCCACACAGCCAGCCTTTCCCTGTTGCCCCCAACCACCCACTCAAACACCCCCTTCCTTGTTACACCCACCCGCCCTCCAACACCCTTCCCTGTTGCCCCCACCCAGGAAACCTCCCCCTTCCCTGTTGGCCCAACTCACCCACACGCCCACCCCCTTCCCTGTTTCCCCTACCCACCCACACACCCCCTTCCTTGTTGCCCTGACCCACCCACCACCTACGCTATTGCCCCCACCGATCCACTTCCCTTTTGCCCCCTATTACCAATGACCTTCCCTGCTGCCCCCACCCATTCCCTGTTGCACCCTCCTGCAGACCCACCCACCCCCTTCCCTGTTGCCCCCACCCACCCACCCAACCAACTCCTTCCCTGTTGCCCCCACCCACCCACCCAACCAACTCCTTCCCTGTTGCCCCCACCCACCCACTGATCAACTTCCCTGTTAACCACACACACCCACCCTGCCACTGAGCACCTTCCCTGTTGCCCCCACACACCCACACACCCATCTGCCCCTTCCCTGTTGTCACCACACACCCACCCACTTCCCTGTTGCCCCCACCCACCCACTGAGCCACTTCCCTGTTGAACCCACACACCCACCCACCCACCCCCTTCCATGTTGCCCCCACACAACCACACACCCATCCGCCCCTTCCATGTTGCCCCCACCCACCCTCCACCTACCCTATTGCCTCCACCCACCAACTTCCCTGCTGCCCGCACCCCTTCCCTTTTTCCCCCACCTACCCACCCACCCCCTTCCCTGTTGCACCCACCAACAACACAACGCCTTCCCTGTTGTCCCCACACACCCACCCTCCCCCTTACCCATTGACCCCACAAACCCACCCACTTCCCTGTTGCCCCCACCCACCCACACACACTCCCACCCCCTTCCCTGTTGCCCCCACCCACCTACTACACTGTTTCCCCCACCCACCCACCACCTTCGCTGTTGCCCCCACACAGCCAGCCTATCCCTGTTGCCCCCACCCACCTACTCACACCCTTCCCTGTTGCCCCCACCCACAAAACCTCAGCTTCCCTGTTGGCCCCAACCACCCACATGCCCAACCCCTTCCCTGTTGCCATCACCTGACCACCCTCCCACCAAACCCCTTCCCTGTTTACCCCACCCACCCACACAGCCACTTACCTGTTGACCCCACCCACCCAAACAGCCCCTTCCCTGTTGACCCCACCCACCCACCCACGCCCTTCCCTGTTTCCACCACACAGCCAGCATTTCCCTGTTGCCCCCAACCACCCACTCAAACACCCCTTCCTTTTTACACCCACCCACCATCCAACACCCTTCCCTATTGCCCCCTCCCACCCGCCCACCCCCTTCTGTGTTGACCCACCCTCCCACTCACCCTTTCCCTGTTGCCCCCACCCACTTGCCCTCCCCTTCCCTGTTGCCCCCAACTTCCCACCAAGCCAACTTTCCTGTTGCCCCCACGCTCCCCGCCCAACCCCTTTCCTGTTGCCCCCTGCCATCCACCCCTTCCCTGTTGCCCCCACACAGCCACCACATCCCTGTTGATCCCACCACCTTCCCTGTTGCATCCAATGAATCATCCTCTTCCTTTTTGTCCCAACCTCCCTCACACCCCCTTCCCTGTTGTCCCCACCCACCTCCCCACACCATGCCTTTGTTGCCCCATCCAAACTCCCCCTTCCCTGTTTTCCCAACCCACCTCACCACACCCTTCACTGTTACCATCACCCACCCCCTCCTTCCCTGTTGACCCCCACCCACACTCACCATTCCCTGTTGCCCCCAGTGCCTTCCCTGTTCCCCCGCCCACCCACACCTACCTTCCCTGTTGCCCACACCCCCCCACACACCACCTTCCCTGTTGCCCCCACACAAACTGTCACGCCTTTCCCTGTTGCCTTCACCCACCCACCCTCCGACTCAAACCCTTCCCTGTTGATCACAACGAGCCACCCCCTTCCTTGTTGCCGCCACCCAGCCACCCCTTCCCTGTTGCCCATTTCCACCTACCCAAACCCTTCCCTGTTGCCGACACCTATCCACCAAACCACCCCCTTCCCTGGTACCACAACCCACCACTTCCTTGCTGTCCCCACTCATCCAGCAAATACCCTAATGCCCCAACCCAGCCCCTTCCCTGTTGCCCCCTACAACCCAACCACTTCCCTGTTGTTCCCACCCCCTTCCCTGTTGCCCCACCTACCCATCCACCCACCCCTGTCCCTGTTGCCCCCAAACACCTACTCACCACCCCCTTCGCTGTTGCCCCCCACCAACCCACCAACCCCCTTCCCTGTTGCCCCCACCCACCAACCCACCCCCTTTGCTGTTGTCCCCACATAGCCAGCCTTACCCTGTTGCTCACAACTCCCCACTCAAACACTCCCTTCCTTGTTACACCAACCCACCCTCCAACACCCTTCCCTGTTGCCCCCACCCACCTACCCAACCCTTCCCTGTTGCCCTCACACATGAAACCTCCCCCTTCCTTGTTGGCCCCACCCACCCACCCGCCCACACCCTTCCCTGTTTCCCCCACCCACCCGCCCACCCCCTTCTGTGTTGCCCCCACACTCCCACTCACCCCTTCTCTGTTGCCCCCACCCAACTGCCCACCCCTTCCCTGTTGCCCCCAACTTCCCACCCACCTACTTCGCTGTCGTCCCCACCATCTTGCCCACCCCCTTTCCTGTTGCCCTCTCCCAGCCACCCCCATCCATGTTGCCCCCACCCAGACACCACTTCCCTGTTGAACCCACCAACTTTCCTGTTGCCTCCAACCAACTATCCACTTCCATGTTGCCCCACCCAACCAGCCCCTACCCTGTTGCCCCTAACCCCCATGCACCCCCTTAACTGTTGCCCCCAACCACCCATTGACCACCTACCCTGTTGACCCCACCCACCTCCCCACACCCTGCCCTGTTGCACCCATCCACACTCCCCCTTCCTTGTTCTCCCAACCCACCTCCCCGCACCCTTCACTGTAACCACCACCCACCCCCTCTATCCCTGTTGCCCCCACCCACCCTCACCATTCACTGTTGCCCTCACTACCTTCCCTGTTCCCCGACACAATAGCCACACCCTTCCCTGTTGCCTTCACCCACCCATCCATCCATCCTCTTCCCTGTTGCCCCCACTCCTGCAGCCTCCCACCCTACCCCTTCCCTGCCTTCCTTGTTCGCCCACCCACCCACCCCTACCTTCCCTGTTGCCCCCAACCCCCCCATACATCACCATCCCTGTTGCCCCCACACAAACTGCCATGCCCTTCCCTGTTGCCTTCACCCACCCATCCACCCAACCACTTCCCTGTTGCCCCCACCCACACACACATCCTCTTACCTGTTGACCCCACCCATCCACACAGCCCCTTCCCTGTTAACCCCCCACTCACCCACCCCCTTCCATGTTGCCCCCAACCACCCACCTACCCCCTTCCCTGTTGCCCCCACCTACCTATCCACACCCTTCCCTGTTGCATCCACCCACACACACACTCCCTTCTCTGTTGCCACACCCACACACACACCCAGCCCTTCCCTGTTTACCCCACCCACCCACCCCCTACCCTGTTGCCCTCAGCCACCCACCCACCCACCCCCTTCCCTGTTACCCACACCCACCTTCACCCATCCCTGTTGCCCCCATGCACCTACCCACCGCCTTCCCTGTTGCGCCCACACACCCACCCAACCCCTTCCCTGTTGCCCCCACCCACACCCTTCCCTGTTGCCGACACCCATCCACAAAACCACCGCCTTCCCTGTTACCCCCCCAAACACTCACACACTCTTACCAGTTTCCCCCACGCAACCACCACCTGCCCTATTGCCCCAATCCACCCCTTCACTGTTGCCCCCTCCTACACACCCACCCACCCCTTCAGTGTTGCCCCCAAACACCTACTAACCCATGCCCTTGCCTGTTGCCCCCACCCTCCCACCCACCCATCTGCTTCCCTGTTGCCCCCATGCACCCACTCACCCCCTTCCCTGTTGCCCCCACCCACCCACCACCCATTCCCTTCCCTATGGCCTCCATCCACCCACCAACCCCCTTACATGTTGCCCCCACCCACCCACCCATCCAACCGCCTTCCCTGTTGCCCCCACCCATAATCCACCGCCTTTCCTGTTGCCCCCACCCACCCACCCATCCCCTTCCCTGTTGACCGCACACACACACACCCACCCACCCCCTTCCCTGTTGCTCCCAGCCACCCAAATACCCACCCCTTTCCCTGTTGCCCCCACCCACCCACCCACTCCCTTTGCTGTTGCCTTCTCACAGCCAGCCTTTCCCTGTTGCCCCCAACCACCCACTCAAACACACCCTTCTTTTTACACCCACCCACCGTCCAACACCCTTCCCTATTGCCCCCACCCACCTACCCACCGCCTTCCCTGTTTCCCCCACCCACCCACCCAACCCCTTCCGTGTTTGCCCCACCCTCCCGCTCACCCTTTCTCAGTTGCCCCCACCCAGCTGCCCTCCCCTTCCCTATTGCCCCCACCATCCTGCCCACCCCCTTTCCTGTTGCCCCCCTCCCAGCCACCCTCTTCCACGTTGCCCCATACAGTCACCATTTCCCTGTTGCTCCCACCACCTTCCCTGTTGCCTCCAACCAACCATCCTCTTCGCTTTTGCCCCACCCACCCTCCCACCCCCTTCCCTGTTGCCCCCAACCATCCACTGACCACCTTCCCTGTTGTCCCCACCCACCTCCCCACACTCTTCACTGTTACCATCAACCACCCCCTCATTCCCTATTGACCCCACCCACCCTCACCATTCCCTGTTGCCCCAGTGCCTTCCCTGTTGCCCTACGCACCCACCCCTACCTTCCCTGTTGCCCCCACCCCCCACACACCACCTTCCCTATTGCCCCCACACAAACTGCCATGCCCTTCCCTGTTGCCTTCACCCACCCACCCTCCCAAACAAACCCTTCCCTGTTGCCCCCACTGAGCCACCCCCTTCCCTGTTTCCACAACACACCACTTCCCTGTTGTCCCCAATCACCCAGCAACTACCCTAATGCCCCAAATCATCCCCTTCCATGTTGCCCCTACCACCCAAGCCCTTCCCTGTTGCTTCAAACCCCTTCCCTGTTGCCCCCACTTAAGCATCCACCCACCCCTGTCCCTCTTGCCCCCAAACACCTGCTCACCACCCCCTTCGCTGTTGCTCCCAACCACCCACCAACCCCATTGAATGTTTCCCCCACCCACTAACCCACCCCCTTTGCTGTTGCCCCCACACAGCCAGGCTCTCCCTGTTGCCCACAACTCCCCACTCAAACACGCCCTTCCTTGTTACACCAACCCACCCTCCAACACCCTTCCGTTGCCCCACTCAACTACCCAACCCTTCCCTGTTGCCCCCACACACGAAACCTCCCCCTTCCTTGTTAGCCCCACCCACCCACACGCCCACACCTTTCCCTGTTGTCCCCCACCCACCCTCACCATTCCGTTTCCCCCCACTGACCCACCCCTTCCATGTTGCCTCAACCCACCCACCCCCTTCCCTGTTGCCCACAAACACCTACCCACCCCTTTCCCAGTTGTCCCCAGTCCCTTCCTTGTTCCCCTACCCTCCCACCCCTCACTTCCTTGTTGGCCCCACCCATCCCCTTCCCTGTTTCTCCCACCCACCTGCCCACCCATTTCTGTGTTGCCCCCACCCTCCTGCTCACCCCTTCCCTGTTGCTCCCATGCACCTGCCCACCCCTTCCCTGTTGTCCCCAATTTCCCGCCCACCTACTTCCCTGTTTCGCCCACCTTCTCTCCCACCCCCTTTCCTATTGCCCCATCCCAGCCACCCCCTTCCCTTTAGTCCCCACCCAGCCACCACTTCCCTGTTGCGACAAACCAACCATCCACTTCCATGTTGCCCCACCAACCCACCCATCCCCATCCCTGTTGCCCCTAACCCCGACCCACCCCCTTACCTGTTTCCCCCAACAACCCTCTGACCACCTACCCTGTTGTCCCCACCCACCTCCCCACACTCTGCCCTGTTGCACCCATCCACACTCCCCCTTCCCTGTGTCCCAACCCCCCTCCCCACACCCTTCACTGTTACCACCACCTACCCCCTCTTTCCCAGTTGCCCCCCACTGACGCTCACCATTCCCTATTGCCCTCACTACCTTCCCGGTTCCCCTACACAAACAGCCACGCCCTTCCCTGTTGCCTTCACCCACCCATCCACTCATCCTCTTCCCTGTTGCCCCACCCTCCAGCCTCCCACCCAACCACTTCCCTGTTGCCCCCATCCACCCACACAGCCCCTTCCCTGTTGACCCCACCCACCCACCCAGCCCCTTCCATGTTGCCCCCAACCACTCCCTTCCCTTTTGCCCCCACCTACCTACACACACCCTTCGCTGTTGCCTCCACCAACACACACCCCCTTCCCTGTTGACTCCACCCACCCACCACCTACCCTGTTGCCCCCAACCACCCACCCACCCACTGCCTACCCTGATAGCCCCTCCCACCCTCACCCATCCCTGCTGCCCCCACTCACATACCCACCCCCTTCCCTGTTGCACCCAAACACCCACCCAACCCCTTCCCTGTTGACCCCACACAGTCACCCAACTCCTTCCCTGTTGCCCCCACCAACACCCTTCCCTGTTGCCGACACCCATCCACAAAACCACCGCCTTACCTGTTACCCCCCACACACACCCACCCTCTTACCAGTTGCCCCCATGCACCCAGCCCCTTCCCTGTTGCCCCACTGTCCCGTCCCTGTTGCCCCCACCCACCCACACAGCCCCTTCCCTGTTGCCCCCACCGACCCACACAGCCCCTTCCCTGTTGACCCCACCCACCCCCACCCATCCTTGTTGCCCCCACCCACCCACCCACTCCCTTCCTTGTTGCCCTCACCCACCCACCCACCCACCCACTTCCCTGTTGCCCTCAAGCACCCACCCATCCCCTTACCTGTTTCCCCCAACCACCCGCAAAGCCCTTTCCATATTGCCCCCACCGTCCCGCTCACCCCTTCCTTTTTCCCCCAACTTCCTGCCCACCTACTTCCCTGTTGCCCCCAGCCTCCCACACACCCCGTTCCCTGTTTCATCCACCCTCCCCTTCCCTGTTGCACCCACCCACTTCCATGTTGCCTCCCACCAACCAATCCATTCCCTGTTGCCCCCACCCAGCCACCCCTTCCCTGTTGCTCATTCCCACCTACCCACACCCTGCTCTGTTGCCGACACCCATCCACCAAACCACCCCCTTCCCTGTTACCACCACCCACCACTTCCCTGTTGCCCCCACCCACCCACCACCTACCCTAATGCCCCAACCCATCCCCTTCCCTGTTGCCCACTACCACCCAACCACTTCCCTGTTGACCCCAACCCCCTCCATCTTGCCTCCACCTACCCATCCACAAACCCCCTTCCCTGTTGCCCACAAACACCTACTCACCACACCCTTCACTGTTGCCCCCACGCACCCACCAACCCCCTTCCCTGTTGCCCCTACCCACCCACCCACCCACTTTGCTGTGGTCCCCACACAGCCAGCCTTTCCCTGTTGCCCACAACTCCCCACTCAAACAGCCCCTTCCTTGTTACACCAACCCACCCTCCGACACCCTTCCCTGTTGCCCCCATCCACCTAGACAACCCTTCCCTGTTGCCCCCCACCCACAAAACCTCCCCCATCCTTGTTGGCCCCACACATCCACCCGCCCTCCCCCTTCCCTGTTTCCCCTACCCACCCGCTTCCCTGTTGCCCACAACTTCCCGCCCACCTACTTCCCTTTTGCCCCCACATTCCTGCCCACACCTTTCCCTGTAGCCCCCCATCCACCCACCCCCTTCCCTGTTGCCCCCACCAACACCCTTCCCTGTTGCTGACACCCATCCACAAAACCACCACCTTACCTGTTACACCCCACACACACACACCCTCTTACCAGTTGCCCCCATGCACCCAACCCCTTCCCTGTTGCCCCCCACCGACCCACCCCCTTCCCTGTTGCCCACAAACGCCTACTCACACCTTTACCTGTTGCCCCACCCCCTTCCCTGTTCCCCTACCCACCCACCCCTCCCTTCCCTGTTGGCCCCATCCACCCCCTTCCCTGTTTACCCCACCCACCCACCCAACCCTTCCGTGTTGCACCCACCCTCCCGCTCACCCTCTTCCCTGTTGACCCCATCCACCTGCCCACCACCTTCCCTGTTGCCTCCAACCAACCCTCCACTTCCATGTTGCTCCACCCACCCACTCAGCCCCTTCCCTGTTGCCCCCAACCACCTCCCCACCCTCTGCCCTGTTGCACCCATCCACACTCCCCATTCCCTGTTGTCCCAACGCACATCCCCACACCCTTCACTGTTACCACCACCCACCCCCTCTTTCCCTGTTGCCCCCCACCCACCCTCACCATTCCCTGTTGCCCCCACTGCCTTCCCTGTTGCCCCACCCACCCACCCCTACCTTCCCTGTTGCCCCCATCCCCCATCCACCACCTTCCCTGTTGCCCCAACACAAACAGCCACGCCCTTCCCTGTTGCCTTCACCCACCCATCCACCCAACCACTTCCCTGTTGCCCCCACCCACCCACACAGCCTCTTACCTGTTGACCCCACACACCCACACAGCACCATCCCTGTTGCCCCCACAAACTCACCCACCCCCTTCCATGTTGCCCCCACCCACCCTCCTACCCCCTTCTCAGTTGCCATCACCCACCTACCCAAAACCTTTGCTGTTGCCTCCACCCACACACACCCACTTCCCTGTTGTCACACCCAGCCACACACCCACCCCTTCCCTGTTGACCCCACCCACCTACTCCCTACCCTGTTGCCCCCAACCACCCACCCACCCCCTTCCCTGTTGCCCTCATGCACCCACCCATCCCCTTCCCTGTTGCCGCCAACTTCCCACCCCCCCCTACTTCCCTGTTGCCCCCAACCTCCCACACACCCCGTTCCCTGTTGCACCCACCCACCCCATTCCCTGTAGCACCCATCCATTTCCATGTTGCCTCCCACCAACCAATCCATTCCCTGTTGGCCCCACCCAGCCACCCCTTCCCTGTTGCCCATTCCCACCTACCCACACCCTGCCCTCTTTCCGACACCCATCCACCAAACCACCCCCCTTCCCTCTTACCCCCACTCACCACTTGCCTGTTGCCCCCACCCACCCACCAGCTACCCTAATGCCCCAACTCATCCCCTTCCCTATTGCCCACTACCACCCAACAACTTCCCTGTTGCTACCAACCCCTTCCATGTTGCCCCCACATACCCATCCACAACCCCCCTTCACTGTTGCCCCCACCCAACCACTAACCCCCTTCCCTGTTGCCCCCATCCACCCACCCACCCCCTTGGCTGTTGCACCGACACAGCCAGCCTTTCCCAGTTGCCCACAACTCCCCACTCAAACAACCCATTCATTGTTGCACCAACCCACCCTCCAACACCCTTCCCTGTTGCCCCCACCCACCTACCCAACCCTTCCCTGTTGCCCCACCCACAAAACCTCCCCCTTCCCTGTTGGCCCCACCCCCTTTCCTGTTTCTGCGACCCACCCGCCCACCCGATTCCCTGTTGCCCCCAACTTCCCACCCACCTATTTCTCTGTTTCCCCAACCTTCCCGCCCACATCTTTCCCTGTTGCCCACCACCGGCCCACCCCCTTCCATGTTATTTCAACCAACCCACCCCCTTCCCTGTTGCCCACAAACACCTACCCACCCCTTTACCTGTTGCCCCACTCCCTTCCCTGTTTCCCTACCCACCCACCCCTCCCTTCCCTGTTTCCCCCACCCGCCCACCCAACCCTTCCGTGTTGGCCCCACGCTCCCGCCCACTCCATTCCGTGTTGCCCCCACACACCTGCCCACCCCCTTCCCTGTTACCACCACCTACCCTCACCCATCCCTGCTTCCCCCACTCACCCACCACCCCCTTCCCTGTTGCACCCACACATCCACCCTACTCCTGCCCTGTTGCCCCCACCCACACCCTTCCCTGTTGCCGACACCCATCCACAAAACCACCACATTCCCTTTTACCCCCCCCAGAGACACCCATCCTCTTACCAGTTGCCCCAAGCACCCACCCCCTTCCCTGTTGCCCCACCCAACCCTTCCCTGTTGCCCCCACCCACCAACACATCCCCTTCCCTGTTGCCCCCATCTACCCTACCTCTACCCTTCTGCCCCCACCCACCCACCCACCCCTTCCCTGTTGCCACATCCACACATACACCCACTCCTTCCCTGTTGCCCCCACCAACCCACCCACTCCCTTCCCTGTTGCCCCCAACCCACCCTCACCCTCACCCATCCCAGTTGCCCCCACCCACATACCCACACGCTTCCCTGTTGTCCCCATACATTCACCCAACACCTTCCCTTTTGCCCCCACCCACCCACCACCTACCATATTGCCCCACCCACCCCCTTCCCTGTTACCCCTACCACCCAGCCCCTTCACTGTTGCCCCCACACCTTCCCTTTTGCCCCCACCAACTCACCCACCAACCCCCTTCAGTTTTGCCCCCAAACACCTACTAACCCATACCCTTCCCTGTTGCCCCCACCCACCCATCAACCCCCTTCCCTTTTGGCCTCACACACACAAACACCTCCATCCCTGTAGCCCTCATGCACCCACCCACCCACCCCCTTCCCTGTTGCCCTGACGCACTCACCCACCCGCTTCCTTGTTGCCACCACCCACCCATCAACCCCCTTACATGTTGCACCCACCCACTTCCATGTTGCCCCCACCCAGCCACCAGTTCCTTGTTGCACCCACGACCTTCCCTGTTGCCTCCAACCAACCAGCCACTTCCATGTTGCACAACCCACCCACCTACCCCCCTTCCCTGTTGCACTTACCACCCTCTGACCACCTACCCTGTTGTCCCCATCCACCTCCCCACACTCTGCCCAGTTGCAACCACTCACACTCCCCCTTCCCTGTTGTCCCAACCCACGTCCCCACACCCTTCACTGTTACCACCACCCACCCCCTCTTTCCCTGTTGCCCCACACCCACTCTCACCATTCCCTGTTGCCCCCACTGCCTTCTCTATTCCCCCACCCACAAACCTCTAACTTCCCAGTTGCCCCCACCACCCCATAAACCACCTTCCCTGTTGCCCCCACACAAACAGCCACGCCCTTCCCTGTTGCCTTCACCCACCCATCCACCCATTCCCTTCCCTTTTGCCCCCACCCAACCGCTTCCCTGTTGCCCCCACCCACCCACCCACACCTTCCATGTTGCCCCCACCCACCCCCTTCCCTGTTTCCCCCACCCACCCACCCAACCCTTCCATGTTGCCCCCATGCTCCCGGTCACCCCCCCTTCCCTGTTGCCCCCACCCGCCTGCCCACCGCTTCACTTTTGCCCACAACTTCCCACCCACCTACTTCCCTGTTATGCCCAACCTCCCGCCCACCCCTTTTCCTGTTGCCACCTCCCAGCCACACCCTTCCCTGTTGCCCGCACCCAGCCACCACTTCCCTGTTGCACGCATCACTTTCCCTGTTGCCTCCAACCAACCATCCACTTCCATGTTGCCCCACCAACCCACTCACCCCCATCCCTGTTGCCCCTGCCACCCACCCACTCCCGTCCCTGTTGCCCCAAATCACCCACTGACCACCTACCCTGTTGTCCCCACTCACCTCCCCACACTCTGCCCTGTTGCACCCATCCACACTCCCCCTTCCCTTTGGTCCCAACCCACCTCCCCACAGCCTACACTGTTACCACCACCCACCCCCTCTTTCGCTGTAGCCCCCCCACCAGCCCTCACCATTCCCTGTTGCCCCCTCTGCCTTCCCTGTTCCACCACCCACCACCTCTAACTTCCCTGTTGCCCCCATCCCCCATACACCACCTTCTCTGTTGCCCCCACACAAACAGCCACGCCATTCCCTGTTGCCTTCACCCACCCATCCACCCATCCCCTTCCCTGTTGCCCCCACCCAACCGCTTCCCTGTTGGCCACATCCACACAGACACCTACACACCCACCCACCCCCTTCAGAATTGCTCCCATACACCTACTAACCCACGCCCTTCCTAGTTGCCCCCACCCATCCACCAACCCCCTTCCCTGTTGCCCCGACGCATTCACCCACCTGCTACCCTGTTGCCTCCATGCACCCACCCACTCCCTTACCTGTTGCCCCCCAACCACCCACACACCCACCCCTTCCCTGTTGATCCCAACCACCCACCCCGACCCTGTTGCCCCCAACCACACACCATCCACCCCCTTCCCTGTTACCACCACCCACCCTCACCCATCCCTGCTGCCCCCACTCACCTACTACCCCCTTCCCTGTTGCACCCACACACCCACCCAAACCCTTCACTGTTGTCCCCACACAGTCACCCAACTCCTTCCCTGTTGCCCCCACAAACACACTTCCCTGTTGCCGAAACCCATCCACAAAACCACCGCCTTCCCTGTTACCCCCCACACACACCCACCCACTTACCAGTTACTCCACGCACATACCCCCTTCCCTGTTGCCCCAATCACCCCTTCTCTGTTGCCCACACCCACCCACCCGCCCCCTTCCCTGTTGCCCCCACCCACCGACTGACCACCTTTCTTGTTGTCCCCACTAACTTCCCCACACTCTGCCCTGTTGCCCCCATCCACACTGCCCCTTCCCTGTTTTCCCAACCCACCTCCCCACACCGCTTCACTGTTATCACCACCCACTACCTCCTTCCCTGTTGAACCCCACCCACCCTCAACAATCCCTGTTGCTCACACTGCCTTTGCTGCCCCACACAAATAGGCACGCCATTCCCTGTTGCCTTCCCCTCCCCATCCACCCATCCCTTTCCCTGTTGCCCCCATGCCCCCACCCTTGGACCAAACCCCTTCCCTTTTGCCCCCACCCACCCACACAGACTCTTCCCTGTTGCCCCCACCCACCCACACAGCCCCTTCCCTGTTGCCCCCAACCACCAACCCATGCCATTCCATGTAGCCCCCACCCACCAAACTACCCCCTTCCATGTTGTCCCCACCCACCTACCCACAACCCTTCACTGATGCCTCCACTCACACACATCCCCTTCCTTGTTGCCATACCCACCCACCCCTTCCCTGTTACCCACACCCACACTCACACAACCCTGTTGCCCCCACCCACCTACCAACCCCCTTCCCTGTTGCACCCACACACCCACCCAACCCCTTCCCTATTGTCCCCACACAGTCACCCAAATCCTGCCCTGTTGCCCCCACCCACACCCTTCCCAGTTGCCAACACCCATCCACAAAACTGCCACCTTCCCTGTTACCCCCCCCCACCCACACACCCAGCCTCTTACAATTTGCCGCCAATCAACCACCCCCTTCCCTGTTGCCCCCACCCACACACCACCTACCCTATTGCCCCCACCCAGTCCCTTCCCTGTTGCCTGCACCCCTTCCCTGTTGCCCCCACTTACACAGCCACACGCCCCCTTCAGTGTTGCCCCCAAACAGCTAATAACCCACCCCCTTCCATGTTGCACCCACCCACCAACCAACCCCACTCCCTGTTGCCCCCAACTACACACCCACCCCCTTCCCTGTTGCCCCACCCCCTTTCCTGTTGCACCCACACACCCATCCACCCACCCCCTTCCCTGTTGCCCCCAAACACCCAACCACACACCCCCTTCCCTGTTCCCCCCACCCACCCACCCACCCCCTTTTCTGTTGCCCCCCACCCCAACCAACCACCCCCTTACCTGTTGCCCCCACCCACCCACCCACACCCTTCCCTGTTGCCCCCACCCACCCACCCACCCCCATTGCTGTTGCCCCCACACAGCCAGCCTTTCCCTGTTGCCCCCACCCACCCACACACCACCTTCTCTATTGCCCCCACTGCCCCACCCATCCAACGACTTCCTTGTTGACCCAACCCACCAACACACCACCTTCACTGTTGCCACCAACCACCCACCGCTTCCCTGTTACCCACACGCACCCACACCCTTCCCTGTTGCCCCCACCCACTTAACCACCCCCTTTCCTGTTGCTCGCAACCAACTACCCACTACGTTCACTGTTGCCCCCACCCACAAACAACCACTTCCTGTTGCCCCACCCACCTACACACCCACCCTTTCCCTGTTGACCCCGAAAACCCACCCACTACCCTGTTGTCCCCAACCACCCCCTTTCCTGTTACCCCCAACCACCCACCCACCCGTTTACCTGTTGCCCCCACCCACCCAACCCCTTCCCTGTTGCCCCACACACCCACCCACCTCCTTCCCTGTTGCTCCCACCCACTTCCCTGTTGACCCCACACAACCACTCACCCTCCCCTTCCCCCAGCCACCCACACATGCACCCCCTTCAATGTTGCCCCCACCCCCCCATACACCCACCCACCACCTTCCCTGTTGCCTCCACAAACCCTCCACCTACCCTATTGATTCCACCCACCACCTTCCCTGCTGCCCCCACCCACCCCACTTACCTATTGCCCCTAACCACACACCTATCCCCTTCCCTGATGCCCCCAACCACACACTGACCTCATTCCCTGTTGTCCCCTCCCAACTCCCCACACCCTGCCCTGTTGCCCCCTTCCACACTCCCCATTCCCTGTTGCCCCCACCCACACACCACCTACCCTATTGCCCCCACCCAGTCCCTTCCCTGTTGCCTGCACCCCTTCCCTGTTGCCCCCACTTACACAGCCACACGCCCCCTTCAGTGTTGCCCCCAAACAGCTAATAACCCACCCCCTTCCATGTTGCACCCACCCACCAACCAACCCCACTCCCTGTTGCCCCCAACTACACACCCACCCCCTTCCCTGTTGCCCCACCCCCTTTCCTGTTGCACCCACACACCCAATCCACCCCCACCCACCCCCTTCCCTGTTGCCCCCAAACACCCAACCACACACCCCCTTCCCTGTTCCCCCCACCCACCCACCCACCCCCTTTTCTGTTGCCCCCACCCACCAACCACCCCCTTACCTGTTGCCCCCACCCACCCACCCACACCCTTCCCTGTTGCCCCCACCCACCCACCCACCCCCATTGCTGTTGCCCCCCACACAGCCAGCCTTTCCCTGTTGCCCCCAACCACCCACTCAAACACCCCTTCCTTGTTACACCCACCCACCCCCCTTCCCTGTTGCCCCCAAATTCCCACCCACCTACTTCCCTGTTGCCCCCACCATCCTGCCCGCACCCTTCACTGTTGCCCCCCTCCCACCCTCACCATTTCCAGTTGCCTCCACCCAACCCCTTTCCTGTTGCCGCCACCGACTCACCCCCTTCCATGTTGCCTCAATCCACCCACCCCCTTCCCTGTTGCCCACAAACACCTATCCACACCATTTCCCTGTTGCCCCCACCCTCTTCCCTGTTCCCCTACCCACCCACCCCTCCTTCCCTGTTGCCCCCACTCACCCACGCCATTCCCTGTTTCCCCCACTCACCCACACACCACCTTCTCTATTGCCCCCACTGCCCCACCCATCCAAACGACTTCCTTGTTGACCCAACCCACCAACACACCACCTTCACTGTTGCCACCAACCACCCACCGCTTCCCTGTTACCCACACGCACCCACACCCTTCCCTGTTGCCCCCACCCACTTAACCACCCCCCTTTCCTGTTGCTCGCAACCAACTACCCACTACCTTCACTGTTGCCCCCACCCACAAACAACCACTTCCTGTTGCCCCCACCCACCTACACACCCACCCTTTCCCTGTTGACCCCGAAAACCCACCCACTACCCTGTTGTCCCCAACCACCCCCTTTCCTGTTACCCCCAACCACCCACCCACCCGTTTACCTGTTGCCCCCACCCACCCAACCCCTTCCTGTTGCCCCACCCACCCACCCACCTCCTTCCCTGTTGCTCCCACCCACTTCCCTGTTGACCCCACACAACCACTCACCCTCCCCTTCCCCCAGCCACCCACACATGCACCCCCTTCAATGTTGCCCCCACCCACCCATACACCCACCCACCACCTTCCCTGTTGCCTCCACAAACCCTCCACCTACCCTACTGATTCCACCCACCACCTTCCCTGCTGCCGCCACCCACCCACTTACCTATTGCCCCTAACCACACACCTATCCCCTTCCCTGATGCCCCCAACCACACACTGACCTCATTCCCTGTTGTCCCCTCCCAACTCCCCACACCCTGCCCTGTTGCCCCCTTCCACACTCCCCATTCCCTGTTGCCCCCACCCAACCCCTTCCCTGTTGCCCCCCCACCGACCCACCCCTTCCATGTTGCCTTAACCCACCGACCCACCCCCTTCCCTGTTAGCCCCACACACCCTCACCCATCCCTGTTGCCCCCACCAAACTACCCTGCCCCTTCCCTGTAGCACCCACACACCAACCCATCCCCTTCCCTGTTCTCCCTACACGCTCACCCAACTCCTTCCCTGTTGCCCCCACCCACCCACCAAAAACCTTCCCTGTTGCTGACACCCATGCACCAAACCACCCCTCCCCTGTTACACTCACACACACACCCACCCTCTTACCAGTTGCCCCAAACACACCCCCCCTTCCCCGTTCCCCCAACCACCCACCATCTAACCTATTGCCCCTACCCATCCCCTTCCTTTTTGCACCCTACCAACCACCCCCTTCTCCGTTGCCCCCACCACTTCCCTGTTGCCACAACCTACCCACCCACCTCTTCCCTGTTGCCCCCAAACACCTACTCACCCACCCCTTCCCTTTTGCCCCCACCCAATCACATCACCCCTTCCCTGTTGCCCCCACCCACCCACCCAGCTGCTTCCTTGTTGACCCCACACACACACCCATCCTCCCTCTTCCCTGTTGCCCCCCACCCACCCCTTCCCTGTTGCCCCAAACCACCCACAACCTACCATAGCCCCTACCCATCCCCTTCCCTGTGGCCCACTACCACCCATCACCTTATCTGTTGCCCCCACCACTTCCCTGTTACCACAAACTACCCACCCACCCCTTCCCTGTTGCCCCCACCCACCCACCCAGCCCCTTCCCTGTTGCCCCCACCCACCCATACATCCACACACTTCCCTGTTGCCCCCCACCCACCCACACACCCACCCATGCCTTCCCTGTATCCCCCACATACCCAATCACCCATCACTTTCCTTATTGCCCCCAACCACCCTCCAAACCCCTTTCCTGTTGCCCCCAACCACACACACAACTCCTTCTCTGTTGCCCCCACACACCCACCCACTTCCCCATTGCCCCCACCCACCCACACACCCAACCGTTTCCCTGTATCCCACACCCACCCACACACCCACCCACTTCTCTGTTACCCCCACCCTCCCACTCACCCCCTTCCCTGTTGCTCTGACCCATGCACTTGCCCACCCCTTCCCTGTTGCCCGCAACTACCCACCCACCTACATCCCTGTTGCCCACACCCTCCCGCACACACCATTTCCTGTTGCCACACCCACCCACACACCCATCCCTTCCCTGTTGCCCCCACACACCCACCCACTCATTCCCTGTTACCCCCCACCCACCCTCACCCTCACTCATCCCAGTTGCCCCCACCCACATACCCACACCATTCCATCTTGCACCCACACACCCACCCAACCCCTTCCCTGTTGTCGCCACACATTCACCCAACTCCTTCCCTGTTGCACCCAACCACCCAAACCCTTCTCTGTTGCCCCTACCACCCAACCCCTTCCCTGTTGCCCCCACCCCTTCCCTGTTGCCCTCAACTACACATGCACCCACACCCTTCAGTACCTCCAATACCCTTCCCTGCTGCCACCACCCGCCTATCCAACCCTTCCCTGTTGCCCCCTTCCACGAAAACTCCACCTTCCCTGTTGGCCCCAGCCACCCCATTCCCTGTTTCCCCCACCCACCCGCCCACCCCCTTCCGTGTTGCCCCCCACCCTCCCGCTCAAACCCCTTCCCTGTTGCCACAAACCACCTGCCCACCCCATTCATGATGCCGCCAACTTCCCACCCACCTACTTCACTGTGACCCGAAACTCCCACCCACCCCCTTTCCTGTTGCCCCCACCCACCCCACCTCATTCCCTGTTGCACCCACACACCCCCTTCCCTGTTGCACCCATCCACTTCCATGTTGCCCCCGCCCAGCCACCACTTCCCTGTTGTACCCACCACCTTCCCTGTTGCCTCCAACCAACCAGCCACTTCCATGTTTCACAACACACCCACCTACCCCCATCCCTGTTGCACTTACCACCCTCTGACCACCTACCCAGTTGTCCCCACCCACCTCCCCACACTCTGCCCAGTTGCAACCACTCACACTCCCCCTTCCCTGTTGTTCCAACCCACATCCCCACACCCTTCACTGTTACCACCACCCACCCCCTCTTTCCCTGTTACTCCCACCCACACTCACACATCCCTGTTGCCCATTCCCACCTACCCGCCCCTTCCCTGTTGCACGCACACACCCACCACCTAGTCTAATGCCCCAACACACCCCCGTCCCTGTTGCCCCCTTCCACTCACCCCCATTCCCTGTTGCCCCGATCCCATTCCCTATTGCCCCCACCTACCCATCCACCCACCACCTTCCCTGTTGCCCCCCAATCACCTACTTACCCCCCTTCCCTGTTGCCCCCACCCACACACCCACCCCCTTCTCTGTTGCCCCCATCCACCTACACAACCCTTCCCTGTTGCCCCCACCCAAGAAACCTCCCCTTCCCTGTTTCCCCCACTCACCCGCACCCCCATTCCCTGTTGCCCCGACCCACCCAACTACGCTATTGCCCCGACCCATCCACTTCCTTGTTGCCCCCTACCACCTATGCCCTTCCCTGTTGCCCCCAACTACACACCCACCCACCCCCTTCCCTGTTGCCCCCAAACACCTACACACCCACCCCCTTCCCTGTTGCCCCCACCCACCCACCGAGTCTCTTCCCTGTTGACCCCACACACACACCCACCCACCCCATTCCCTGTTGCCCCCACACACGCACACACCCATCCACCCCTTCCCTGTTGCCACCACTCCCACTCCCCACCCCCCTTCCCTGTTGCCCCCAACCACCCTCCATGTACCCTAAGCCTCCACCCACCAACTTCCCTGCTGCCCCCACCCCTTCCCTGTTTCCCCAGCTACCCACCCACCCCTTCTCTATTGCCCCCAACCACCCACCCACACCCTTCCCTGTTGCCCCCACCCACCCACACAACACCTTCCCTGTTGCCCCAACAAATCCACCCTCCCCTTCCCCATTGTCCCCACCCACCCACTTCGCTGTTGCCCCGACACAGACAGCCTTTCACTGTTGCCCCCAACCACCCACTCAAACTCCCCCTTCCTTGTAACACCCACCCACCCTCCAACACTCTAATCTGTTGCCACCACCCCACCTACCCACCCCCTTCCCTGTTGCCCCCACCCACAAAACCACCCACTTCCCTGTTGGTCCCACCCTCCCACTCATCCCCTTACCTATTGCCCCCTCCCAGCCACCCCTTCCCTGTTGCACCCACCCCCTATCCTGTTGCCGCCAACCAACCATCCACTTCCCTGTTGCCCCACCCACCCACCCCCTTCCCCTGTTGCCCCCCACCCACCGACTGACCACCTTTCTTGTTGTCCCCACCCACTTCCCCACACTCTGCCCTGTTGCCCCCATCCACACTGCCCCTTCGCTGTTTTCCCAACCCACCTCCCCACACGCTTCACTGTTACCACCACCCACCCACTCCTTCCCTGTTGACCCCACCCACCCTCAACAATCCCTGTTGCCCACACTGCCTTTCCTGCCCCACACATATAGGCACGCCGTTCGATGTTGCCTTCCCCTCCCCATCCACACATCCCCTTCCCTGTTGCCCCCATGCCCTCTCCCTTCGACCAAAACCCTTCCCTTTTGCCCCCACCCACCCACACAGACTCTTCCCTGTTGCCCCCACCCACCCACACAGCCCCTTCCCTGTTGCCCCCCACCCACCAACCCACCCCTTACCATGTAGCCCCCACCCACCTACCCCACACCCTTCACTGTTGCCTCCAATCACACACATCCCCTTCCCTGTTGCCACACCCACCCACCCACCCACCCCTTCCCTGTTACCCACACCCACACCAACACAACCCTGTTGCCCCCACCCACCTACCAACCCCCTTCCCTGTTGCACCCACACAGTCACCCAAATCCTTCCCCTTTGCCCCCACCTACACCCTTCCCAGTTGCCAACACCCATCCACAAAACAGCCACCTTCCCTGTTACCCCCCACCCGCACACCGAGCCGCTTACAATTTGCCCCCACGCACCCACCCCCTTCCCTGTTGCCCCCACCCACCCACCACCGACCTTATTGCCCCCAACCACCCCCCCTTCCCTGTTGCCCCCCCCTCCCACCCAGTCCCTTACCTGTTGCCTGCACCCCTTCCCTGTTGCCCCCCACTTACACAGCCACACACCCCCTTCAGTGTTGCCCCGAAACAGCTAATAACCCACCCCCTTCCATGTTGCACCCACCCACCAACCAACCCCTTTCCCTGTTGCCCCCAACTACCCACCCACCCCCTTCCCTGTTGCCCCACCCCCTTTCCTGTTGCCTCCACCCACCCATCCACCCACCCCCTTCCGTGTTGCCCCCAAACACCCACCCACACACCCCCTTCTCTGTTGCCCCCACCCAACCACCCACCCCCATTGCTGTTGCCCCCCACCCACCCACCACCCACTTACCTATTGCCCCCACCCACCCACCCACACCCTTCCCTGTTGCCCCCACCCACCCACCCACACCCATTGCTGTTGGCCCCACACAGCCAGCCTTTCCCTGTTGCCCCCAACCAGCCACTCAAACACCCCCTTCCTTGTTACACCCACTCACCATCCAACAGCCTTCCCTATTGCCCCATCCACCCACCCACCCCTTCCCTGTTGCCCCAAATTCCCACCCACCTACTTCCCTGTTGCCCCCACCATCCTGCCCATTCCCTTCCCTGTTGCCCCCTCCCACTCTCACCATTCCCTGTTGCCTCCACCCAACCCCTTCCCTGTTGCCACCAACGACCCACCCCCTTCCATGTTGCCTCAATCCTCCCACCCCCTTCCCTGTTGCCCACAAACACCTACACACACCCTTTCCCTGTTGCCCCCCACCCATTTCACTGTTCCCCCTACCCACCCACCCCATTCCCTGTTGCCCCCACTCACCCACCCCATTCCCTGTTGCCCCCCCCACCCACTTTCCTATTGCCCCTAACCACACACCACCTTCTCAGTTGCCCCCCACTGCCCCACCCATCCACCGGCTTCCCTGTTGACCCCACCCACCCACCCACCCCCTTCACTCTTGCCACCAACCACCCCACCGCTTCCCCTGTTACCCTCACCCAATCAACCCCTTCCATGTTGCCCCCACCCACCCACACACCTCCTTCCCTGTTGCTCCCACCCACTTCCCTGTTGACCCCACACAACCACTCACCCTCCCCCTTCCCTCCAGCCACCCACACATGCACCCACTTCAATATTGCCCCCACCCACCCATACACCCACCCACCCCCCTTCCCTGTTGCAACCACTCCCACCCACCCACCCCTTCCCTGTTGCCCCCACACACCCCTCCACCTACCCTATTGCCTCCACCCACCACCTTCCCTGCTGCTCCCACCCACCCACCCACATTCCTATTGCCCCTTACCACCCACCTATCCCCTTCCCTGATGCCCCCAACCACCCACTGACCCCCTTCCCTGTTGTCCCCTCCCACCTCCCCACACCCTGCCCTGTTGCCCCCATCCATACTCCCCATTTCCTGTTGCCCCCACCCAAGCCCTTCCCTGTTGCCCTAACCCATCGACGCACCCCCTACCCTGTTAGCCCCTCACACCCCTCACCCATCCCTGTTGCCCCCAACAAACTACCCAGCCACTTCCCTGTAGCACCCACACACCCACCCATCCCCTTCCCTGTTGTCCCCACACACTCACCCAACTCCTTCCCTGTTGCCCCCACCCACCCACCAACACCCTTCCCTGTTGCTGACACCCATGCACCAAACCATCCCATTCCCTGTTACACCCACGCACACACCCACCCTCTTACCAGTTGCCCCAACCACCCACCCCCTTCCCTGTTGCCCCCACCTACCCCTTCCCTGTTGCCCCCTACAACCACTCCCTTCTCTGTTGCCCCCACCACTTCCCTGTTGCCACCACCTACCCACCCACCCCTTCCCTGTTGCCCCCAAGCACCCACCCATCAAGCACTTTCCCTGTTGCCCCCAACCACCCATACACCCACACACTTTGCTTTTGGCCCCACCCACCCACACACCCACCCCTAACCTATTGCCACCACTCCAACCCACTCATCCCTTCCCTGTTGCCCCCCACCCCTTCACTGTTTCCCCCACATACCCACCCACAGACCCCCTTCCCTATTGTCCCCAACCACCAGCCCACCCCCTTTCCTGTTGCCCCCAACCACCCACACAACCCCTTCCCTGTATCCCCCACACACTCACCACCCACTTCCCCATTGCCCCTACCCACCGCACATCCTCCCCTTCCCTGTTTCCCCCACCCACCCACACACCAACCACCCCCACCTTCCCTGTTGCCCCCACCCACCTACTTCCCTGTTGCCCCCACCCACCCACCCAACCCTTCGCTTTTGCTCCCACACAGCGAGCCTTTCCCTGTTGCCCTGAACCACCCACTCAAACATGCCCTTCCCTGGTACACCCACCCAAACTTTAACACCCTTCCCTTTTGCCCCCCACCCACGTACCCACCCCCTTCCCTGTTGCCCCCACCCATAAACACTCCCCCCTTCCCTGTTGGCCCCACCCACCCAACTGCCCACCTCCTTCTCTGTTACCCCCCACCCTCTGGCTCACCCCCTTCCCTGTTGCCCCTTCCCATACACCTGTCCACTACTTCCCTGTTGCCCCCAACTACCCACCTACCTACTTCCCTGTTGCCCCCACCCTCCCACCCACCCCCTTCCCTGTTGCAACCACTCACCCCCTTCCCTGTTGCACCCAACTCCTTCCATGTTGCCTCCAACCAATCATCCACTTCCCTGTTGCCCCAAACCACCCACCCCCCTACCCTGTTGCCCCCAACCATCGACATACGCACCCTCTTCCCTGTTACCCCCACCCACCCTCATCCATCCCTGTTGCCCCCACCCACCTACCCAGCCTCTTCCATGTTGCACCCACACACCCACCCACCAACTTCACTGTTGTCCCCCCAAACTCACCCAACTCCTTCCCTGTAGCCCCCACCCACACACCAACTCCCTTCCCTGTTGTCCCCCCCCAACCACCCACCCAAGTCTTTGTTCCCTTCTCCCAGCCAATCACCCATCCCCTTCTCTGTTGCCCCCACCCACCCACCCACACCCTTTGCTGTTGCCCTCACCCACACACAAACCCATTCCTGTTGCCCCACCCTCCCACACACCCACCCCTTCTTTGATGACAAAACCCACCCACCCCCTACCCTGTTGCCCCCAACCACCCACCCACCCATCCCCTTCCCTGTTAGCCCCACACACCCTCACCCATCCCTGTTGCCCCCCACCAAACTACCCAGCTCCTTCCTTGTAGCACCCACACAGCAACCCATTCCCTTCCCTGTTGTCCACACACACTCACCCAACTCCTTCCCTGTTGCCCCCACCCACCAACAACCTTCCTTGTTGCTGACATGCATGCACCAAACCATCCCCTCCCCTGTTACACCCACTCACACACCCACCCTCTTACCAGTTGCCCCAACCACACACCCCCTACCCTGCCTTCCCTGTTGCCCCCAACCACCCACCACCAACCTATTGCCCCTACCCATCCCCTTGCTTGTGGCCTGCTACCACCCACCACCTTCTCTGTTGCCCCCACCCCTTCCCTGTTGCCCCCAAACACCTACTCACCCACCCCTTCCATGTTGCCCCCACCCACACATACACCCACACACTTCCCTGTTACCCCCACCCACCCACACACCCACCCACGCCTTCCTTGTTTCCCTCACATACCCAATCACCCACCCCCCTTCCTTATTGCCCCCAACCACCAACCCTCCCACTTTCCTGTTGCCCCCAACCACCCACACAACTCCTTCCCTGTTGCCCCCACACACCCATCCACTTCCCCATTGCCCCCACCCACCCACACACCCACCCACTTCTCTGTTACCCCCACCCTCCCACTCACCCCCTTCCCTGTTGCTCTGACCCATGCACCTGCCCACCCCTTCCCTGTTGCCCGCAACTACCCACCCACCTACTTCCCTGTTGACCACACCCTCCCACACACACCCTTTCCTGTTGACCCCGCCCACCCACTCAGCCACACCCTTCCCTGTTGCAACCATACACTTCAATTAGCCCCCGCCCACCCAGCCACCCCTCCATTCCCCTTTGGTCCCACACACCCTGCCCCCCTTCCCTGTTGCCCACAAACACCCGCCCACCCCTTTCCCAGTTGCCACCACACACCCACACACCACCTTCCCTGTTGCCCCCCAAGCACCCACCCACCCACCCCCTTCCCTGTTGCCCCAAACCATCCACCCACAACCCTTTCCTGTTGCCGCCACCCACACACACACACATCCCTGTTGCCCCACCCTCCCAAACACCCACCCCTTCCCTGTTGACCCCACCCACCCCTACCCTGTTGCCCCCAACCACCCTCATACCCACCCCCTTCCCTGTTACCCCCAGCCACCCTCATCCATTCCTGTTGCCCCACCCACCTACCCAGCCTCTTCCATGTTGCACCCCACACACCCACCCACCCAATTCCCTGTTGTCCCCACAAACTCACCGAACTCCTTCCCTGTTGACCCCACCCACCCACCAACAACCTTCCCTGTTGCCCCCACCCAACCACCCACCCAAAGTCCATGTTGCCTTCTCCCACCCATCCATCCATCCCCTTCCCTCTTGCCCCCACCCACCCACACAACACCTCCCCTGTTGCCTCCACCCACCCATACACCCACACACTTCCCTGTTGCCCCCACTCACTCATACACCCACCCATGCCTTCCCTGTTTCCCCCACATACCCAATCACCCACCCCCTTCCTTATTGCCCCAAACCACCCACCCACCCCCTTTCCTGTTGCCCCCAACCACCCACACAGCTCCTTCCCTGTTGCCCCCAAACAACCATCCACTTCCCCGTTGCCCCCAACCACCCACACAACCACCCGCTTCCCTGTATCCCACACCCACCCACACACCCACCCACTTCTCTGTTTTCCCACCCTCCCACTCACCCTCTTCCCTGTTGCTCTGACCCACGCACCTGCCCATCCCTTCCCTGTTGCCTGCAACTACCCACCCACCTACTTCCCTGTTGCCCCCACCCTCCCACACACACCCTTTCCTGTTATCCCCACCCACCCACCCCCTTCCCTGTTGCACCCAGCCACACCCTTCCCTGTTGTAACCATCCACTTCAATTAGCCCTCGCCCACCCACCCACCCCTCCATTCCCTGTTGGTCCCACACACTCTGCCCCTTCCCTGTTGCCCACAAACACCCACCCACCCCTTTCCCAGTTGCCACCACACACCCACACACAACCTTCCCTGTTGCCCCCACCCACCCACACCCTTTGCTGTTGCCGCCACCCACAAACACACACTTCCCTGTTGTCCCCACACACTCACCCAACTCCTTCCCTGTTGCCTCCACACACCCACAAACACCCTTCCCTTTTGCTGACACCCATGCACCGAACCACCCCCTCCTTTGTTACACCCACACACACACCCACCCTCTTACCAGTTGTCCCAACCACACACCCCCTTCCCCGTTGCCCACACCCACCCCTTCCCTGTTGCCCCCCAACCACCCACCACCTAACCTATTGCCGGCACACACCCCCTTCCCTGTTGCCCCCTATCATCCACCCCATTCTCCATTGCCCCCACCACTTCCCTGTTGCCACCACCTACCCACCCACCCCTTCCCTGTTGCCCCCACCCACCCCTTCCCTGTTGCCCCCAGCCACCAACCACCTAACCTATTGCCCGCACACACCCCCCTTCCCTGTTGCCCCCTACCACCCACCATATTCTCCATTGCCCCCACCACTTCCCTGTTGCCACCACCTACCCACCCACCCCTTCCCTGTTGCCCCCAAACACCCACCCACTCACTCTTTTCCCTGTTGCCCCCAACCACCCATACACCCACACACTTTCCTGTTGCCCCCACCCACCCACACACCCACCCCTACCCTATTGCCACCACTCCAACCCACCCACCCCTTCCCTGTTGCCCCCACCCCTTCACTATTTCCCCCACGTACCCACCCACACACCCCTTCCCTATTGTCCACAACCACCCACCCACCCCCTTTCCTGTTGCCCCCAATCACCCACACAACCCCTTCCCTGTAGCCCCCACACACTCACCACCCACTTCCCCATTGCCACCACCCACCACACATCCTCCCCTTCCCTGCTTCCCCCACCCACCCACACACCAACACCCCGCACCTTCCCTGTTGCCCCCACCCACCTACTTCCCTGTTTCCCCCACCCACCTACCCACCCCTTCACTGTTGCCCCCACACAGCGAGCCTTTCCCTGTTGCCCCGAACCACCCACTCAAACACGCCCTTCCTTGGTACACCCAACCACACTTCAACACCCTTCCCTTTTGCCCCCACCCACGTTCCCACCCCCTTCCCTGTTGCCCCCCACCCATGAACACTCCCCCTTCCCTGTTGGCCCCACCCACTCAACTGCCCACCCCCTTCTCTGTTACCCCCACCCTCCCGCTCACCCCCTTCCCTGTTGCCCCTTCCTATGCACCTGCCCACCCCTTCCCTGTTGCCCCCATCTACCCACCTACCCACTTCCCTGTTGCCCCCACCCTCCCACACACCCCCGTTCCTGTTGCCCCCACCCACCCACCTCCTTCCCTGTTGCACCCAACACCTTCCATGTTGCCTCCAACCAATCATCCACTTCCCTATTGCCCCACCCACCCACACAGCCCCTTCCTTGTTGCCCCCACCCACCCAGCCACTTCCCTGTTGACCCCACACACACACCCACCCACCCTGTTCCCTGTTGCCCCCAACCACCCATGCACCCACACACTTCTCTGTTGTGTCCATCCACCCACACACCCACCCACCCCTTCCCTGAATCCACCACACACCCACCCACCCAGCCCCTTCTTTATTGCCCCAACCACCCACCCACCTCCTTTCCTGTTGCCCCCAACCACCCACACAACCCCTTCCATGTTGCCCCCAACCACCCACCACCTAGCCTATTGCCCGCACCCACCCCCTTCCCTGTTGCCCCCTACCAACCACCCCCTTCTCCATTGTCCCCACCACTTCTGTGTTGCCACCACCTACCCACCCACATCTTCCCTGTTGCCCCCAAACACCCACACACCCACCCCCTTCCTTGTTGCCCCCAACCATCGATACACTCACACACTTTCCTGCTGCCCCCACCCTCCCACACACCCAACCCCTACCATTTTGCCACCACTCCACCCCACCCAACCCTTCCCTGTTCCCACACCCCTTCACTGTTGTCCCCACATACCTACCCACACACCCCCTTGCCTATTGCCACCAACCACCCACCCACCCGCTTTCCTGTTGCCCCCAACCATCCACACAACGCTTCCCTGTAGCCCCCACACACCCACCACCCACTTCCCCATTGCCCCCACCCGCCCACACACCCTCCCCTTACCTGTTTCCCCCAACCACCCACACACCTACCCCCCAACTTCTCTGTTGCCCCCACCCACCTACATCCCAGTTTCCCCCACCCACCCACCCACCTTCTTCACTGTTGCCCCCACACAGCCAGCCTTTCCCTGTTGCCCCCAACCACCCACTCAAACATGCCCTTCATTGGTACACCCACCCAACATTCAACACCCTTCCCTTTTGCCCCCAAACACCTACCCACCCCCCTTCCTTGTTGCCCCCACTCATGAACACTCCCCCTTCCCTGTTGGCCCCACCCACCCAACTGCCCACCCCCTTCTCTGTTACCCCCCACCCTCCCACTCACCCACTTCGCTGTTGCCCTTTCCCATGCACCTGCCCACCCCTTTCCTGTTGCCCCCAACTACCTGCCTACCTACTTCCCTGTTGCCCTCACCCTCCCACACACACCCATTCCTGCTGCCCCCACCCACCCACTCCCTTCCCTGTTGCAACCAGTCACCCCCTTCCCTGTTGCACTCAACACCTTCCATGTTGCCTCCAACCAATCATCCACTTCCCTGATGCCCCACCCACCCACACAGCCCCTGCCCTGTTGCCCCCACCCACCCTCCCACCTACCCACTTCCATGTTGCCCCCAACTACCCACTAACCCTCTTCCCTGTTCCCCCAACCACCCACTAACCCCCTTCCCTGTTGTCCCCACCCACCTCTCCACACCCTGCTCTGTTGCCCCCATCCACATTCCCCATTCCCTGTTATCCCAAACCACGTCTCCACACCCTTCACTGTTACCCCCACCGAAAGCCCACCTTTCCTGTTGACGCTACACACCTTCACCATTCCCTGTTGCCCTCACCTAACCCCTTCCCAGTTGCCCCTCACCGACCCACCCCCTTCCTTGTTGCCTCAACCCACATACCCCCCCACTCCCTTATCTGTTTCCCACAAACTCCTAAAAAGCCCTTTCCCTGTTGCCCCCACACTCTTCCATGTTGCCCCACGCACCCAACTCTCCCTTTCCTGTTGCACCCACCAACCCACCCCTTCCATGTTGCCTCAACCCACCCACCCATCCCCTTCCCTGTTGTCCACAAACACCTACCTACCCCTTTCCCTGTTGCCCCAACCCACCCACACACCACCTTCTCTGTTGCCACCACCCAACCACCCACCCACTTCCCTGTTGCCTTCTCCCACCCATCCAACCATCCCCTTCCCTGTTGCCCATACCCACCCACCCACACCCTTTGCTGCTGCCCACACTCACACACACACACTTCCCTGTTGCCCCAACCTCCCACACACACCCCCTTCCCTGTTGAGCCCACCCAACCACCCCGTACCCTGTTGCCCCCAACCACCCACTCACCCACACCCTTTGCTGTTGCCCCACCCACCAACCCACCCCCTTCCCTGTTGCCCCCGCGCACCCATTACCTTCCCTGTTACACCCACACACCAATAGCCCCCTTCCCTGATGCCCCCACCCCCTTCCCTGTTGCCCCCACCCACAGACACACCCCCTTCCCTATTCTCCCCCACACGGACACACCCCCTTCGCTGTTGCCCCCCACCCACAGACCCACACTTTCCCTGTTGTCCCCACCCACCATCTTCCCTGTTGCCTGCACTGCCTTCCCTGTTGACCACACCCACCAGCCCACGCAACCACTTCCCTGTTGCCCACACCCACTCATCCACCTGCTTCCCTGTTGCCCACAATGACCCTAAACCTTCTCTCTGGCCCCAACCCAGCCACACCCTTCCATGTTATCCCCACCCACACACGCACCAACTTCCCTGTTGCCCCCACCCACACATCACCTTCCCTTTTACCCTGTTCCACCCACCCACCCCTTCATTGTTGACCCCTTGCACCCACCCTCTTCCCAGTTTACCTAAACCACCCAAACCCTTCCCTGTTGCCTGCATCCACCCACATACTTTCCTGTTGCCCCCACCCACCCACCCCATTCCAGTTGCCCCAACCTACCCACCCCCTTCCCTGTTGCTCCACCCACCCCCTTCCCTGTTGTCCCCAATCCCTTCCCTATTACCCCAACCCACCCATACACCCTCTTCCATGTTACCCCCAGCCACCCATCATCACCCTTCCTTCTTGCCCCCACCCACCCACCTCGTTTCCTGTTGCCCCACCCACTCACCTACCCTCTTCCCTGTTGCCCCACCCACCCACCCACCACCTTCCCTGTTGCCCCAGGCACACACCCACCCCATTCCCTGTTGCCCCAGCCACCAACCCACCCCATCCCTGTTGCCGCCACCCACGCATCCACCCACCCCCTTCCCTGTGGCCCTGCCCACCCCTTCCATGTTGCCCCCTCACACCCGCACCCACTTCCCAGTTGACGCCACACACCACATACCCTGTTGTACCCAGCCTCCCACCCACCCCTTCCCTTTTGCCCCCACCCACCCAACCCCTTCCCTGTAGCGCCATCCCGCCAACACCCATCCCTGTTGCCCCCTACCACCCACCCCTTTCCCATTTTCCCCAACACACCCAATCCCTTCACTGTTGCCCGCAACCATCCACATAATTCCATCTTCACCCCACCCTCCCACCACATCCCTGTTGCCCCAACCCACACATTCCCTTCTCTGCTGCCCCAACCACCCCATTCCCTGTTGCCCCCACCCACCCACCCACACCCTTCCTTGTTGCCCCACACACCCAACCACCCCCTTCCCTGTTGACCCCACCCAGCCATCCACTCACTTCCCTGTGGCACCCAACATCCCACCCCTTCCATGTTGCCCCCACCCACCCACCACTTTCCCTGTTGCCCCCACCCACCCAAACACCAACCCTTTTCACTGTAGCCCCCATCGCCTTCCATCGTGACGCGACCCACACAGCCCCTTCCATGTTGCCAACACCCCCTACCCTGCTGCGCTCACCCATCAAACCACCCACCCCCTTCCCTGTGACCCCACACCCAATGACCCACCCATCATTTTCCCTGTTGCCCCCACACACCCACCCACCTCTTTCCCTGTTGCCCCCACACCCCTCCTCCCTGTTGACCCACACACCCACCCACCCCTGTCCACATTGACCCTACCCACCCACACACCCACCTGCTTCCCTGTTGTCCCACCCACCCACACACCCTCCCACCCCCTTTCCTGTTGCCCCCACCCACCTGCTTCCCTGTTTCCCCCACCCACCCACCCACCCTCTTCGCTGTTGCCCCCACACAGCCAGCATTTCCCTCTTGCCCCCAACCACCCACTCAAACACTCCTTTCCTTGTTACACCCACCCAAACTCCAACAGCCTTCCCTGTTGCCCCCACACACCCACCCACCCACTACCCCATTGACCCCACCCACACATACACCCACCCACTTCCCTGTTGCCCGCACACTCCCACACACCCTCCCGCCCCCTTTCCTGTTGCCCCCACCCACCTGCTTCCCTGTTTCCCCCACCCACCCACCCCCTTCGCTGTTGCCCCCACACAGCCAGCATTTCACTGTTGCCCCCCAACCACCCACTCAAACAACCCCTTTCTTGTTACACCCACCCACCCTCCAACAGCCTTCCCTGTTGCCCGCACGCACCTATCCACCCCCTTCCCTGTTGCCCCCAACCACGAAACCTCCTCCTTCCCTGTTGGCACCACCCACTCACGCGCCCACCCCATTCCCTGTTTCCCCCACCCTCCCACCCCGTACCATGTTGCCCCCAACCCTCCGCTCCTTCCTTTCCCTGTTTCCCCCACCCACCCACCCACCTACTTCCCTCTTGCCTTCACCATCTCGCCCAGCCCCTTCCCTGTTGCATCCACCCTCTTCCATGTTGCCTCCAACTAACCAATCCATTCCCTGTTGCCCCCACCCAGCCACCTCCTACCCTATTGCACCCACCACCTTCCCTGTTGCCCCACCCACCCACACAGCATTCTTCCCTGTTGCCCCCATCCACCCACCCACCCACAAGCCTCCTTCCATGTTGCCCCCACCCACCCACCCACCCTCTTTCCTGTTGCCCCCACCACCCTCCCACCCCCTTCCCTGTTGCCCCCAACCACCCACTAACCCCCTTCCCTGTTGTCCCCATCCACCTCCACACACCGTGCTCTGTTGCCCCCATCCACTCTCACCCTTCCCTATTGTCCCAACCCTCCTCTCCACACCATTCACTGTTACCCCCACCCACACCCTCCTTTCCAGTTGCCCCCACCCACCTTTACCATTCCCTGTTGCCCTCACCTAACCCCTTCCCAGTTGCCCCTCACCGACCCACCCCCTTCCTTGTTGCCTCAACCCACACACCCACCCACCCCCTTCTCTGTTTCCCACAAACTCCTAAAAAGCCCTTTCCCTGTTGCCCCCACACTCTTCCATGTTCCCCCACGCACCCAACTCTCCCTTTCCTGTTGCACCCACCAACCCACCCCTTCCATGTTGCCTCAACCCACCCACCCAGCCCCTTCCCTGTTGTCCACAAACACCTACCTACCCCTTTCCCTGTTGCCCCCACCCACCCACACACCACCTTCTCTGTTGCCACCACCCAACCACCCACCCACTTCCCTGTTGCCTTCTCCCACCCATCCAACCATCCCCTTCCCTGTTGCCCATACCCACCCACCCACACCCTTTGCTGTTGCCCACACTCACACACACCCCCTTCCCTGTTGAGCCCACCCAACCACCCCGTACCCTGTTGCCCCCAACCACCCACTCACCCACACCCTTTGCTGTTGCCCCACCCACCAACCCACCCCCTTCCCTGTTGCCCCCACGCACCCATTACCTTCCCTGTTACACCCACACACCAATAGCCCCCTTCCCTGATGCCCCCACCCCCTTCCCTGTTGCCCCCACCCACAGACACACCCCCTTCCCGGTTCTCCCCCACACGGACACACCCCCTTCGCTGTTGCCCCCACCCACAGACCCACACTTTCCCTATTGCCCCCACCCACCATCTTCCCTGTTGCCTGCACTGCCTTCCCTGTTGACCACACCCACCAGCCCATGCAACCACTTCCCTGTTGCCCACACCCACTCATCCACCTGCTTCCCTGTTGCACACAATGATCCTAGACCTTCCCTCTGGCCCCAACCCAGTCACCCCCTTCCATGTTATCCCCACCCACACACGCACCAACTTCCCTGTTGCCCCCACCCACTCATCACCTTCCCTTTTACCCTGTTCCACCCACCCACCCCTTCATTGTTGACCCCTTGCACCCACCCTCTTCCCAGTTTACCTAAACCACCCAAACCCATCCCTGTTGCCTGCATCCACCCACATACTTTCCTGTTGCCCCCACCCACCCACCCCATTCCAGTTGCCCCAACCTACCCACCCCCTTCCCTGTTGTCCCCAATCCCTTCCCTATTACCCCAACCCACCCATACACCCTCTTCCATGTTACCCCCAGCCACCCATCATCAGCCTTCCTTCTTGCCCGCACCCACCCACCCCATTCCCTGTTGCCCCAGCCTCCCACCCACCCCATCCCTGTTGCTGCCACCCACGCATCCACCCACCCCCTTCCCTGTGGCCCTGCCCACCCCTTCCATGTTGCCCCCTCACACCCGCACCCACTTCCCAGTTGACCCCACACACCACATACCCTGTTGTACCCAGCCTCCCACCCACCCCTTCCCTTTTGCCCCCTACCACCCAACCCCTTCTCTGTAGCGCCATCCCGCCCACACCCATCCCTGTTGCCCCCTACCACCCACCCCTTTCCCATTTTCCCCAACACACCCAATCCCTTCACTGTTGCCCGCAACCATCCACATAATTCCATCTTCACCCCACCCTCCCACCACATCCCTGTTGCCCCAACCCACACACTCCCTTCTCTGCTGCCCCAACCACCCCATTCCCTGTTGCCCCCACCCACCCACCCACACCCTTCCTTGTTGCCCCACACACCCAACCACCCCCTTCCCTGTTGACCCCACCTAGCCATCCACTCACTTCCCTGTGGCACCCAACATCCCACCCCTTCCATGTTGCCCCCACCCACCCAAACACCAACCCTTTTCACTGTAGCCCCCATCGCCTTCCATGGTGACGCCACCCACACAGCCCCTTCCATGTTGCCAACACCTCCTACCCTGCTGCGCTCACCCATCAAACCACCCACCCCCTTCCCTGATGGACCCCCCACCCAATGACCCACCCATCATTTTCCCTGTTGCCCCCACACACCCACCCACCTCTTTCCCTGTTGCCCCCACACACCCTCCTCCCTGTTGACCCACACACCCACCCACCCCTGTCCACATTGACGCTACCCACCCACACACCCACCCGCTTCCCTGTTTCCTCCACCCACCCACCCACCCTCTTCGCTGTTGCCTCCACACAGCCAGCATTTCCCTGTTGCCCCCAACAACCCACTCAAACATTCCCTTCCTTGTTACACCCAACCAAACTCCAACAGCCTTCCCTGTTGCCCACACACACCCACACACCCACTTCCCCATTGACCCCACCCACACACACACCCACCCACTTCCCTGTTGCCCGCACACTCCCACACACCCTCCCACCCCCTTTCCTGTTGCCCCTACCCACCTGCTTCCCTGTTTCCCCCACGCAGCCACCCACCCCCTTTCCTGTTGCCCCCACCCACCTGCTTCCCTGTTTCCCCCAACCACCCACCCCCTTCGCTGTTGCCCCCACACAGCCAGCATTTCACTGTTGCCCCCAACCACCCACTCAAACAACCCCTTTCTTGTTACACCCACCCACCCGCCAACAGCCTTCCCTGTTGCCCGCACGCACCTTTCCACCCCCTTCCCTGTTGCCCCCAACCACGAAACCTCCCCCTTCCCTGTTGGCACCACCCACTCATGCGCCCACCCCATTCCCTGTTTCCCCCACCCACCCACCCCCTACCATGTTGCCCCAACCTCCCACTCCTTCCCTTCCCTGTTTCCCCCACCCACCCACCCACCTACTTCCCTGCTGCCTTCACCATCTCGCCCAGCCCCTTCCCTGTTGCACCCATCCACTTCCATGTTGCCTCCAACTAACCAATCCATTCCCTGTTGCCCCCACCCAGCCACCTCCTACCCTATTGCGCCCACCACCTTCCCTGTTGCCTCCAACCAATCATCCACTTCTCTGTTGCCCCACCCACCCACACAGCCCCTTCCCTGTTGCCCCCACCCACCCACAAGCCCCCTTCCCTGTTGCCCCCACCCGCCCACACACCCTCTTTCCTGTTGCCCCCACCACCCTCCCACCCCCTTCCCTGTTGCCCCCAACCACCCACTAACCCCCTTCCCTGTTGTCCCCATCCACCTCCACACACCGTGCTCTGTTGCCCCCATCCACTCTCACCCTTCCCTATTGTCCCAACCCTCCTCTCCACACCATTCACTGTTACCCCCACCCACACCCTCCTTTCCAGTTGCCCCCACCCACCTTCACCATTCCCTATTGCCCTCACCCAACCCCTTCCCAGTTGCCCCCCACTGACCCACCCCCTTCCTTGTTGCCTCAACCCACACACCCAACCATCCCCTTCTCTGTTTGCCACAAACTCCTACCCTACCCATTCCCTGTTGCCCCCACACTCTTCCCTGTTCCCCCACCCACCCAACTCTCCCTTCCATGTTGCCTCAACCCACCCACACAGCCCCTTCCCTGTTGCCCACAAACACCTACCCACAACTTTCCCCTTTTGCCCCAAACCACACACATACCATCTTCCCTGTTGCCCCCACCCAACCATCCACGCACTTCCCTGTTGCCTTCTCCCACCATCCAACCATCCCCTTCCCTGTTGCCACACCCACCCACACACACCCCCTTCCCTGTTGACCCCACCCATCCACCCCATACGCTGTTGCCCCAACCACCCACCCACACCCTTTGATGTTGCACCCACCCACACACACATCCTTCCCTGTTGCCCCACCCTCCTACACCCCCACCCCTTCCCTGTTTACACCACCCACCCAACCCTTACCCTTTTGCCCCCAACCACCCACCCACTTCACTGTTACACCCACCCACCGTCACCCATCCCTGTTGTCCCCACCCACCTACCCAGCCCTTTCCCTATTGCACCCACACACCCACCGACCCCCTTCCCTGTTGTCACCACACACTCACCCAACTCCTTCCCTTTTGCCCCCATCCATCCACCCACACCCTTCCATGTTGCCGACACCCATCCACCAAACCACCCCCCTTCGTATTACCCCCCACACACACCCACCCTCTTACCAATTGTTCCAACCACCCACCCCCTTACCTGTTGCCCCTACCCACCCCTTCCCTGTTGCCTCCACCCACCCACCCCATTCCCTGTTGCCCCCACCCATCCACCTACCCCCTTCCCTGTTGCCCCCACCCCTTCCCTGTTGACTCCACCCAGCCACACAACGCCTTCCTTGTTGCCCCACACACCCACCCACCCCCTTCCACAATGACCCTACCCACCCACCCACACACCCACCCGCTTCCCTGTTGCCCCCACACACCCACACAACCTTCCACCCCCTTCCCTGTTGCCTCAACCCATCCACCCCTTCCCTGTTGCCCACAAACACCTACCCACCCATTTCTATGTTCCCCCAAACCCTTCCCTGTTCCCCCACCAACCCATCCCCTACCCTGTTGCCTCCCCCACCCACACCTTCCCTGTTGCCTCCAGCCACCCACCCACCCCCTTCCCTGTTGCCCCCAGCCACCCACCCACCCCCTTCCCTGTTGCTCCCACCCACGCACACAATGCCTTTCCTGTTGCCCCCACACACCCACCCACCCCCTTCCACATTTTGACCCCACCCAACCACACACCCACCCGCTTCCCTGTTGCCCCCACACACCCACACACGCTCCCACCCCCTTTCCTGTTTCCCCCACCCACTTGTTTCCCTGTTTCCCCCACCCACCCACCCACCCCCTTCGCTGTTGCCCTCACAGAGCCAGCATTTCCCTGTTGCCCCCAACCACCCACTCAAACACCGTTTCCTTGTTACACCCACCCACCCTCCAACAGCCTTCCCTGTTGCCTGCATGCACCTATCCACCCCCTTCCCTAATGCCCCCACCCATGAAACCACCCCCTTCCCTGTTGGCACCACCCACCCATGCGCCCACCCCCTTCCCTGTTTCCCCCACACACCCACCCACCCCCTTCTCTGTTACCCCCAACCTCCCTCTCCTCCCCTTCCCTCTTGACCCCACCCACCTGCCCACCCCTTCCCTGTAGCCCCCAACTTTCTGCCCACCTACTTCCCTGTTGCCCCCACCATCCCGCCCACCCCTTTCCCTGTTGCACCCATCCACTTCCATGTTGCCTCCAACCAACCAATCCATTCACTGTTGCCCCCACCCAGCCACCCCCTTCCCTGTTGCCCCCACACAGCCACAACTTCCCTGTTGCGCCCATGACTTTCCCTGCTGCCTCCAACCAACAATCCACTTCCCTGTTGCCCCACACACCCACACACCCCCTTCTCTGTTACCCCCAACCTCCCTCTCCTCCCCTTGCCTCTTGACCCCACCCACCTGCCCACCCCTTCCCTGTAGCCCCCAACTTTGTGCCCACCTACTTCTCTGTTGCCCCCACCATCCCGCCCACCCCCTTCCCTGTTGCACCCATCCACTTCCATGTTGCCTCCAACCAACCAATCCATTCACTGTTGCCCCCACCCAGCCACTCCCTTCCCTGTTGCCCCCACACAGCCACCACTTCCCTGTTGCACCCATGACTTTCCCTGCTGCCTCCAACCAACAATCCACTTCCCTGTTGCCCCACACACCCACACACCCCCTTCCCTGGTACCCCCCCTCCCTCACGCATCCCTGCTGACCCACTCTACTACCCACTCCCTTCCCTGTTGCCCCAACCACACACACACCCCTTCCCTGTTGCCCCAACCCACCCACCCACCCTCTTCCCTGTTGCCCCCAACCACCCACCCACTACTTTCCCTGTTGCCACCACCCATGCTCCCAGCCGCTTCCCTATTGACTCCACACACCCACCCACCCACCCCCTTCCCTGTTGCCCCCAACTACCCACACACCCACCCCCTTCCCTGTTGACACTACTCCCACCTACCCACCCCCTTCCCTGTTGCCCTCACCCACCCTCCACCTACCCTATTGCCTCCTCCCACCCCCTTCCCTGTTGACCCCATGCACCCACGCCATTCCCTGTTGCCCCTACAGCATCCCTGTCCCCCCCACCTACCCACCCATCCCTTCCCTACTGCCCCCATCCACACACCCAGCACGTTCCCTGTGGCACCCACCCACCCACACACCCACCCAACCCCTTCCCTGTTGCACCGTCCCACCTCCTTCCCTGTTGCCCCACCCACCCACCCTCTTACCTGTTGTCTCCACTGCCTTCCCTGTTGCCCCCAACGTCCCAACCACCCCTTTCTTGTTGCCCCCACCCTCCCAACCACCCCCTTCCCTGTTGCCCCCACCCTCCCACCCACCCCCTTACCTGTTGCCCCCACCCTCCCACCCACCCCCTTCCCTGTTGCACCCACCCACCCACAACCTTACATTTTGCCCCCACCCACCCACCGCCTTCCCTGTTGCCCCCACCCCCTTCCCTGTTGCCCTCAACCACGCTCCCACACCCTTCCCTGTTGCCCCCACACACCCACCCAACAAGATCCCTGTTGACCCCACACACAAACACCCTAATACCTGTTGCCCCCACCCGCCAACCCACCACCTTCCCTGTTGCCCGCACTCACCCATGCCCTTGCCTGTTGCCCCCTCACACCCCTTCCCTGTTGACCCCACCCACCCAACCACGCAACCACTTCGCTGTTGGCCCCACTCAACCAATCCCTTCCCTGTTGACCCCACCCACCCATCCACTTCCCTTTTTACCCCCACTCATTCGCCACCTTCCCTGTTGACCCCACCCAGCCAACTCTTACCTTGATGTCCCCACCCACCCACCCACCCACTATCCTGTTCCGCCACACACCCACCCCCTACCATGTTGCCTCCACCCACCCGCTTCCCTGTTACCCCAACCCACAAACCCACCCGCTTCCCTGTTGCTCCCACCCACCCACCTCCTTCCCTGTTGCCCACACCCACACACCCACCCCATTCCCTGTCGCCACCACACACCACATTTGCTGTTGCCCCCACCCGCCCTCCACCCGCTACCCTGTTGCTCCCACTCAAACCCTTCTCTGTTGCCCAAACCCATCCACACTCCCCCTTCCATGTTGCCCACACCCACACACCAGCTTCCTTGTAGACCACACCCCCATCCCTGATGCCCCCCACCCAACCACACACGCACCCCTTTCCCTGTTGCCCCCACCCACCCACCAACCCAGTTCCCTGTTGCCCCCACCCACCCACCCCCTTCACAGTTGCCCCCAACCACCTAACCCCTTCCCTGTTGCCCACACCCACCTACCAACCCACCTTCCCTTTTGCTCCCTCTTATTCACCACCTTCCCTGTTGCCCCCACCCAGCCACCCCGTTGCCTGTTGTCCTCACACACCCACCAACCCACTCACCTGTTGCCTCCAGCCACCTGCTTCCCGGATGCCCCCAGCCACCCACCAACCCGCTTCCCAGTTGCCCCCAACCACCCACCAACCCACTTCCCTTTTGCCCCCACCCACCCACCCACCCACTTCCTTGTTGCCCCCACCCATGCTCCCACCCACCCACTTCCCTGTTGCCCCCAGCCACACACCCACCCGCTTCCCTGTTGCCCGCACCCACCCACCCACCCACTTCCCTGTTGCCCGCACCGCCTTCCCTGTTGCCCCCACCCACTCACCCACATGCTTCCCTGTTGCCCGCACCACCTTCCCTGTTGCCCCCACCCACTCACCCACCTGCTTCCCTGTTGCTCAAACTGACACAGAACCTTCCCTCTGGCCCCAACTCAGCCACCCCCTTCCATGTTGCCCCCACCCACACATCACCTTCCCTTTTACTCTGTTCCACCCACCCACACCTTCCCTGTTGCCCCCTCACACCCACCCTCTTCCCAGTTTCCCCAAACCACCCAACCCCTTCCCTGTTGCCTGCACCCACCCACATACTTCCCTGTTGCCCTCACCCACCCAAATCCCTGTTGTCCCCAACCCCTTCCCTATTACCCCAACCCGCCCATACACCCTCTTCCATGTTACCCCCCACCCACCCAGCATCACCCTTCCCTCTTGCCCCCACCCACCCAGCCACCTCATTTCCTGTTGCCCCCCACCCACCCACCCCCTTCCATGCTGCCCCCAACCCCTACCCTGCTGCCCTCATCCACCAAACCACCCACCCCCTTCCCATAAGAACCCCCCACACAGCAACCCACCCATCCCTTTCCCTGTTGCCCCCTCACACCCATCAAACCCCTTCTATGTTGCCCCAGCCACCCATCCAACCACTTCCCTGTTGCCCCAGCCACCCACCCACAACATCCCTGTTGCCGCCACCCATGCATCCACCCACCTCCTTTCCTGTTGCGCCGCCCACCCCTTCCCTGTTGCCCCCTCACACCCGCACCCACTTCCCAGTTGAAACCAGGCACCACATACCCTGTTGCCCCCAGCCTCCAACCCACCCCTTCCCTTTTGCCCCCACCAACCCACCCCCTTCCCTGCAGCGCCAACCCACCCACACCCTTCCCTGTTGCCAACACCCACCCACCCCTTCCCATTTTCCCCAACACACCCAACCCCTTCCCTGTTGCCTGCAACCACCCACATACTTTCCTGTTCCCCCCACCCCCTACCACATCCCTGTTGCCCCAACCCATGCACTCTCTTCCCTGCTGCCCCAACCACCCCATTCACAGTTGCCCCCACACACCCACCCACCCCCTTCCCTGTTGCCCCACCCACCCAACCACACCCTTCCCTGTTGACCCCACCCCGCCATCCACACCCTTCCCTGTGGCCCCCACCATCCCACCCCTTCCCTGTTGCCCCCACCCACCAACCGCCTTCCATGATGCCCGCACCCACCCGCCACTGTCCCTTTTGCCCCCACATACCCAAACACCCAACCTTTTCACTGTAGCCCCCATCCTCTTCCCTGTTGACGCTACCCACTCAAACCCTTCCCTGTTACCCCCCACCCCATTCGCAGTTGCCCCCACCCAACCACCCGATTCCCTGTTGCCCTCACGCACCTATTACCTTCCCTGTTACACCCATACACCCACAACCCCCTTCCCTGTTGCCTCCACCCCCTTCCCTGTTGCCCCAAGCCACAGACACACCCCCTTCCCTGCTCCCCCACACACGGACCCACCCCCTTCACTGTTGCCCCCACCCACAGACCCACACTTGCCCTGTTGCACCCAGCTACCCACTTCCCTGTTGCCCACACCGCTTTCCCTGTTGACCACACCCACCAGCCCACCCAACCACTTCCCTGTTGCCCCCACCAACTCGCCCACCTGCTTCCCAATTGCCCACAATGACTCTAAACTTTCCCTCTGCCCCAACACAGCCACCCTCTTCCATGTTGCCCCCACCCAAACACGCACCCCTTCCTTGTTGCCCCCACCCACCCACCACCTTCCATGTTGCCCCCACCCACCCACCACTTTTCCTGTTGCCCCACCCACCCAAACACCCACACTTTTCACTATAGCCCCTACCCCCTTCTCTGTTGACCCCACCCACACAGCACCTTCCCTGTTACCCCCACACCTTCCCTGTTGCCCCCACCCACCCACCGCTTCCCTGCTCCCCCACCCACACACACCCTTCCCTGTTACCCCCACCCCCTTCCCTGCTGCCTCCACCAACACATACACCCACTTCCCTGTTGCCCCCACCCACACAACACAGTCCCTGTTACCCCATCCACCCACCCACCCCTTCCCTGTTGCCCCCTCGCACCCACGCTCTTCCCAGTTTCCGCAAACCACCCAACCCCTTCCTTGTTGGCCGCACTCACCCACATACTTCCCTGTTGCCCCCACCCACCCACACCATCCCAGTTGCCCCAACCTACCCACCCTCTTCCCTGTTGTCCACAACCCCTTCCCTATTACCCCAATCAACCCATACACGCCCTTGCATGTTACACCCACCCACCCGGCATCACCCTTCCCTCTTGCCCCCACCCACCCATACAACCCCTTCCCTGTTGCCCCCTCACACCCACCCACCTCCTTTCCTGTTGCCCCACTCACCCACCCACCCCCTTCCCTGTTGTCCAAACCCACCCACCCACCCCCTTCCATGTTGCCCCCACCCCTACCCTTTTGCCCTCACCCACCAACCCACCCACCCCCTTCCCTGTTGCCCCCTCCCACCCCCACCAACATCCCAGTTTACCTCATGCACCCCATACCCTGTAGCCCCCAGCAATCCACCAACACCCTTACCTGTTGCCCCCTCTCACACACACCCGTCCCTGTTGCCCCCACCCAACCACCCTGTTCCCATTTTCCCCAGCCCACCCAACCCCTTTCCTGTTGCCTGCACCCACCCACATGCTTCGCTGTTGCCCCACCCATCCACCACATCCCTGTTTCCCCAACCCACCACCCCGTTCCCTGTTGCCCACACCCACCTACCCACCCCTCTTCCCTTTTGCCCCCACTCATTCACCAACTTCCCTGTTGCCCCCACCCTGCCACTCCATTCCCTGTTGCCCCACCCACACACCCACCTCCTTCCCTGTTGACTCCAGCCACCCACCCCCTTCCCTGTTGCCCCCAGCCATGCCCTTCCCTGTTTCCCCCTCCCACCCCCTTCACTGTTGCCCCCACCTACCCACCCCACTTCCCTTTTGCCCCCACTCATTCACCACATTCCCTGTTGCCCACTCTCAGCCACCCCGTTCCTTATTGCCCCCACCCAGCCACCAGCCCCTTCTCTGTTGCCCTGACCCACCCACACCTTCCCTGATGCCCACGCACAACCACCCCTCCCCTTTTGCCCCCCCCACTCCCCACCTTCCCTGTTGACACACCCACACTCACTCTTCCCAGTTACCCCCCAGCCACCCAATTCCCTGTTGACCCACTCAGCCATCCCCTTGCCTGTTGCTCCCACCCACACACCAGCTTCCTTGTAGACCACACCCCCTTCCCTGTTGCCCTTACCCAGCCACCCACCCACTCCCTTCCCTGATGCCCCCCACCCAACCACCCACACACGCCATTCCCTGTTGACGCAACCACCCCCTTCTCTGTTTCCCCCAAACGCCCCACACTCCCCCTTCTATGTTGCCCACACCTCTTCCCTGTTGCCCCCACCCACCCACCCCCTTCCCTGTTGCTCACACCAATGCACCCCCTTCCCAGTTTCCCCCACCCAGCCACCAACTTCCCTGTTACTGCCACCAACCCACGCACCGTCTTCCCTGTTGCCTCGACCCCCTTCTCGGTTACCACACACCCCCTTCGCTGCTAACCGCACCCAACCACCTACACCCTTCCCTGTTGCCCCCACCCTCCCAACCACCTCCGTCCTTGTTGCCCCCAACCACCCGTTTCCTGTTGCCCCCACACACCCATCCAACATTATCACTGTTGCCCCCACCCTCCTACCCCCTTCCCCATTGCACCACTCACCCACCATCCCACTCTTTTCCCTGTAGCCCCTGCCACATTCCATGCTGACCACACTCACCTACTCACCCCCTTCCCTTTTGCCCCCACTCATTCAACACATTGCCTTTTGCCCCCACCCAGCCACCCCATTCCCTGTTGCCCCCACCAACCAACCAACCCCCTTGCCTGTTGCCACCACCCACCCCAAACCACTTCCCTGATGCCCCCAGGAGCCATATTCACTGTTGGCCCCACCCACCCTCCACCCCTTCCCTTTTGCCCCCACCCACCCCCTTCGCTGTTGCCCACAAACCCCCCACACAACCCCTTCCATGTTGCCCACAACCCCTTCCCTGTTGCCCCCACCCACCCACCCTTTCCCTGTTGCCCCATCCCACCCACCCACACATCCCCTTCCCAGTATCCCCCACACCCAGCCACTTCCCTGTTGCCTCCACCCACCCACCAACCACCTTCCCTGTTGCCACACCCCCTTCACTGTTACCCCCACCAACCCGCCAACATCCTTCCCTGTTGCCCGCACCCTCCCACCCACCCCATCCCTGTTGACCCCACAAACCCACCCCTTCCCTGCTGCCCACACACACACCTTCCCTGTTGTCCCCACACAACCACCCAACAACTTCCCTGTTGCCCCCATACACACAACCCAATTCCTGTTGCCCCCACCCGCCCACCCACCCACTTCCCTGTTGCCCCCACACACCCAACAACTTCCCTGTTGCCCCCACACACCCAACAACTTCCCTGTTGCACCCACGCACACACCCCAATCCTTGTTGCCCACACACTCCCACCCACCCTCCCACTCTTTTCCATGTAGCCCCCACCCACTTCCGTGCTGCCCACACCCACCCACCAACCCACTTACCTGTTCGCACAACCACCCACCCCCTTCCCTGTTGCCTCACCCACCCACTTCCCTGTTGCCCCCACCCACACACTCATGGGCTTTGCTGTTGCCCTCACACACCCACCCCCCTGCTTCCCTGCTGCCCCACCAACCCTGCAACATACCTTTGGCCCCAACCCAGCCAACCCCTTCGCTGTTGCCCCCACCCACACACCCCCATCCCTGTTGCCCCCTCCCAACCCTTTCACTGTTTCCCCCACCATCCACCCCCTTCCCAGTTTCCCCCACAATCCCACTCACCGTGTTGCTGCCACCCAAGCAACCATTCCCTGTTGCCCCCTCCCACTACCATCCCTGTTGCCCCACCCACCCACCCTCTTCACTGTTGTCTCAACCCCCTTCCCTGTTACCCCCACCCACACTCCAACACCCTTCTCTGTTGCCCCCACCCACCTACACACAGCCTTCCTTGTTGCCCCCCACCCATGAAACCTCCCCATTCCCTGTTGCCCCCATCCACACACCAACTTCCCTGTTGCCCCACCCACCCAACCACCCCCTTCCCTGTTGACCCCACCCAGCCATCCCACCCCTTCCCTGTTGCCCCCACCCACCCACCACCTTCCATGTTGCCCCCACCCACCCACCACTTTTCCTGTTGCCCCCACCCACCCAAACACCCACCCTTTTCACTATAGCCCCTACCCCCTTCTCTGTTGACCCCACCCACACAGCACCTTCCCTGTTACCCCCACACCTTCCCTGTTGCCCCCACCCACCCACCGCTTCCCTGTTACCCCCACCCCCTTCCCTGCTGCCTCCACCAACACATACACCCACTTCCCTGTTGCCCCCACCCACACAACACAGTCCCTGTTACCCCATCCACCCACCCACCCCTTCCCTGTTGCCCCCTCACACCCACCCTCTTCCCAGTTTCCGCAAACCACCCAACCCCTTCCTTGTTGGCCGCACCCACCCACATACTTCCCTGTTGCCCCCACCCACCCACACCATCCCAGTTGCCCCAACCTACCCACCCTCTTCCCTGTTGTCCCCAACCCCTTCCCTATTACCCCAACCAACCCATACACCCCCTTGCATGTTACACCCACCCACCCGGCATCACCCTTCCCTCTTGCCCCCACCCACCCATACAACCCCTTCCCTGTTGCCCCCTCACACCCACCCACCTCCTTACCTGTTGCCCCACTCACCCACCCACTCCCTTCCCTGTTGTCCAAACCCACCCACCCACCCCTTTCCATGTTGCCCCCACCCCCTACCCTTTTGCCCTCACCCACCAACCCACCCACCCCCTTCCCTGTTGCCCCCTCCCACCCCCACCAACATCCCAGTTTACCCCATGCACCCCATACCCTGTAGCCCCCAGCAATCCACCAACACCCTTACCTGTTGCCCCCTCTCACACACACCCGTCCCTGTTGCCCCCACCCAACCACCCTGTTCCCATTTTCCCCAGCCCACCCAACCCCTTTCCTGTTGCCTGCACCCACCCACATGCTTCGCTGTTGCCCCCACCCACCCACCACATCCCTGTTTCCCCAACCCACCACCCCCGTTCCCTGTTGCCCACACCCACCTACCCACCCCTCTTCCCTTTTGCCCCCACTCATTCACCAGCTTCCCTGTTGCCCCCACCCTGCCACTCCATTCCCTGTTGCCCCACCCACACACCCACCTCCTTCCCTGTTGACTCCAGCCACCCACCCCCTTCCCTGTTGCCCCCAGCCATGCCCTTCCCTGTTTCCCCCTCCCACCCCCTTCACTGTTGCCCGCACCTACCCACCCCACTTCCCTGTTGCCCCCACCCACCCACCCCCTTCCCTGTTGCCCACACCAACGCACCCCCTTCCCAGTTTCCCCCACCCAGCTACCAACTTCCCTGTTACTGCCACCAACCCACGCATCGTCTTCCCTGTTGCCTCGACCCCCTTCTCGGTTACCACACACCCCCTTCGCTGCTAACCGCACCCAACCACCAACACCCTTCCCTGTTGCCCCCACCCTCCCACCCACCTCCGTCCTTGTTGCCCCCAACCGCCCCGTTTCCTGTTGCCCCCACACACCCATCCAACGTCATCACTGTTGCCCCCACCCTCCTACCCCCTTCCCCATTGCACCACTCACCCACCCTCCCACTCTTTTCCCTGTAGCCCCCACCACATTCCATGCTGACCACACTCACCTACTCACCCCCTTCCCTTTTGCCCCCACTCATTCAACACATTGCCTTTTGCCCCCACCCAGCCATCCCATTCCCTGTTGCCCCCACCAACCAACCAACCCCCTTGCCTGTTGCCACCACCCACCCCAAACCACTTCCCTGATGCCCCCAGGAGCCATATTCACTGTTGGCCCCAACCACCCTCCACCCCCTTCCCTCTTGCCCCCACCCACCCCCTTCGCTGTTGCCCACAAACCCCCCACACAACCCCTTCCATGTTGCCCACAACCCCTTCCCTGTTGCCCCCACCCACCCATCCCCTTCCCTGTTGCCCCATCCCACCCACCCACACATCCCCTTCCCAGTATCCCCCACACCCAGCCACTTCCCTGTTGCCGCCACCCACCCACCAACCACCTTCCCTGTTGCCACACCCCCTTCACTGTTACCCCCACCAACCCGCCAACATCCTTCCCTGTTGCCCGCACCCTCCCACCCACCCTGGCCCTGTTGACCCCACACACCCACCTCTTCCCTGCTGCCCCCACACACCCCTTCCCTGTTGTCCCCACACAACCACCCAACAACTTCCTTGTTGCCCCCACACACACAACCCAATTCCTGTTGCCCCCACCCGCCCACCCACCCACTTCCCTAAAGCCCCCACACACCCACCAACAACTTCCCTGTTGCCCCCACGCACACACCCCAATCCCTGTTGCCCACACACTCCCACCCACCCTCCCACTCTTTTCCATGTAGCCCCCACCCACTTCCGTGCTGCCCACACCCACCCACCAACCCACTTACCTGTTCGCACAACCACCCACCCCCTTCCCTGTTGCCTCACTCACCCACTTCCCTGTTGCCCCCACCCACACACTCATGGGCTTTGCTGTTGCCCTCACACACCCACCCCCTGCTTCCCTGCTGCCCCACCAACTCTGCAACATACCTTTGGCCCCAACCCAGCCAAACCCTTTGCTGTTGCCCCCACCCACACACCCCCTTCCCTGTTGCCCCCTCCCAACCCTTTCACTGTTGCCCCCACCATCCATCCCCTTCCCAGTTTCCCGCACAAACCCACTCACCCACTTCCGTGTTGCTGCCACCCAAGCAACCATTCCCTGTTGCCCCCTCCCACTACCGTCCCTGTTGCCCCACCTACCCACCCTCTTCACTGTTGTCTCAACACCCTTCCCTGTTACCCCCACCCACCCACACACCCCCCTTTGCTGTTACCAACACCGACCCACCAACACCCTTCCCTGTTGCCCCCACACTCCCACCCACTCCCTTCCCTCTTTCCACCATGCACACACCCCAATCACTGTTGCCCCACCCACCCACTTCCCCGTTGCCCCCACCCACCCACCCTCCCACTCCTTTCCCTGTAGCCCCCATCCCCTTCCCTGCTGCCCACACCCACCCACCCACCCCCTTCCCTGTTAACCCCACCGTCCCACCCACCTCCTTCCCTGTTGCCCTCACCCATCCATCCACCCCTTCCTTGTTGCCCCAAACCACCCACCCACCTCCTTCCCTGTTGCCCCAAACCACCCACCCACCTCCTTCTCTTTTGCCCCACCCACCCAGCCACCCACCCTCTTCCCTGTTGCCCCCACCCACCACCCACCCCATTCCCTGTTGGCCGCACCCACCCAACACCTTCCCTGTTGCCCCCACCCACCCATAGACCCCATTCCCTGTTGCCACCACACACCCACCACTTTCCCTGTTGCACACAAACACCCACCACATTTCCCTGTGTCCCCCACCCTCCCACCCCCTTCCTTCTTACCCCCACCCACCCACAAAGCCACTTCCCTGTTACCCCATCCCCCTTCCCTGTTGCCTCAACTCACGGACCCACCCCCTTCACTGTTGCCCCCACACATGCCCCCCTTCCCTGTTGCCCCCTCCCACCTACCCACCCCCTTCCATGTGGCCCCCACCCATGAACCCACCCCGTTCCCTGTTGCCCCCACCCATCAACCCCCTTCACTGCTGTCCCCACTCACACTCCCCCTTCCATGTTGCCCCCCACCCAACTCCCCAGCCCCTTCTCTTTTGCCCCATGCACCCAACTACTCCCTTCACTGTTGACTCCACCCAGCCATCCACCCCCTTGCCTGTTACCCCACCAACCCACCCCTTTCCCTGTTGCCCCCACCACCCTCACCCTTCCATGTTGCCCCACCAACATATTTCCCTGTTGCCCCCACCCCCATTCCCTGTTGGCCCCACCCACCCACAACCTTCCCTGTTACCCCCCACCCACCCATTAACCCACTTCCCTGTTACCCCGACACCCATTCCTGAAGGCCCCACCCATGAACCCACCCCATCCCTGTTGCCCCCACACATGCCCCCCTTCTCTGTTGCCCCCACCCACCGACCCAGCCCTTCCCTGTTGCCCCCACTCAGCCACCCACACACTTCCCTGTTGCCCGCACAACCCTTCCCTGTTGATCCCATCCACCAACCCACCCAACTTCTTCCCTTTTGCCCCCCAACCACCCATCCGCTTCCCTGTTGCCCCCACCAACCCTACACCTACCCTCTGGCCCCATCCAGCCACCCCCTTCCATGTTGCTCCCATCCAACCACCCACCCACTTCTCTGTTGTCCCGACCCACCCATCACCATCACTGTTACCCCAACCACACACCCACCCCTTCCCTCTTGCCCCCATCCACCCAACCACCCACCCCCTTCCCTGTTGCCTCCACCCTCCCAACCACCCACCAGCTTCCCTGTTGACCCCACTCGCCCCCCCATCCACCAATTCCCTGTTGCCCCCACCCATTCGATTCCCTGTTGACCTACTCACCCACGCCTTCCCTGTTGCCCCCACCAAGTCACCCCTTCCCTGTTGCCCACAAGCAAACACCCAGACACCCCCTTCCCTTTTGCTGCCACCCATCCACCCACACATCCACTTCCCTGTTACCCCCCACCCACCCTCCAACATCTTTCTGTGTTGCCCCCTCCCACCCACCCACCCCCTTCCCTGTGGACCCCACCCATGAACCCACCCCATTCCCTGCTGCCCCCACCCACACACCCCCTTCCATGTGGCCCCACCTACCCACCCACCCCCTTCCCTGTTGAGCCCACCCACACATCACCTTCCCTGTTACCCCCATCCCATTCCTTGTTGCACCCACCCACCCACCCCCTTCCCTGTTCCCCCACCCACCCACAACCTTCCTTGTTACCCCCACCCACCGACACAGCCCTTCCCTGTTGCCCCCACTCAGCCACCCACCCACTTCCCTGTTGCCTGCACACACTTACCTGTTGATCACACCCACCAACCCACCCAACCTCTTCCCTTTTTCCCCCCACCTACCCACTCGCTTCCCTGTTGCCCTCACCAACCCTACACCTACCCTCTGGCCCCAACCCAGCCACCTCCTTCCATGTTGCCCCCATCCACCCACCCACCCACATCCCTGTTGCCCCCACCCACCCATCACCTTCATTGTTACCCCCAACCACACACCCATCCCTTCCCTCTTGGACCCCATCCACCCAACACCCACCCCCTTCCATATTGCCCCGACCCTCCCAACCACCCACTTGCTTCCCTGTTGCCCCCACTCGCCTACCCACCCATCAATTCCCTGTTGCCCCCACCCACCCGATTCCCTGTTGACCCACTCACTCACCCCCTTCCCTGTTGCCCCCACCCACACACCAGCTTCCTTGTAGACCCCACCCCTTCCCTGCTGCTCTCACCCACCCACCCACACCCTTACCTGATGACCCCCCACCCAACCACCCAACCACCCCTTTTCCTGTTGCCCCCACCCACCCCTTCAATGTTGCCTGCACCCCCTTCCCTGTGGCCCCACCCACCCACTTCCTTCCCTGTTGCCACCACCAACCCCAAACCACTTCCCTGTTGCCCCCACCCACCCCTTCACTGTTGCCCACACACCCCCCACACTCTCCATTCCATGTTGCCCACACCAAACCACCCCCTTCCCTGTTGCCCCCTCCCACTCCTTCACTGTTGCCCGAACCCACACATCCCCTTCCCAGTTTCCCCCACCCACCCACCCACTTCCCTGTTGCCGCCATCCACCCACCCTCTTCCCTTTGCCTCCACCCCCTTCCCTGTTACCACAACCCACACACACACCCCTTTCACTGTTACCCCCACCCACCCTTCAACACCCTTCCCTGTTGCCCCAACCCTCCCACCCACCCAATCCCTGTTGCCCCCACCCACCCACCCCTTCCCTGTTGCCCCCACCCACCCCTTCCCTGTTGCCCCCGCACACCCACCCATCAACTTCCCTGTTTCCCCCACACACACACCCTCCCAATCTTTTCCCTGTCACCCCCACCCCCCTTCCATGCTGCCCACTCCTACCCACCCACCCCATTCCCTGTTGCCCCCACACACGCACCCCCTTCCCTGTTGCCTCCACCCACCCACTTCTCTGTTGGCCCCCACCCACCCAACCCTTTCCCTGTTGCCCACACCCACCTACCCACCTCCCTTCCATTCTGCCCCCACTCATTCACCACATTCCCTGTTGCCCCCACCCAGCCACATCATTCCTGTTGCCCCCACCCACACACACATGGGCTTCCCTGTTGCCGCCACCCAACACCTTCCCTGTTGCCCCACACACCCATCCTCTTCACTGTTGTCTCCACCCCCCTTTCCAGTTACCCCCACCCACCCACACACCCACTTTGCTGTTACCAACCACCATCCACCAACAGCCTTCCTTGTTGCCCCCCACCCTCCCACCCACCCCTTCCCTCTTGCTGCCACCCACCCACCTACCCCCTACCCTGTTGCCATCACCCACCCACCCCCTTCCCTGTTGCCCCAATCCACGGACCCCACCCCATTCCTTGTTTCACCCACACAAGCCCCCTTCACTGTTGCCCCCACCCACCGACACAGCCCTTCCCTGTTGCCCCCACTCAGCCACCCACCCACTTCCCTGTTGGCTGCACACCCTTCCCTGTTGATCCCACCCACCAACTCACCCAACATCTTCCCTTTGTCCCCCCACCCACCCATCCACTTCCCTGTTGCCCCCCACCGACACTACACCTTCCCTCTGGCCCCAGCCCAGCCACCCCTTCCCTGTTGCCCCCACCCACCCATCACCTTCACTGTTACCCCCAACCACACACCAATCCCTTCCCTCTTGCCCCCATCCACCCAACCACCCACCCCCCTTCCCTGTTGCCCCCACCCTCCCAACCACCCACCTGCTTCCCTGTTACTCCCATTCACCTACCCACCCACCAATTCCCTGTTGCCCCCACCTACCCGATTCCCTGTTGACCCCACTTACCCTCCCCTTCCCTGTTGCCCCACCCACACCAGCTTCCTTGTAGACCCCACCCTCTTCCCTGCTGCACTCACCCACCCACCCACACCCTTCCCTGATGATTCCCCACCCAACCACCCACCCACTCCATTCCCTGTTGCCCCCATGCACCCCCTTCAATGTTGCCTGCAACCCCTTCCCTGTGGCCCCCACCTTCCCCCTTCGCTGTTGCCCACAAACCCCCCACACTTTCCCTTCAATGTTGCCCACACCCCCTTCCCTCTTGCCCACACCCACCCACTCCCTTCCCTGTTGCCCCCCTCCCACCCCCTTCACTGTTGCCCTCACCCACAAACCCCCTTCCCAGTTTCCCCCACCTTCCCACCCACTTCCCTGTTGTCTCCACCCCTTCCCTGTTACCACAACACACCCACACACCCCCTTCACTGTTACCCCCACCCACCCTTCAACACCCTTCCCTGTTGCCCCAACCCTCCCACCCACTCCGTCGCTGTTGCCCCCACCCACCCACCCCTTCCCTGTTGCCCCCACCCACCCCTTCCCTGTTGCCCCCGCACACCCAACCAACAACTTCCCTGTTACCCCCCACACACACATCCCAATCCCAGTAGCCCCAACCCTTCCACCACCTTCTCCGTTGCCCCCACCTACCCACCATCCCACTCTTTTCCCTGTCACCCCCCACCCCCTTCCGTGCTGCCCACACCTACCCACCCACCCCATTCCCTGCTGCTCCCACACACGCACCCCCCTTCCCTGTTGCCCCCCACCAACCACTTCCCTGTTGGCCCCACCCACCCAACCCTTTCCCCTGTTGCCCACATCCACCTACCCACCACCCTTCCATTCTGCGCCCATTCATTCACCACATTCCCTGTTGCCCCCACCTAGCCACCCCATTCCCTGTTGCCCCCACCTACACACCCACAGGCTTCCCTGTTGCCCCCCACACACCCACTCCCCCACTTCCCCTGTTTCCCCACTGACCCTACACCTTCCATCTGGCCCCAACCCAGACACCCCCCTTCCCAGTTTCCACCACACACCCACCCACCCACTTCCATGTTGCCGCCACCCAAAACCTTCCCTGTTGCCTCACCCACCCACCCTCTTCACTGTTGTCTCCACCCCCTTCCCTGTTGCCCCCACCCCTCCCACCCACCCCCTTCCCTCTTGCTGCCACCCACCCACCCACCCCCTACCTGTTGCCGTCACCGTCCCACCCACCCAAACCCTTCCCTTTTGCCCCCACCCTCCCACCCAACCCCTTCCCTTTTGCCCCCACCCTCCCACACACCTCTTTTCCCTGTTGCTCCCACCCATCACCCACCCCCTACTCTGTTGCCCCCACCACCCACCACCCCCTTCCCTGTTGCACCCACCCACCCACACACCACCTTCCCTGTTGCCTCCACTCAGCAACCCACCTACCCCCTTCCCTGTTGGCCCCACCCACCCACACACTTATTTCCCTGTTGCCCCCACCCACCCACCCTCTCCCTTCCCTGTTGCCCCCACCCATCCACACACTCCCTTCCCTGTTGCCCACACCCACCTACCCACCCCCCTTCCCTGTTGCCCCTAACCACCCATCCACCCCTTTCCTTATTGCCCCCACCCACCCACCTCCTTCCCTGTTGCACCCACACAGACACCCCAATCACTGTTGCCCCCACCCACCCCCTTCCCCGTTGCCACCAACCACCCATCCTCCCACTCCTTTCCCTGTAGCTCCCACCCCCTTCCCTGCTGCCCACACCCACCCTCCCTCCACCTTCCCTGTTTCCCCCAACCAACCACTTCCGCGTTGGCCCCACCCATGGAATCCCTTCACGGTTGCCCTCACCCAACTACCGACACCCTTTCCCCTTTTGCACCCACTCATTCACCACATTCCATGTTGCCCCCACCCATCCACCCCCTTCCCCTGTTGTCCCCACCCAGTCACCCTTTCCCTGTTGCCCCCAAGCAACCACCCAACACCCCCTTCCCTTTTGCCACCACCCACCCACCCACACACCCCCCTTCCCTGTTACCCCCACCCACTGTCCAACACCCTTCCGTGTTGCCCCCTCCCACCTCTCCAACCCCCTTTCTTGTTGCCCCCACCAATGAACCCACCCAGTTCCCTGTTGCCCCCACTCACCAACCCCCTTACCTGTTGCCCCCACCCACACACCCCTTCCATGTTGGCCCCCACCCAACTCCCCAGCCCCTTCCCTGTTGCTCCACCCACCCAACTACCTCCTTACCTGTTGCCCCCACCCAGCCATCCACCCCCTTGCTTGTTGCCCCCACCATCCCACCCCCTTCCCTGTTCTCCCACCCACCCCACACCCTTCCTTGTTACCCCCTACCCACCCACACTCCTCCTTCCATGTTGCCCGCACCCCCTTCCCTGTGGCGCCCCACCCACCCAGCCCCCTTCTCTGTTGCTCCCTCGCACCCCTTTCCCTGTTGCCCCCGCCCACCCACTCGTCCCCTTCACAGTTGCCCCCACCCTCCCACCCACGCCTTCACAGTTGCCCCCACCCTCCCACCCACTTCCCTGTTGCCCCCATGAACCACATTCGCTGTTACCCCCACCCACCCACCTCCTCCTCCTTCCCTGTTGCCCCCACCCACCCCCCTTCTCTGTTGCCCACACCCACTCACACTCCCCCTTACATATTGCCTGCATCCCTTTCTATGTTGCCCCCACCCACCAACCCCTTCCCTGTTGCCCTCTCCCACCCCCTTCTCTGTTGCCCCACCCATCCACCCACTTACCAGTTTCACCCACCCACCCACCCACTTCCCTGTTGCTGCAACTCACACACCCACCCCCCTTCCATTTTGCCCCACCCACCCGCCCTCTTCCCTGTTGTCCACATTCCTTTCCCTGTTGACCTCACCCAGCCATCCACCCCCCTTGCCTGTTGCTCCTATCATCCCACCCCTTCCCTATTGCCCCCCCCACCCCCTTCCATGTGGGCCCCACACCCAGCCCACCTCCTTCCCTGTTGACCCCACCCAAACAGCACCTTCCCTGTTGCCCCCCATGCCCTTCCCTGTTGCCTCCACCCCATTCCCTGTACCCTCACCCACCAATACCCTTCCCTGTTACCCCCACCCACCCACCCACCCACTTCCCTGTTGCCCACACAACCTTCCCTGTTGATCCCACCCACCAACCCACCCAACATCTTCCCATTTTGACCCCACCCACCCTCCCACCTCCCATTGCCCCCACCGACCCTACACCTTCCCTGTGGCCCCAACCCAGCCACCCCCCTTCCATTTTGCCCCCACACACCCATCACCTTCACTGTTACCCCAACCAACCACCCACCCCCTTCCATCTTAACCCCATCCACCCAACCACCCACCTTCTTCCCTGTTGCTCCCACTCACCCACCCACCCACCCACCAATTCCCTGTTGCCCTCATTCACCCGATTCCCTGTTGGCCAACTCACTCACCCCCTTCCCTGTTGCCCCCACCCACACACCAGCTTCCTTGTAGACACCACTCCCGCACCCTGCTGCACTCACCCCACCAACCCCCTTCCACGTTGCCCCCACCCACCCACCCCCTTCCCTGTTGCCCACTCCCCACCCCCTTCCTTGTTGCCCCCCACCCACCCAACCCATTCCCTGTTGCAACAATCAACTCCCCATCCACATCTCTGTTGCCTCCACAAACCACATTCGATGTTGCCCCCCACCCACCTCCACCCACTTCCCTGTTGCCCCCACCCTCCCCTTCTCTTTTGCCCACACCCACCCACACCCCCCTTCCATGTTGCCTGCTCCCACTTCCCTGTTGCCCCCACCCACCCACCGCCCTGTTGCCGCCACCCAACCACCCACCCCCCTTCCCTTTTGCCCCACCCACCCACCCTCTGCTCTGTTGTTTCCACCCCCATCCGTTACTCCCACCCACCCACGCA